>WNWU01000056.1:2598247-2627745 GCA_012654045.1 Ptyas mucosa | reverse complement strand
CCCTAGCCCTAGCCCTAGCCCTAGCCCTAGCCCTAGCCCTAGCCCTATTATTTCTTTTTCTATATTTATTCCTATCTGTGCTGGATGAGTCCAAAGGCTGATGAAGTCCTTTAAGTGTTTTCAGACAGGAATTGATTAAATGCCTAGTGGTTGTCTGCAGTAGAAGCAGGGTGGTCAGCAAAACGGAAGCAGAAATGGCACGCCATGTGCCATGACATCCCTTGCACACCTTAAAGCGGCATTCCTCTGGAATATGAATATTATGTTTCTGAACATTAGCCTTGCGAATCAGAAATCCCTAAAGACAAAATGCAAATCCAGCAACTCATTCTCATCATGAACACCTTTTAATAGTTTTATATTTATAGCGTAATAATAAGCCATCCAGAGTCACTTTGTAAAGTGAGTTGAGCAGCATATAAATTCAATATTAAAATAAAGAAAACCTCTGCTGGCATCTTGCATAATGTGCTGTGTTTTGACAACTCTTTCTTACTGTGCTTGCTTCAGCTCATCCGAAATAAGCCTTACATCATCCTGACCCTCTGCTTCGCCACCGGGATAGCACTGTTCACATGTCTCAGTTCTCTGTTGGAACAGATCCTGTGCGTCAATGGATATTCTGATGTAAGTCCCTTCTTCTTTTTATGTGTCTTTGCCAACATGGGATTCAATAGCAGGAGAAGCTAAGAGAACCCAGGAACTTTGTGAGATTGGGTTGTAAGATAAGGAGGACAAGCTAGCACATGCTGTCTGGTGCAGATAACCAGACCCATGCATGGAGAGTTCAAACTACTGTATTTTTCAGATGCACCGAAAAATATGCACCTTTTTCCCTCCTAAAAGGGGGTGAAAATTTGGGTGCGTCTTATACACCGAATGTAGCCCTGCCCACCCACTGGCCCCCACCCTTTGGCCTCTGCCTCCCAGCACTATACCTTCTTGTAGCAAGCAGCAAGAAGAAACAGACCATTTCAGCTTCAGCACAGCCTAATTAGCACAAGTTGATTGTCCCTTGCATCGGCCTCCCAACTCTCAGCTGTTTCAGGCTGCAGGGATTGGCATTGCCTATTGCTGTGCGGGCCTCCTCTGCTTGCTGCAAGGAAGTAAATGGCTGGGAGCAGATTTTTTTCTAGTGCTAATCAAGCTATGCTGAAAACGAAAATGAAAGTAAAGCAGGCTGTTTGCTGCAAGGAGGCAAAATTGCTGGGAGGCAGAGGCAGATTTTTTTTTCTTGTTTTCCTCACCAAAAAAGGTAGGTGCGTCTTATAGTCCAGAGTGTCTTATACACCAAAAAATACGGTAACTGCTTTATTGTTGTATGCCTGTTGCACAGGAATCTCCCCAGACTTGACAGCTTTTGTCTGGAAAAGATTAGATAAGGTTTAAACTATTCAATGGGAGTCAGACCTTGCCCTCTTGTATTTACCTAATGGGTCCAGACTAATTCCCTGCTTCAGCCCTCCCACCAACTTGGAAGATTTCTTTGCAACACATGGCAGTGAGACAAGTAATGCAAATGGAAAACTAGGAAGTGCCTTATTTCTCATGGGAATCTTTGGAACTTGTGATTAATGGTTGCACAGGGCCTCTCCAAACTGGCCATTTAATTTGAAGAGTCGGGTGGGAGAAGGAGAATGGGAGACAGGAATATTTAACTTTCCCTAACCATTGAAAGGCACTTCTTAAGTTTGGTTCTGTTCTTCTGTTCTTATTCTTCTGTTCAGTTACAAAATTGGCCTGCCTAGAACTGTGAGATGAGTGGCATATAAATATGATAAACAAATAAATAATTTCTTTAAGGTGAATCATCAGCAGCAGAGGGCAGCCATTTGAGCAGAATTAGACAACTTGGTAATAGTTAATAGTGCCAAATTGTTCAACAATAAAGCAAAACAAAACTGATCAAGTCTTCCACTGGAAAAAAAATGTTCTGCTTTATTTTATTCCCAAAATCATCTAGGTCTCCTCAGTTTCTTTTTTCACATAAAAGGCAGGAAATGCATCTCCACAGCTCTAAAAGTTATTCGCAGTCAAATCATTGACTTGTTTGCTTTATGGATCCCCTATAGACTTTCCTAAAGTATAGGAAATAGGACACCGAAGGTTATCAGAGCTGGGTTTCAAGCTCCAAAATGCATATCCAAGGTTATTCTGAGGCTAGAAGCTGGCCGAATGAAGGTTGAGGAAACAGCCTGCTTATTAATTTTCAATTACTGGCTTAAATGACGTGATTTCCCAGTAGAGTTGATCTCATTTCTTTTATTGAATAAATTCCAATCTGCTTGGGCTCAGACAATTGTTAGAAAACTTTCATTGTGCGGTCTCTCTCAAATTCTGTCAAATTTGCCCAAGCTAAGAGAGTTATCGAAGAAGGGCTTTTTGATATTGATTCTTATAATAAGAGACCTTATTCGAAAGTATTTCCAAATACACTTTGATCAGCCTAAGTGGAAACCTTAAGCTGATCAATTATATCCTCTTACTAATCTCCCCATTTCAACAAAGGTTTTCCTTCAGATTCAGATAAAATTGCTTGTCTTTATCTAAGAGATTTAAGAAGATTCTCAAAGCTAGTCAACCCTATTCTAATGGAGAACAGGTTCAGTTCACTTGATGGACTCAGATGAATCCACCTTCAGGCATGGTCACAACATTCCTTCTGTAAACATCCCCAAGTATTTATTTTTCCTTTATTGTTGCTTGTTAACTTCTTACCATGTAAGAAAAGCCCTACAATATTACACAGCAATGATGGCTAACTTTTTTGTTGTCGCATGCCGGAAGCGTGCATACACATCCATAATGCAATGTGTGTGCGACCCCCGCGCATGTGCACATGATCCCCCTGCATGCGCCCCACCCCCATGCATGTGCACACATCTCCCAATGTGCCCTGCACATGCATGCACATCTCCCACATGTGCCCCGCATATGCATGCACATTTCCCGCATGCACCCCGCACATGCGCACACATCTCCTGCATGTGGCCCGCACATGTGCAACAGAGACCCGAAAACCAGCTGGCCAGCAGGAGGCGCACACACATGCACGGTAGAGATGAGTTAGGGCAACGGCTCGCATGCCCGCAGAGAGGGCTCTGCGTGCCACCTGTGGCACGCGTGCCATAGGTTCGCCATCACGGCTATATAGCAAGATTTTGATGACTTCTGGTCTACATGAGTAACATCTTCATATTTACTTTAATATTTGGTCATGCATGAACCAAATATTAACTGTAGCTTATTATTGAGTTTTTAGATCATTAGATTTTATAGTGCAATTCATTTTTATATTGTTAATTTACTAATTTACAACAGACTGAAAATCTAGTTTTAGAATTCAGAATTAGAATTTAGTTTTAGAATTTAGAATTAGAATTTAGAAGTTTTAGAATTCACTTATAATTAATTTTGTGGAAAGTCTTTAGGCTAACCATAAGTCCTTTAGTTACTAATTTTCATTTCAACAGTGCAGTTCTGCATTTACATACTTAAATACATTACATTTACATGGCTGAATTTTGTTATAGTTTGTTTTAAGATGGTCACATTCACTGGCTGAAATAAAATGCATCCTCTCATATTGATCAAGCGATTTTGCCGCTGCTGCCCCATCCCATGAATTCGGCTCTCTGATTTTCATTGATGACTTGTTTCACCCAGGAATAAGACCTTGTATGAGCATTTAAAATGCTAGTTTTTCACCTGCAGAAATTCCAGTGATGGAATAGAAACATCCAGTGCGGGTCTTAATCAGCATACTGTACATCTGAAAGCCAATTAGATCTGGCTGCCCCACCTCAAAATTTGTTCCTTCGCAGTTATTCCCTTTTAAGCTGGCAAGAGATCTAACTTCAATAATAGCTCCCAAATTTAGAGAAGACATTGGAAGGGTATTATATCTCTGCCGTGGAATTCTGGGAACTGACGTTCACACATTGAGGCAACGTAAAGTTGCCTGGTTTGAGAAGACATTGATTATAAATAAATAAAAACTTCTGCCTTTGAGGTGAAGTTGTTATCAAAACATTAAACCATGTTTTGCTACATTGTCCTTACTGCCAAGATTCCTGGTTACAGCCAGTAGCCCACCATCTACTCAGCTGAATTCATTTTATTTCCAGTTATTATTGTCTGATCGATGTGATGTTTATTTCTCTGGATGTGGTTAAGTTTTGCTTAACGAATGTATTTGTGAAATAGAATTCTGATCATATTGGTTTTATAATAATTGGTTAAGCACTTCGGTTGTCAGAATGTTTTCCTCCTTTTTTGTCAATGGTCATAAAAAGCTATTGTATTGTGTATTATATTATATTGTGCTCAGAAATTGTGCCACGTGTTTCGCTTGTGTGGCCTGCATTTCAAAACCACTCATAAAATGAAGATCCAAAGTTTTCCCCAAAAGATAACATTTAGCCCTTGCAGTTCTTAGGACATAAAAGCTGGGAGGCTAACCACAAATCACTTAGCTGAACCCAGGATCTCTCTTGATACTAAGTTATAAGACTTATGAGGCTTCTATTTTCATTTTGAAATTTCCCTAATTTCCAGGTTTCAATATATTACCAATATCATCATTCACTTGAATTACTGAACTCATTCTTCTAGATGTATTATATACATACAGAGTTGGTTACACATTTTAAATAGCAATAGCATTTAGTCTTATATGCCACTTCATAGTGCTTTACAGCCCTCTCTAAGCAGTTTAGAGTAAGCATATTGCCCCCCCCCCCCCCACACACAATCTGGATCCTCATTTTACTGATCTCAGAAGGATGGAAGGCTGTATCAACTTTGAGCCGGTCAGAATCGAACTCCTGCTGATTGGCAGAATTAGCTTCCAATACTGCATTTTAACCACTGCACCATGACAGCTCTATACTTTATATTTTCTCAATACTTCTCAATATTTTATCTCAATACTTTAGAACTGAAGTATCTATCTATCTATCTATCTATCTATCTATCTATCTATCTATCATGTATCTTAGAACTGGAGATCCGAAGTATGTAGTTCCTTCAGTGTACAGGTATTTCTAAAATTGTTACCAGCTTGGTTATTATTATTTTTAGTCATAAATCCAATAATTAAGAAAAAATCATGAAGTTGTTCCTATGATTATGTGACCTAATCCAATATCTTGTACAGTTTTTTGCAGGTTTGACTGGAGCCTTGTTCATTATATTTGGACTCATTGGTGCCTTCTTCCTTGGACTATACGTAGATAGGACAAAGAAGTTTACAGAAACTACCAAAATCAGTTTTGTTCTATCTTCATTGACTTGCATTGGATTTGCAGTGGTAAATATATTTTGAAACTGAAATAATGCTTTAGTCTGCCCTTCTGTAGAGATAATGAACTTTTCAGCTGAATAAATCCCGTCCTCTAAGAAATAGTTAATCATCTAAATCTTATAATGTGATTATTAACAGAAGTGTGTTTTCCATGTAACCATAGATGTTTAAGTAAGGACTGATTTAACACTTAATCCCTCCAGTGCCAAGCGATATAATGAAGGTTGTAATATTTTCACTTTCATTCTGATACTGGAGAAGGAGATCAGAGTAATATTTTGAAGATAGAATAAGTAGAATCATTGCACTTCTTTGATCCCAAGCTATTTCACTGAAGTCTTGGGAGGATAAAATAGCATGAATAGAAATCTGGAATAGAGAAATAAAAACTGAACCCATGTTAACATTTTATATGATCATCTAATCATTCCATATTATTTACAAACTTTTAACTAGTATAAAAGTTCTCACGAGTGTATTGGTGGTTAAAATAATGCCAAGACACATTTTGTGGGCCTTAATCACTTCTTGTTATTGCTTTAAAAACTATTATTTTTTTAGAAGAGGCTTCCCCAACTTTGCATCTTCAAAAAGAAATGGGGATTCAGTTCCCATAATTCCCTGCTGAAAGTTCCATATTGCTTTTCATGTTTAGTTTACCTAAAGAGAGAGCCAGTTTAGTGTAGTGGTTAAGCCATTAGTCTTGAAACCAGGAGATTGTGAATTCTAGTTCTGACTTAGGCACAAAACCGATTGGACCAGGTGCTAGGAGGCAATGGCAAACCACTTTCAAAAATTTTGCCTAGAAAAAAAATCATGGATTTGTTGACTCCAGGAGTCGCCAATCACTCAAATGATATATTATCTGAACAACTAAATCTAAAAGGATGCATTAACATCAAGGAGAAATTGGAGAACAGCATTGCCAAATTTGCCATGCTCAGATATAAATGTGGCAGGAATATCTGCTGGATATAATGCTATAGAGCAGTGATGGCTAACCTTTTCTGGACCAAATGCCCAAAGCACATGCGCACAAATGCATGCAGCCGAACTCCCAAAATGCAATGCGTGCATGAGCCCTGTGCATGTGCCCCACCCCAACACATGCGCCTGTCCCCTGCCCCTGCGTGCCCTGCCCCCTCGCATGCATGCGCTCCCCACGCACCCCACCTCTGCGCATGCTCGCACGGTCCCCCACACACGCCACACTCTGCGTGCATGCACGGCAGAGACCCGAAGACCAGCTGGCTGGTGGGAGGCACATGCATATGTGCGGCAGAGCTGAACTGGGGCGATGGCTTGCATGCCATCAGAGAAAGCGCTGTGTGCCAACTCTGGCACACGTGCCAAAGGTTCGCCATCACAGCTATAGAGACTTCCCCATTTGCTATGGTTATGTTCTCTTCTCTTCCTGCAGGTATCTCAGATGAGAGAACAAACCTACGCTGTGGCAATATTCAGCAGTCTTTTTGGGCTTTTTGGATTTTCTATCTATCCCATCGCAATGGAACTAAACGTTGAATGCTCTTATCCTGTAGGAGAAGGAACATCATCAGGGATCATTTTTGTGACCAGGTAGATCAACAGATTCATTCAAGTAATTGAAATGGGAAATGGACATTGATCTTCTCTGGGCAATAACTGGACCCATTCACTGGGCTTTAGGATACTTACTTACTTACTTACTTATTTATTTATTATATTTATATACCGCTCTACTCCCGGGGGACTCAGGGCGGTGTACAGTCAAATGATAAAATACATATAATACAAATATTTTAAAGATTGATTAAAATACAATTAAATAATTTGGTCTTGAACCTAAAATTAAAACTCTAAATTTATGAGATTAAGATTTAAGAATTTAAGAGCAGTTTTAGAAGAGGTGGGCTTGATTTGGGTTGGGCTTAATATGATGTTGATTTCAGCCATTGGGGTTAGCAAATCATAGTTTATGTCCCAGCATCACTTGTGAACCAAGACCCTTGGGCTTTAGGCTATTGAACAAAAAATGCTAGTTGAGGAAACCTATACATCTGAAAGTTGCCAAGATTAAGAAACCCTAAACTAATATATGATTTCCAGGAACAACGACCAGTGGATTCTTTTCACCTTTGAAGCCAGTAGGAGTCAGAATTGCCCAACTCCTGGGAAATCGCTAATACTTTTAAATAACTTGTTTTTCTCCCACACTTTGGAAATGAAGCTAAACAAAATCACTTCTAAGGAAAGGATTTGTGCGCAAAGTGGAACATAGTGCAGGACATTGCAGAATAGAGGCAATTAAACGTTTCCCAAGAGGGAATGGCTCTTTCATCTTTGCCTTCGTTTAAGCTCTGGTTTCTTATCCCTCTGCTGCATGTAAATCAGAACACATAAGCTGTGTTACAAAACAGGTACTTTATTCAAGTCACACAAGATTGAAGAAAAGAGAAGGCTGTGTTCATTCAAGTAGAAAAGACTTCGCAGAGGGACAGTGCAAGAATTCTTATTAGAAAAGCGCGCAGATTCCTTGGTCACTGTAGTTGCTTTGTGTGTATGTTTTCTATTTTGTTTAATTACAGAATCGCCAGTTCCAGTAGTAATATACCCAACAACAGAACAGTATTCCTGTGGTTTAAGAAAAGCTATCTTTTTCAAACTCTTTCCCTGCTCCATAAATATTAAAAAAAAGGATTCCTGGTAAAGAAGGGAACAGGAAGATTTCCTACTTTTTCCTTCCAAAATGGGAAGAAATCTGACCCCTTCAGTGCATTCTTGTTTGACCGTGGTAGCTAGAAATTTTGGAATACACGGTCTTATTGATGCCAGCTAAGAAAAAACTAGGTTAGATTCTACAGTAAATCAATAACTAGATCACCCTGAAGGTCTATTTTAAGCCCCAAAGGAAATCTTGGTTTGTTAATGCTGAAAATCTTGCTTCAAAGTAGACATGTTTTAGATGTTCCCACCAGATGGATAACAGTCAGTTTTGTTTCAACAGCCAGATCCTAGGAGTCCTCTTCATACTACTCTTCCAGAACTTGGCTGTGGAAAAAAAGAATGCCCCTTTCTCTACCTGTGCGCCATCCCTAGGTCCACCAATGGATTGGACGAGTAAGTATGTTCCTTTGAATGATTTGTTGGCATGTCATCGGTTGGATTAAAGTCACCAGCAGATTCTTCACCAGCATCAGGGTTGCATAAAGTTGAATAAAATCCTAGAGTTGCTTCTGGACCATTATCCATTTTTTTTTAATGGCTTAGTCCAGTGATTGCTAATCTTTTTGCCGTCGCGTGCCAAAAGCAGGAGGAGCACGTGGGGATTGTGTGCGCATGTGCCCTCACCCATAATTCAAAGCTCCCCACAGCCCCACGCATGTACACATGATGCCCCCCATGCTGCCCCTGCTTTTGGCATGTGATGGCCCGGTAGGCCCATTTTTCGCCCTCCCCAGGCTCCAGAGGCTTTCCAGGAGCCTGTGGAGGGCGAAAATGGCCTTCCCCAACCTCCGGAGGGCCTCCAGAGGCTGGAAACAGCCCATTTCCTGACTTCCGGAAGGCCCGAAAATCAGTTGGCTGGCATGCACATGCGCGCTGGACCTGACCTCGCGTGCCCACAGATATGGCTCCGCGTGTCACCTGTGGTACGCACGCCATAGGTTCGCCATCACAGGCTTAGTCTATTGACTTTTATTTGGGGATGAAGTAACCAAGGATCTTATCTGGAAAATGCCTATGTTGGTTTTGTACCCCAAATCTACTTTGACAGCTATTTGCCTTGGATTGTCAGGTTTTTAAGGGTTCAGTCCTAGAGGAAATGTAATGGTGCAAGCTGTTTCGTCAAAGGTGTCTTTCAAGGGTTTGTAAACTACAAATTAGAATTTTAATTGTTAGATTTGTATCTTTTCATACAGGAGCGTATGGTGACATATTTAACACCCCCTTATCCCATTTCTCCCTGCAACAACAAACCTGTGAGATATATTGGATTGGCTTGAAATCACCCAGTACATTTCTGTAGTGAAGGATGCTGGTCTGTTACTTTAACTTACCACTCCTTGTTAGCAAAAAATATATATACTAAATTATATAGATGTTTGTAAATTGCTTAAAGTCACAGAATGTCAATACATACAGTCTTAAATAAATGAAGCAAGTGTTCACCAGTGACCCAAAAGCAAAAAAACGTTGCCCTTGAACATAGCATCTGTGTTATTCGGACTTTCTCATTTCTCACTATGATTTAAGTACAGAGCTACATAATTAGCAGCATTGTAGGAACTGTACTGCATGAGTCAAGGGATTTGACAGAAAGCTGGAATGATGGTAGTGACAAACTGTATGAATGAGTTACGTCTAATATTTCTAATTGATCAAACAAGGAATAGATCCACACCTGCCTGGAGTCTCCTCCACCATGTTCTCGGGGTCCTCCATCACCATACATGCAGCTTGTTTTCTTTATACTATCATAATAGGGAAGGATCAAGCTTACAATTATCGTTTGCCTTTTGAAAGCAGTCCATTCCATTTAGTTCTCTGATAATTTATTTATCATTTATTTCTTAACATTGATGGATTAATCCTAGCTCAACTGTAGCCGAGTATCTGATCTGAAAGCAGAAAGTTCCAGATTCAACCATTGGCATCTCTCCCAAGTGGAAAAAAAAACAACCTAGGAGATGTCGATGGGGAAAATTTAGCCAGTGACTGCCGAAATAGGCAATACTAGGTTAAATCAAAGGTAGCAACATGACACAGCCACTGAAATTTATTTAAGAAAAAAAAATAGTATTCCGTATTTGTAATGCGCTAATGTGATTGTTATAAAATGATGGCGGTTCAACTTGAATACTATATATAATCTGGTCTCATGATTAAGGCACCAGGCTAGAAACCAGGTGATTATGAGTTCTAGTTCTACCTTAGCCATGAAAGCTGGCTAGATGACTTTGGGCCAGTCACTCTGTCTCAGCCCAATTCACCTCACAGGTTGTTGCTATAGGGAAAATAGAAGGAGGAAGGAGTATATTCGCTGTCTTGAGTTGTTTATAAAAATACTAAAGGTGGGATATAAAATAAATAACGTATCATGGTTGTTATGAGGACAGAAGGCAAACTCCTTTCATCTTATTGTTTAGACCAAGGGTCTAACTCACATCGTCACGGCGTCATGTGATGTATCAGGACTTTTTTCCCCTTCACTAAACCGGGCGTGGCCAACATGTGACGCATCCAGCCCATAGGCTGGGAATTTGACAGTCCTTGTTTAGACGATCTGTGAGCAATTATTCAGATGTGCCCCCAATTCTTTTTGAGGGTCCCAGCAGCTTCTTTGATCAAGCTACTTAAATTTGATGGTTCAAAATAGCTGTATGGTATTCTGTTAAACTGTTCTAAGGTTGTTTTTTTTTAACCCTCCAAGCTCCTTATTAAAAAAAAAAAGTGGAGAGAATTGTGACCCTGTGGTGCGCTCTGATTTTGGTTGTTTATATATAGTGGTTTGCCCTATCAATGTTGGTGGGAGTTTTGTTTTCTTCTTGGTAGTTGACTAGGTTGGTGTTTACTGTTTGTTTGTCTGACATGGTAATTCCTTGACTGAGGAGTTGTTGGCCACACTAACATTTATTATGGCCTCACCCATTCTCCAGCAGCAGCTTTTGGTTTGCCCGAAATTAGGAAAGGTGGCCTTGCTGCCAAGCTGAAGCGAACCTGGCTGAAGCCATCTTGTGCTGCCTCATAGTTTCCACAAAGCCTGAGAGTGGGAAGGGAAGGGGAAGATAGATAGCCCAGCTAACAGTCAAAATAAAGTTTTCCTGTGGAAACCAAGGTCATCGTGGCAGGTGACACCTGGGAGGGGGGTAGTTTTACTCTTTTAATTAGATGAAAACCACAGGAACCTTTAGAGTTGGTTTTCACCAGCTGTGCCGATATGATGTATCCAATAAACATGTCCTTTGAGGAATCTATTTGCCTCGGAGTTTTGCTTTCAATGGGTGTGTTACTCGGAACGGTGACATAGTGTCATGCCCCCATCAGAGTCTGAATCTGAGATGGAAGACGGAAGACAAACAGCTGAGAGAGAGCAAGAGAGTGGCTCCATTGGCTGTGGAGGAAACTGGGGAAGGACAAAGTCAGGCTGGGCAGAGCAGGGAAGAGGTAGAACAAGGGAGAGGGGGTTCTGATGAAGACCAAGGCCCACCCCCTCCTCATCCTAGGGCGCGCAGGGAAGAACGCAGAAGAGAGCAAGTTGGGTTGTGTGGCTTACGAGGAAGGAGAGGGCCCCGATTCCCTTCACAAGGCACACCTGAGGATAGAGTTTAAAGGAGAGGCAGTTGGGAGGGGCGTTTGTAGGGAGCAAACACTGAATTCATCTAGTGTTGAGAGTTGTGGCCTGCATTCCTGACATTCCTCCTGACTATTTGAATTAGTGCCGTGCTTCTGTGTGCTTATCCTGTCTTGCTGGAATTATTGCCATGATTCTTCACTTCTGGGACTCATTATCTTGCCCTGTTGGAATGATTGATTGGAGTCATTCTGCTTACAGCGTTTGGACTGGAGTATCTGCAGCCAGAATCTGTTGCAGGTTTGTGGGAGAGCTTTTCTCCAGGCCGGAGAGTAAACGGGATGTTGGGGGCAAAGTTAGTGCCAATAAAAGGACTCATACCGGTTCTCTGGCTGTGTTGCCTTTGTGCCACGCCCTGGGTCATCACACATAGTCTAGGTTTAGTGTCAGCATTGCAGATGTATCTACTTGCTTAGTGTGTCTTATTTGATGAACTTATTTTGATTTGCTTATCAAACCTCAAACAGGATATTATTGTGTATCATTGTATCTTTGGTTAAATGACTTTCTCATCATGCAATTTTAGTAAGCTTCTTGAGACATATGTTGTTTTACAAAATACTAATACTAATTCAGTGATAATAATTCCAACTTCAACTGATTTGCGTAAAATCCCCGTAGTTTTAAGTATTCAAGAAGCTGTAGTTGTATGCATTGCTCCTCTCACTGAGAGGAGATGTTTCTTCCACAGGTAGCTAAGTGAAACTTATTTAAACATAGTTTAAGAACTATTGGGTTTTGTTTCTATATATTTCAAAATGAAGTGCTGGAGAATATCCATTTTTTCTTCTAGATGCAACACTAGTGATGGCTGGAATCAGCACTTTGGCATCCTGTTTCTTTATCATTACATTTCACACTAATTACAAGAGGATCTCTGCAGAAACATCTCAAAGCTCCTCCACCAACAAAACAGAAGATGAGGATGTTGTAGTAACAGCATGAGATGGAATATTTCTAAATGAACTCTGGAGTAAGCCGTATGCCTTAAAACCAGTTGACACCTCAAGACACCCCAAGTGCCATAAACTCAATAAATTATAACTTTGTGATAATTGACTGTAAAACACTGGTTCTTTTTATTCCTTCTGATAGTTGAATGTGTAAGTGGCATGGAAGCATTTCAAACAGCCGCATCTTCTTCCGAAAGGAAGACATCAGTATGATCAAGAAAACATCAAGGGAGGGAGGGAGGGAGGGAGGGTCAGGCCATAAATGCTAAGATGTTGTATTGTCTTGATTAATGGAGGACAAACAGAGACAATATTGGGAGCAGGGAGAGAAAAAGGAAATAGAGATTCATAAATATTCATAGAGGAGGGAAGACTGAACCACAGATTGACAAACTGAACCATGCACCATTCTAATAGACAGCTTCATTCATTGCCATTATTGGAGACAACTTCTTCAGAGTTAGGAACAAAGATTGTCACTTAAATAGAACTTAATCTTAGGCAATGATGCTAAATTGCAGCAACGTTCTGGGTAATCACTCCTTTTCTTTCTAAAAAGCTGTGTAGAGCTGTGAGTTCATCCAGGATAGTATATGGTTTGTTTAGCTCCACTTTGCACTATATCAGAGTTTATGGTTTAGTATGATTTATGTATTTGGCTAATTGTTGCAAAGAAAGCAGATGCTTGAACCAGCAAAAAATCTCAGGTCTTCCAGCACACCTCATGTCTAGGATGGTTCAATGGGAGCATCTACATGGAACTGATATAATTGCTATGAAGAGCAGAATTTAGCTGTGAGGCTGGGTATGTACTGTTTGAGAAGTACCATCCCAACCATGGAAGTAATAAGTTTACAAAAACTTCATAGATTGCAGAAGAACCATCAATACATCTAGCTGATGGGATATTATTTGATGGGACAGTGGAAAGGGAACAAATGGAAGAGCTCTGAACAAGCAGCCCTCTGCCTACGTCATTTGTTACAGATCTTACTTTAAGTGTTTTGAATTATAAATGGAGTTTAAGAGTTCTGTTTACCATATTTTTCGGAGTATAAGACACACCTTCCCCCCCCCCAAAATAGAGGGTGAAAATCTGGGTTCGTCTTATACTTCGAATGTAGCCCCGTCCAGCTTCTCAAAGGGAGGTTTCAGAGGTTGAAAAAAGCATCAGAAACGAAGCTTCAGAAAAGAAGCCCCCAAACAGAGCTTAAGAAAAAAAGCCCCCAAACAGAGCTTCAGAGGCTTTTTTTCTGAAGCTCCGTTTCGGAGGCTTTCAGAGGCAGGAAAAAGTTTTTTCTGAAACAGTGTTTCAGAGGCAGAAAAAAATGCCAAAAAAGCAAGGAACAGCACTCACAACCAAGGAACCTGTTGCTAAAATTCACCTCTGAGAACAGCTGATTGGGGGTATTCCGGGAGGCCGATCCACCTGCCAATCAGCTTTTTTCTTATTTTCCTCCCCAAAAACTAAGATGTGTCTTATACTCCTGTGCATCTTATACTTTGAAAAATATGGTAATTAAACAAAGTAGAAAATGGGTGGGGCAATGTATAGTATCTTCTATGAGCAATCTTATGGATTGTTTATGACTTTAGAAGAATGCATGCATTTATTTGCTCATGATTATCTGCTAGTTATTTTGACCGATTAGATGAAGGGTGCTTATGACTGTTCCTGCAGCATAAAAACACAATGGACACGCATAACTAGGTACAACAGAAATTTAACTGTTATATTTGTAACAGAAAATTCTAGGCATATCCAGTAGTCACAATGTACTTGATACAGAATATTTTAAATCAATGCAAAATATACAATCAAAATGCAACCAAACATAAATACATAGCAAAAATATATACAGATCTCTTTTAAGGTTATATAACCTGAAGACAAACATATTTAAATATTGAAATTTTTAAAAAAAGCATAACCTTATAAATAATGTTTACAGTCATTGCATTTCAGGACTGCTACTTCAAAGACAAGAAGAGGAGTTTGCAAGGCAGATTAAGTAGAAAACTAGGCACACAACAAAACTAATACAGAAGAAACAAGTAAACGAGTTGATGTGCGTTGCTAGCTTCTGTTTAAGCACACTGGAGACACTCTCCTAATTATTAGAATTTCACTATTGTTCGGGAGCAAGTTGTTAAGCGCATATATTGCAAAAAGCAAGCACGGCATGCTACTCCGTTGGCCACACATGATTTGTATGTTAGAAGTAGGCCTTTGCCACAAAACCTTGCTCAGCTTATTTAATAGAATAAAGTTCAATGCATTACCCTCATTAGTTTCCAAAGCAAGACTCCCTTCTGTGCAATCTTTTAGACAATGAATACCTAAATGTTTCACACTGCCACCCTGTGGGATCAGGGGACTGGGTCACTAATCCAATGCCGATGTCAGCAAAGGCCTATCACAACCTCTCTTCTAAAGGAAGGCAGCTCAGGGCAGCAAGATGGAGGAAAAAATCAGGAAGATTCAAATTTCACAGCCGTTTCAATGGGTGCCAAGTCCAACTGGCGCCATAAGGAGAAAGTGCGTTTGACGGACTGCTGTAAAACATAAATCTTTCTCTAGAACTTTCTTGGCCTCTCATTTTGAATGAGGAAAGCGCACTCCATCCACCTGAGGATCTGTATGTGTCAACCACAGGGGCATGGCCAGATAGAAAATATGTTTCAGTTGAAGTCGAGAATAGCACAGCAGTGAACCGTTGTGCATTAGGTATATTCAAATGCATCCCCTCTGACCTAATTCTTTTCAAATGGCAATCATATCCCCTGAACTACTTTTATCAGTCGTCATCTTTTCAGAACTGGCTTACCAGCAGGGGTGGGATTCTACCGGTTCAGACCGGTTCGGGTAAACCAGTAGCTCCGATTATCAGCTGGGAGCGAACCAGTTCGCCCCGACGATCAGATGGGCCCACCTGCCCGCCTGCGATATTTTCCTACCTTTATCTTCTCAGCTGATTTGGGCAGAGCAGATTGCCGTGCCTCAGCTGTATTTTTCCTTCGAAGAAATGCGGAAGTGAAGATTTCTTCAAACTGCGCCCGCGCGCAAAGCACATGATCACCAAACCGGTTGTTAAACCGGGAGGATCCCACCACTGCTTACCAGTAATTCCTTTTCAAAGCCATTGAACCCTATTTGACCAAGGAGGACTGTAAAGACCTCCAGGAGGAAACTACCAGCTTGTTTGTTCCGAAAAGTCTTTGAGTCAACAGAGGTAAAATCTGCGGTATAAAATATATAACTGAATCTTCAGGCAACATGGAGAGTAGAGGCTTACTTGGGTACCGATACAGCAATCAAAGTGATTTTTTTTTTTAAAGCTAAGTAAATATATAGTTCAGTTTAGAAAAAAACTGAACGATGCAAAAGCAAAACAATGGATACTCTCTGTGCCTCGTTTTGCTGTTTGATCAGGAAAACAATCTGAGTGATTTCTGGCTGGGGAATTCTGGGAGTTGAAGTCCACAAGTCTTAGTAGTTGCCAAGTTTGGAGACCCCTGAATTAAATCAACTGAGCCTGCTACAATTATCCCGTACAATTTTCCTTATTTTCTTGGAAACCTTTTCTTGGATCAAAGATTCAGAAATATAAATGCTTAAAGGTCTATCAGTCCCCCCTAAAATATCAGTGTAAGATGGTCCTTTGTTCTGAAAAACTTTGCAGACACTTCTAGGAGTATATAAAACCCTAACACTAATAGGCTTATAGTTTCTTTATTTTGGTCACTGACCAGCAAAACAGTTTTGAAAATAGGATTATAGCTGTCCTGTTGCAATAATAATATAAGCTATCTACAATAAAATTAACTAAATTTTCAATTGCTACCAAGTGACTTACATTGCACAGCTTGTTCTGTATAAGATGTACTGTATTTTGACAAAAGAAACAAAAGTGACAGATTTTTTTTTCTTACCCAGAACTTTAGCAAGTAATTTTTCTTTCGCCTTTATATAATAGAAGTCAACGCATTTTTAGAGACCTTTTATGTTAATTACAAAATAGTGAAGAGCATTATTTTTGTGTCTTCTTTACATGTTTGCTTTGGTACAGAGCAAGTTAGGATTCTCACTCATTTCTTGAACAAATATTTATTTAAGCCTGCCAATTTGGCATATAAAAATGTACACATCTGATAAACTTGCATCAAGCTTGTTCCTTACTTCTACAGATAAAGGCAAGCCAGCCTTTGAAGTGAATGGATAGATCCCAGGAAGACCAATTAAGGAAAGTGATCACTTTTCCAAGCAGAACAGGCTGCAGTTACTAATTTTATTTTCTAAAAACATATTTGAATTTTATGTGGCGCCAACATGATATTTGAGGTTAGCAATAGACTTACATACTGCTTCACACAGCCCTCTCTAAGTCGTTTACAGAGTCAGCATATTGCACCCAACAATCTGGATCCTCATTTTACCAACCTCGGAAAGATGGAAAGCTGAGTCAACCTTGAGCCGGTCAGAATTGAACTGCTGGCAGTTGGCAGAATTAGATTACTACAATACTGCATTCTAACCACTGCATCACCACGGCTCCTAGGATGATGTTTTGCTGCATGCTAACTTCTAGTTACACGCAAAACAAAACAGTTCATCCATAACATATCTGCCTCCGTAAAGGACCACTTCCTGTCATTGATAATCACATAACCTAGCGGCATCTTAAATCAGTCAAATGCTGAAGACAAACTATTCTGTTTTGCACCCCTAACAGTTTTGAATTTTAAAATAAAGATCTATAGGTAAAAAAATTAGAGCAAAGAGCCTCAATTCCCCAAAAAGGTGTTGGCACACGCCAATCAGTCAATAAAAGATGACAAACGAGTCTTAAAAATGCTTCTCTAACACGACTGATCACTTTGCAAGATATCTCCTTGGATTATTCTCCTATCAGTCTCGCTAGGTGGACTAGACCATGAAATCAACTCCAATGAAAGGTTAAAACTACCTTTTAAAATGGAGATTAGATATAATAATAGTAGCAAAATCTTGCAGGTCTGATGATGTTGTGCCTCCCTCTCTTTATAGTTGAATAAATTAGGGAGGTATCTGCCTTTTGAATATTATCTGGACTTTTAAAAATGCTTTACCCGTTTAACCTAAGGCATATCCAGCAAGGTCTTATTCCTTACTCTCTACCCCTCTATTCATGCAGAGAAACCCAGAGGCTCAACAGGCCTCATTTATCCAGAATTACTAAGTGGACAGATTATAATAACATCTATAGACAGAAAATCAAAGCTAGCAGTAATTCATATCTGTTGAAACATGCAGAAAAACAACATGCACTTAATATTTTCGTTCTTGAAAAAAAGATCAGTTTTATATATACCAAATTCCACTTCTTTACTTAATAGTGAAAGATTTGTGTATTGGTCAGAGTGTAAATGCTCAATGGATATACAATATGTTTACACTACCAATGTTTACCAAACAGGGTTTCCAATCATCTTCACATATAGAGGACTTAAGCATATGTATGTAATCTATGGCAACTGCATATATATGGGTGCTACATATTTCCTGCATGGAAGCAATATTTGTGTAGAAACTTTGACATATACTAGACTTGCTAGCTGAAATGTTATCTGAAATAAAAATATTGTTTACCTTTTACAAATCAGATCAGGGAATCCCCCCAAAATAGACTCTTACTTTTTATTATTATTATTGATGAATATTTAACTTAAGATATCCATCAAAATTTCTGTAACTGTGTATAAAACTCTCCTTATAAATTATTTTCAGAAAATATAAACATTCTAGTTAGTTAGAAATATTTAGTCATTATCTAAGTCAATACAAATGCTACAGATTCTGAATCTCCAGATGAGTCAAAAGCTACACTTACAGCTTTGAAGAGCATTTTAAGAGACCAATCCGAAAATAGAATTTTACTATCAAACGCAGAAAGCAATGAAAAGCAGTGCACTAACATTGAAGTTTACAATCAACAGTCATAACCCTGTAAATATCAAAGCCACTGGCCAAATGACATTAAATTATGTTTTCATGTTCAATGAAGGGATTTCCATCTAATGAAAATTACAGACAACCAAACTCACAAAAAGTAGTCATTTTGCAGTATTCCAGTCTAAAGAGTCACAACCTAATCCATCCAAGTTACCAAAAGTCAAACTGATTCTATTCTCATTTAGGTTCTGTGATTCATTTCCCTCTCTCCAAAATCACTTCCCAGAGTTCATGATTATTTGTGGTAGGCAAAAACTGCAGATGCCCGTATCTTTTCTTCATTAAAGCAAACTGTAGTTTAGTAAGCCATTTCAAGTGAGAAAATAGTCTAGCAAAATGAAAACCTCACTTAGTAGCACTCAGACCTTCAACTGACTCAAAGTCACAACAGTCAGGTGAACTCTTCAAAGATCACTAGCCAAACATGATTAACTTATGAAAAGAACATTATTATTATGATAATCTGTTCCCATGGAATTGAAAGGCACTAAATGTACACATGTGATCCAGAAATGGTGTAAATTAGCTTTCCCCAATCTACTTTTCAACCTATGTCTTGAACTTCAATTTCCATCAACCCCCAACCTCCAAAAAAAAGCATGGCTGTCCAGCACACTGAATGGGTGCCAACCTGGAAATAGTTTGTGTAAATCCTACTCAGTTCAATGGTAATAGCCAATATTCCTATTCTTAGACTTCATCTACACTAGGCAGGTACAACCTTGGCAACTTTAAGGCTTGTGGATTTCAACTCCCAGAATTCCCCAGTCAGCATGGGGAATTCTGGGAGTTGAAGTCCACATATCTTAAAGTTGCCAAGGGTTTTGTTTTGTTTTTTTTAAAATTTGATTTATATGCCGCCCTTCTCTGGAGACTCAGGGCGGCTTACAATGCGCTAAGCAATAGCCTTCATACTTTTGTATATTTATACAAAGTCAGCTTATTGCCCCCACAAACCGGGTCCTCATTTTACCCACCTTAGAAAGGATGGAAGGCTGAGTCAACCTTGAGCCTTGGTGAGATTCGAACCTGCAATAATTGCAGGCAGCAGATGTTAATAACAGGGCTTTAGACCACTGTACTATCCAAGGTTGGACACCCGTGATCTACATTAATGTCCATAAAATGAACATCACGTTTATAGGACCAAAACAGAATTCACCTGCCAGAACTATAAAACTGGAATGCAGAGACTGCAATTTCAGATAGAAACAAGCCCATATTTTGAATGCATAGACCCAACACAAATGTTAATGGCTAATATAATTCTTATTTCCAATACTGCACTAAAAACTATAACTCCTCGTGACTTTAAACAGCAATTTTTATAGAAGCCTACAGGGAAACTTCCATTTATTTATTAATGTCTTATAGAAGGACTTGCTACACCTAAGTCTATTTGGCAGCAAGAAGTCGGGATGGGGAATAAATAGGCATTAACAAATATAGCAGAATTACAAAGCAGACAACTTAACTATGTGCTGGAGATCTTAACCCTAAAATGCACATTGTTTTCGTCTAGGATTTTAAATGCCAGGCAAGAATTTTGTAATAATTACAACAAACCTTCTCTTATATTTACAAGTGCAAAGTTAAAGAAGCGTGTAAACAAGAGACTTCTATATTATTATTACATAACTAGGTACAGTATGAAATTAATTCTTAGCAAGCCTCTGCCAAGACCCATTTCAACATTAATATTTTGTCAATGTGACCTGGGCTTATCTAGAGATTGGTGTATTTTTACTTCTGAAAAGATGGTCCAATCTGCAAACTAAGCAGCCTACACAGTGGCCTCTTAAATATATAATAGTTAACATATACTCTTTCTTGTTACAAATTATTCATGCTATCTTTAAAAAACCTGGAGCAATGCATTGCTTTCAAAATATGAGTTCTATTCTAACTGGCCGCTTGTTTAACAAAGAATCTAGATGCTCAACCGAGATGCTACATTATTATCCTCATGCAGAGCATGACCTGAAAATCAAGAGCATGTGCTAGTATTTTCAGAACTTATACAGGTAGTCCTCTACTTACAACCGCTCCTTTAGTGGCCACTTGAAGTTACAACAGCACTAAAAAAAATAGTGATTTGCGACTGGCTCTCACACTTATAACCGCTTCAGTGTCTCTACAGTCATGTGAGCAGAATTTGAGCGCTCGGCAACTGGCATGTATTTGCCACGTCAATTGCACGGTGGCAGCATCCCAGAGTTACGTGATCACCATTCGTGACTTTCCCACAAGCAGAGTCAATGGGGACTGCCAGATTCGCTTAATGAACACAGGATTCAGTTAAGTGCAACTGCTTCACTTAACAACTGTGGCAAAAGGCATTCCCAAAACCAGGTGCAATTCGTTTAACAACTGTCTTGCTTAAGGTAAAGGTAAAGGTAAAGGTTCCCCTCGCACATATGTGCTAGTCATTCCCGACTCTAGGGGGCAGTGCTCATCTCTGTTTCAAAGCCAAAGAGCCAGCACTGTCCGAAGACGTCTCCGTGGTCATGTGGCTGGCATGACTCAACGCCAAAGGCGCACGGAACGCTGTTACCTTCCCACCAAAGATGGTTCCTATTTTTCTATTTGCATTTTTACATGCTTTCGAACTGCTAGGTTGGCAGAAGCTGGGACAAGAAACGGGAGCTCACCCCGTTACACGGCACTAAGGATTCAAACAGCTGAACTGCCGACCTTTCGATCGACAAGCTCAGTGTCTTAGCCACTGAGCCACCGAGCCACCACGTCCCTCTTTCTTGCTTTCTTCTTTCTTACTGTCTTGCTTAGCAGCCGGAAATTCTGATCCCAATTGTGGCCGTAAGTTAAGGACAACATGTATTTCCATTGCTTTCCTGTATTTCCCTACGGTTGAACATTACATATACAGTATGCCAACAGTTACTTTGTAAATCACAGGCTGCTGGAATCAGATAGTAAACTATAATTATAATCTGCATTAACTCATCTTCTGCTCTGGTGTTCCAATAATGCAAAACCATAGTTAGTGCTCAGTGGAGGAAAAAAGGCATGAGAATATGTTCTCAGATCTCTAATTCAAATTTGCAAAGAGTCAGTGACATTTGTATTAGGCTATAACAGTCTGAGGCGAACTCACATGAACGTGGTTATGATGATAGCTTATATCTTTTTAAGAAAAACTAATCCTCACCACCAATCACATCACCCTACTTGGACATTTCATAGGTTTCGAGAGGAACTGGCAGGAAAGTCCCTCCATCTTTTAATGAAAATGTCAAAGGCACCGCAGCACAGAGGGAAGCTTTTCATAGTGCAAAGAAACTTACTCTCTTTAATGCCCGAGTAGATCAATGCAGCACTTCAAAAACCAAACAAACAAAACATAACATGCTGTTGAAGGACATGGCGATGACAAGATAAAACCAAGACAGCAGTTTTAAACCGTAAGGTTGGCAGGGTGGCATGGTATCTTCACTGGAAGAACAGAGCCAATACGCATGCATTTTTCTCCTTCAGCATCTGGAAATGGGGAGTTATAACGAAGCGAAAGGCAGCAGGACCTTGGCAAGTTTAGGAAACCTATGTCATGCCACAATTCCATTAAACTTTCTGAAAAATTGTGCTTCTGAAACTTGGCATGCAATCTACGGGAATGCCAGAGCTGTAAAAAAGGGCAATTTAGCACAAGCGTAAAAAGGCACATAAGACATTCTGTGTAGTTTACTTTTTTAGCATCCCGACTACGATCAGCAATGTAGTGAAAATGTTTAAAAATATTAAGCAATGTATGTCCAAATACCTTTGTCTAATAATCTGAATGTTTGCTGAAAATGCTAAAACACTGCATAAGTCTTATGCATAGAAATTCAAAAGCTAAAAAAAAACCGTTGCTGCGTGAGTAATATTTAAAGGGCAGCGTATTTCAGAAAACATGCCAAGGACAAAAGAAAATGTGCTCTTTGTTATTATTTGTGTATATTTACTCAGAAAAAGTAGTGCAATCAAAACTACGTGCATGTTTCATGCAGAGAACTAAAGCTAAGTCCTATTTTAGATCAGTTAAAGCAGGGGTGTCAAACTCGTGACCTGCAGGCCGGATGCATCACACGCTGGCCACGCCCACCCATTTTAGCGAAGGGGGGGAAGTTGCGATACGTCACGTGACGACGTGTCATTGCGAATTTGACACCCCTGAGTTAAAATGTGAAGAACACCTTTAAATTACCATGAAAATTAACGTAGCATGAAATGGTTTATGTTTAGATGAAATATGTGGAGGGCAGCTATGAGATCCTGGGGAAAAAAATGCAGAAATATTAAGGAATTGCAGAAGGTGCTACAATCTCACACACACACACACACACACTCTTTTGAGAATCAAATGCTGCACAACTTTGGGGACATATTTAGACTGATTCATAGATTGTATTAAGCTGAGATTTATTTAACCACAGTTTATTCCATAAATGTGCTAAATCTCAAACCATGATTTGCAAGCAACATTTTTGGCTTAGTGAAATGGATCCATCTAATTGTTAAGATGGAAGATGGATCCATCTTCAGTTAAGGTAGATTTTTCAAATAGTTGGCTATACAGGTTTTCTATTAAAGAAATACGGTCACATGACTTGGGATGCACTAAACTATTCTTTGAATTGAATCCAATTGTGTCATTCTACTGATTAGTGGAAAAATCTGTTCCCTGCTAAGGGTACAGAACCATAGAAGCAGGTGGTTTATATGAGAGAGGCCTTAGAGACAGTCCAACACACAGCGGCAACATGTAAGAAGCACACTGGAAGAGCATATACTGAATGACATAACCAAGTAGCTGGCATTGTGTGTAGGAACATCTGCACAGTGCAAGGGCTAGACCATCTCAGGACAAGAAGGGAGATTTCCCAAAAACTCATGGATAATAGAGTAACAGGGCTAAACTCCTGTAGGACTTCCACATCTAAACAAGCAGGAACTGGTCAATCAACTAGACATCATAGTAATAGACAAGGACCAAAAGACAACAGTGGTGATAGATGTAGTAATGCCAAGCGACCGCAACATCAGGAAGAAGGAGCACCTGAAGGAAGAACTAGAACAGATGTGGAAAGTAAAGGCCAAAGTGGTCCAACATATCCCAGAAACAGTATCAGATGTCAAGAAGAGTGCAGTGCTAGAAACAGCTAAGATATTGCACGGAACTTTCAAACTCCCAGGCCTTTGGAAGAGGACCAAGATTGGGGAAGACAAATACTACCCATAAGGGTGAGAAGGATTTTTGTTGTTGTTGTTGTTAAATGCTGCCAAGAAAATTGCAGGGTTTTGTCCAGGCAGCTGCCTGGAATCAAAGCTGACTTGAAGGCACACACACAGAGAGACACAAACACAAATACAAAAAGAGATAAAGATGATGAATAAAGAGATCTAAGATGACTTTGTGCTTAAGTAGTTACCAGTAAATTTCATTTTCATTCTGAGTTTGTCGGGTCATGTTTGCTAAAGTCCAATTCTGCATGTTGGTGTCCACCATACAGACTTGGCTGATTTAAGGTTTAAAGATCCTAGCATCATCTTCCAGCACCTTTTATTTATCCGTATGAAAAATAACTGAAGACTTGTTTTCAGTTTGTTTTGTTGTTAGTAGCAGAGAAAACTTACTAGCAGATGACATCAGAATTCTTAAACATTCCTTGATAAGACAAAAGCAACCACAGATGAAGTGGAGATGGCCACGGCTAAGAATTATATAAGCAAGGTATGTTCTAGACAAACCATGATAAGCATGTCATCAGAACATGGTCAGTGTCTCTCCCTGCTCTAATGCACACACATCCCCTAACAACTTTTGCCATTCTTTGGAGACGGACAAGTTCTACGATTTGATAAAAGAAAAGCACACGTATGATTTTGATGTTATGAAACCTTCTGAACTCCCAAAATAAAGCACATTTAGTTGCAAAGGATTACTCTACAAATATGTTAAACAAATATTCTCATTTCTATGCAACATTTTATGGTCAAACTTCTAAGAAACCAGAAAGTCCAGAATCAAGTCACATGTTAAGAAAAAACAGAGGAAATTGATAGTCTCCTAAGAACACCTTTTACAAAATATCCACCATTCTCCAATGTTACACTGGATGGCATGGCATGGAGATAAGAAATACTGTAAACTGCAACATGCTCTCACTGTTTGGAAGACTGGTGCATGAAAATGTCTAGTTAAAGAACATTAGTGAGCACCTCACAATTTATTTATTTTTTTGCAATTATTTGCAAAAACAGATATATGAGAGATGCAAGACACACAGAGTGCTGAAACAGCCACAGCTGACAAAGTTGGGGATGGACCAGTATTATCTACAAGAACACACTATGTGAATCCATGTAGATGTTTTCCAGATGCCCATGTTCTCCTGGGAAAATACAGCAGCAATATTTGCAGCAGCAAAACGATAACGCTTTTGAAAATGCATCTTTTCTAAACGAAAGTCAATCTTGCAGACCTTCTGAGCTCTGATGTTTACTGGACATTTTCTAATTTCCTTCTGTTGCTATGCGTAAAACGAAAGTCATCCATTTTTAAAGAGGCTTGTCACCACTTAGCAAGGCTGTATCCATTCTTACACATGTGGAAAGGATACTATAACAGGCACAACTTGCACAATTGCATGATTTCTTGAACATGTATGTAAAGATCTCTATCAAGTTATTTTCAAATACAGAAAGACAACTTCTGCCTATTACCTAGTTGCATATCATGCTTCTGATTAGGTTCCTGGCTACTGCTACTGTTTTGGCATTCAGGTTTAATTACTACAGTGTGGTACAATTCCAACAGGTTAGACACCTAAAAATAGGATACCCCTCTCCCTTTTATTTTCCTTTTGCTACTCCATATGAAACATTACCCAATTTATTCCAACTGCCCATCTTCTAGATGCTGCTAAACTATTCTACGCAATGTGCTCAGGATGAAGAACACTAGGAGTCTTGAGTTCAGCAATAGCTAGAGAGCCACATATTCTCCATCATTTAATCATCTGAGTCTTGGACTTAACATAGAATATTTTTCACTTTGGTCACCAAGAAGTCAGAGGTTTATGACACTATTGTTTTTTGCTGTTGTTTTTTTTTTTAATTAATGGAAACTTAGAAGTAACAGCAATTTGGAACTGAATTCAAACCTTCATTGTGGTCAACCACAGCTTATCTTAATTTTGAAGAAACGGCAAGTCGCAGTTCATTAAAAATGAACCTCATTTCAGATATATCCAGACCAAAAAGGAGCAAAGCAACCAAAGCTCTAAATATCTTCTGTTAGCCTCTGAACCCAGTCTACTCATTTGGGGGGGAGAAGGATATACAGGTAGTTCTCGACTTACAACAGTTCATTTAGTGACTGTTTGAAGTTACAATGGAATTGAAAGAAGTGATTTATGACCATTTTTCACATTTACTACTGTTGCAGCATCCCCATGTTCACGTGATCAAAATTTAGACACTTGGCAACTGACTCCTCTTTATGACAGTTATACAGTATGTCCCAAGTCATGTGATCAACTTTTCTGACCTTCTATCAAGCAAGTCAGTGGGGGAGTCAGATTCATTTAACAACTGTGTCACTAATTTAACAACTGTAATGATTCACTTAACAACTAATAACTAATATCTGTAGCTCAGGATTGACATTTGTAGCTCAGGGTAGCACTGATGATGTTACTTAGTTGGGTAATGAAATGTCTGCAAGAAAACAAGCAAGCTCAGAGAGCATCAAGGACCCTTCACTTAACAAATGTGGCAAGGAAAGTCGTAAAATGGGGCAAAACTCACTTAACAACTGTCTCACTTTGCAACAGAAATTTTGGGCTCAATTGTGGTTGTAAGTCGAGGACTACCTGTAGTGAGTTGATAGCCAAAATTATGAATGATTGTTATAGAGGAAAAATAACACCACGAAATGATAATCATGAAAACAAGCAAAAAATGTCTATGTACTAGCAGATAATCAGATTCTTAATCATAAGGAAGTCTTTATATAGGATATTTGGCACCATCAGCACAATTACCACATTCAGAGAACAAAATCTATTATTTGTTTTTTAAAAAGTTAAAAGTATTTTAACTGAAAATAAACCAATGTTTATTTCATTTTCTGCATGATCATTTAATTATTTATCAAATAAAGGTTGAAATAGATTAATTTACTACATTGTGCTTCGTACCCATTCTGAGTTTGATATTTCAGCAACAGTTTGAATGCTGACAGAAAGAGAAGGCTAGAGAATGAAATCAGGAACACTGACTTACAGAGCAGAATTAGTGAAAAGAAACCCATGCGATACATTAGAAAACCAAAGCTTGAAGGTTTTATATAAAAAAAATCTGTAAACAAAAAAAAAAGTCAAAATTATAGGAGCTTTCTTTTCTTTCAAAAAGTTTCATGTGGTAGTGTACTGAAAGTGTTTATGATGCATAGATGAAAACTCGAAACAGAGCACAGCTAGCCATTATGGGGAGAGTTTTCCCTCTCCTGCATCCTATTAAACTTCTTCTTTGCCAGTTCTTCAATGAGAGCTCTGTTGCGTGTTTAGCAAATTATTGATAAAAAAAGTATGAGTAAGCTGTGGATTGCACAGGTGAAGAGGAAAGGGCAATGGGATCCCTTGTCGTGTAGACCAGGGGGGGGGGGGAATCTGTAACAAAGCTGGCCCAGTGGAACAGAGTCTGGACTGCATGCCTGGATTAAATCATCTTAAATCTACCCTACTTCAGGAACTAGTTCACAAATTATATTATTGGTTCTTTTTGATTCTCATCCAAGTTATTTATTTTTCTCTGGACTAGCTTAAATCCTTCAACAGAGTGGCTGAAAAGGAGAAAGAATGTACTTTTTTCAAAGGCTCCCTAATACAAACTCCTCCCATCAACTCCTGTGTACAATCATATTTTCATGTCAGTTACATGGTTACTGAACAATGAACATGGAACAAGAAGACAGGCTCATAAACGACCTGAACTATGCAACAGTATTTTGCCAGACAGGTGTCATCTACAGTAGATGTGCAGCATTTGAACTATGAGTATCTCTCATCAGTGCCCTGCTTCATCAGCCAATGTGCTCTCGGTTCTTGAATCCTTTATGTTTCCAGTTTTCTTCTGTTTCTGTTTTGATTTCTTTAACATATGGACCTGCAAAGAAAACACATACAAAAGAAATCTGACAATTAAAAATCAGACAATTATACAAAACGATAAAAAATCTTTTTAAAAAGAGAAGAAGTAGCTTTGGTTCTAAGGCATGGCTTAACATACACCAGCCTCCCCTAACTGGTATTCCCAATAAGCCAAGAATTGTAGTAGGTACACTAGACACTAGACTGCCAAAGGAGCAGTCATCCTAACATGTTCTCAATATAATACATTTGATGCAGCCTTGGTGGCGCAGCAGACTAAAGTGCTGTTAAGTAGCACCAGCTGCCTGCAATTACTGCAAGTTCGAATCTCACCAGGCTCAAGGTTGACTCAGCCTTCCATCCTTTCGAGGTAGGTAAAATGAAGACCCGGATTGTGGGGGCAATAAGATGACTTTGTATTAAAAAAAAGAACACCGCTTAGGGGGGGCCAAAAGCCCTACTAAGCAGGTATATACAAAAGTATGAAGGCTATTGCTTAACGCATTGCAAGCCGCCCTGAGTCTCCGGAGAAGGGCGGCATATAAATTGAACCAATAAATAAATAAATAAATACAGAGAGTGGTAGGTAGTGGGAAAACGTTTGACAAGCTATCCATACAGAAATAATATGGTGTAGATTCAGATATTCATTTGATTCTGTATACTTTATCCTAGAAGAAAGAGCTAGCTCTGACTCTGATAACAAATATCTTTTGGAACTATTATAGTTAAATTCAAGTTGTTAGAAGGACCTTACAAAACGTTGAAAAATGTTCCACTCAAAGAAAACTCTATATTTGGGAAGGAAGAGAAAAGCTAGGCTGGAACCTCACATTTTAGTTTTCCATGTACGCGTATATTATATATGGGAGATTTAGTTATGTGTACTCCAGCCTGCAAACTTAAATGGCGAGAACAGTGAGAACATGACCTTTGAGCAATAATTCAATTATCATATATAGCAGGTCTCCAGTATGCCTGCTTCAACATACCATGATTTTCTGGGTTAATTAATCCATTTTCCATTCTTTCCCCACAAAAACCCTGAGTACATGATAGGACCGTGATGGCGAACCTATGGCACGGGTGCC
Organism: Ptyas mucosa; assembly: GCA_012654045.1. Lineage (NCBI taxonomy): Eukaryota > Metazoa > Chordata > Lepidosauria > Squamata > Colubridae > Ptyas > Ptyas mucosa. The sequence goes on along the minus strand of WNWU01000056.1, from coordinate 2,598,921 downwards.
ACAGGTGGCACGCGGAGCCATGTCGGTGGGCACGCAAGCTCAGCTCCAGCACGCATGCGTGCGCTAGCCAGCTGATTTTCGGGCCTTCTGGGCCCACCAGAAGTCAGGAAACACAATGTTTCCAGCCTCTGGAGGGCCTCTGGGGATGGGTAGGGAAGGCCATTTTTGCCCTCCCCAGGCTCCTAGAAAGGCTCTGGAGCATGGGGAGAGCAAAAAATGGGCCTACCGGGCCCACCGGGCCATCACGTGCCAAAAGCGGGGGGAGAACGGGGGGTGGGGTACATAGAATTATGGATGTGGGCACGCGTGCGTGTGACCCCACCACGGTCCCCCCACTTTTGGCACGCGATGGCAAAAAGGTTAGCCATCACTGTGATAGGACATTCCATTTGACATGCAGGTTTATTCTACTCTCAGTAATATACATTCCTGAGATGTAATTCTGGTTTGCTAACCCAAAAAGCCTCCAATCACAGCAGATCAAGAAGGCTGAAGGGAAAAGTTTACAGCTGTTGGCATTTTTAACAACTAAAATACATTATATTTCAACCAGATCCATCTGGTTATAGTCTGTTAAGTACAGGACCTGAATACACCGTATTTTTCGGAGTATAAGACGCACCGGAGTGTTAGGATTCTATATGGTATATATAATGTTAGAACCAGTTGTCCAG
>WNWU01000056.1:2531375-2594777 GCA_012654045.1 Ptyas mucosa | reverse complement strand
ATTCTATTCTATTCTATTCTATTCTATTCTATTCTATTCTATTCTATTCTATTCTATTCTATTCTATTCTATTCTATTCTTCTATTTACAGAAGATAGATTTGACGGGTAACTGATTTTTATTTTTATTTTATTATTTATCAGAATTCTCAGAAGAGTCTCACATTTTGTAACCTGAGAATCTTGTTGTTGATATCGTCTGATGAAAAGATTTTGGGTAAAAGGCAAGGGGGGAGGGGAAATGTCCATACAAGACAATGAAAAGCTCTGGGCAGCTGGCACAAACACTAGTGACCTCAAGTGTCCAATGGCGTGATTTTGTACAAGGCAGCTTCATCTGTTCAGAAGTGAAGCTGAATGGACAAAGGCAGGAGGAACAATAAGTAGAACAGCTAGGACAGAGTCCATTTGTTCATGTCACTATGCTTCACACATTTTAAAACTGTTTTGTATCTCTGTGAAATAGTTGCCTCTCTCTCTTTAAATCTGTGTAGGCTATAGCGAATGATACATTCAGGCATGGCAAACTATATGCACCTCACTTGAACAGTGCAATATATCATAGCTTTTTGTTATTACAGGAATGCTACTTAGCCAATCGCTAAAGCCTGCAAGCCTTTTTGCCATTTCTTGGCAATGCCAAGTGTGGACCAAAATGTTTTCTCCTATTTTAAATTAGCCATTAAGCATCGTGTCTAAAATCAGATAAACCAGAAAGTTGACTTGTTAATTTTTTTATACTGCCTTTATTATTTTTATATATAAGGAGGTAAACTGCTCCTTCCTCCACCTATTTTCCCCAGCCTGTAAGGTGGGATGGGCTGAGAGAAAGTGACTGGTTGAAAGTCACCCAGCCAGCTTTCATAAGGGAAGACCAGAACTCAGAGTGTCCTGGTTTGTAGCCTGGTTACTTAACCAATAGACCAAATTCCATAGCTCCAGTGTAGTATATTTACACCGGGAAACAAGATAGTATACAGTTGCAGTGTTAGCATCTGTATAACATGTTTGCAATCCCAATAGAAGAAGAACAAAAGTGAATATTTGTAGCTCAGGACTGAAATGAGGGGTGCTTGGTGCTCTCTGAGCTTGGTGCTTTTCTTGAAGACGTTTCATTAGCCAAAATTAGGTAACATCATCAGTGCTAGTCTAAACAAACTCAAAGAGGACCTCCTTCAAAAGAAGAAGCACATGAACTTGAAGCTGCTATGCATTAACAACTCACAGTTGTTTATTAAATCCACAGTAGAATAATGTAACTCAGAATGCAAAGCAAACTCTTAATGCAAAAGCACCCAAAAATATTTATTAATAAAGCCACTTTAACTATCAAAACAAAACAGCTGTAAACACTAACATAAGGACTGTTTGGTAAAAAAGCAAATCCAAAGCCAGGTGTCTAGTACTTACCTGGGAATATTGATGAAAATAAGACCCTCTATACTTGGAAGCTCAACTTCATGCTGGTCCACCTGAAGTTTGATTTCTTTATGAAGACTCCTGGTGTGGCTCATTTTCTGCAGCCCAACTTTTACATAGACTCCTTTGTTGTGTAGCCTAGAAATAAAATTTGTGTTTCCTTTATAAAAAGGGTACATCACGGGCTGTGGTTTGCTTATTGACACAATAGTTTCTTTCTCTGATTTTATGGGAGACTTGGCTTTCCTCATTCAGATAAGTAAATGTTTAGCAAATCAAGCCTGAAATGGAACTGAGCTGTACATTATTTAAAAAGTGATCATGTCTCAGCCTCAATTAGGTTGCATAACAGGATTGTCAAACACCTTTGCTCCTATATGAAGACCAGTTTCAAACACTTGAACGTAGAATCAAATCGGGCCTTACTAGATGAATGCTTCAAAGTTCAGAGTGAGATCATACATTTCTAAACTGAAATATCAGAACAGTGATCTGAGAGCAGTTCACTGGAAATGGGATTCGGTGTGAACAGAAGAATAGCTTACTCTTGACATGTTTACTTAGGAACTATGATGAATGTAGTTATGCAGGGAATTGTTGAAAAAACAAGGCTCAAGTGTTTTTTTGGAGCATAAACTAAGAGAATCAAGAATAACTCAGTCTTCTACTTTGTATCTTTTGGAGTATTATCCCTCTTCAACCCAACCAACCTCTGGCAGGTACCAAGTGTGCTGTGTTCTCTCTTCCCCACATGGAGGGCAGGCTTCATGTGAATTTACAATGGACGAGTTTATATATGATGGTTGAATTTATTTCCACAAAAAACACTGACTGTATCTTGCTTTATTTTTCTATCATTCCTATGAACAAGAAGCCAGTTAGCAATAGCGCTTAGATTTATATACCGCTTCACAGTGCATTACAGCCCTCTCTTAAGTGGTTTAGAGAGTCAGCATATTGCCCCCAACAATCTGGGTCCTCATTTTCCCAATCTCAGAAGGATGGAAAGCTGAGTCAACCTTGAGCCAGTCAGAATCAAACTGCTGGCATTTGGCAGAATTAGATTACTGCAATACTGCATTCTAACCATAGCTCTTAGCTCCATGTATCTAAATTGGTATGGAATACTATTAAAAAGAAAATTGTCAAAGGCAGCAAGGGTGGGGAGGACTGGAGGAAGAGCCACTGATATTCTGAAGAGGCAAGCTTTGTCTCACTTTTCTGAGACTACAGATAGAGATGACCTGATAGTTAGTATATGTTTGGATTTTCAAAAGACTTAGACAAAGCCTTCATGAAAGGCATCTGAGCAAAATTAGCAGCCATGGGATAAAACACACATCCACTCATGAGTCTGTAACTGGGCAAAGTGGGAAAAATGGTAGTCTCTTTCAAGCTCAGATAATGGAAAATATGGAAGCAATCTGCCATTACAATTTTCTGAGATTTTTTAAAATATAAATGTTCCAGTCTAACTCCTGAATTTCCAGATGTTCTCCCATCCAAATAATAACTGGCCTTACTTAGCTGTCTAAGATCAGCCAAATAAACTAGATGGACATGTAGCTGGGCCACTGAGGCACCAAATAGGCAGAAGCATGATCTTCTAATTGGACAAGTATGAGGTATGGTGTTTACCCACTGATTAGTGTTAGATTTGCCATGATATCCTGATATCAATTTTTAATAATATTCTTAATTTATGGAATGGTAAGTATCATGTACATTTCTATATTACCCTGAGCAAAGATAATCTTGTAAGAGATATTCTGTTACATTGTACATGGAGTTGCCTTTAAAAATGGTCTGGACACTTGAGTTGGTTCAAAATAGAGCAGCTAGACTGTTTAGAATTGGCCGATATGAGCAAATGATTCCAGTTCTTTGTCATCTATGCTGGTTCCCAGTCCAGGTCCAATTCAAAGTGTTGCTTTAGACCAGGGGTCAGCAACCTGTGGCTCCGGAGCCACATGCAGCTCTTTGGGCCCTCTGCTATGGCTCCCTGTCAGGTGATCCCATCACTGGCTGGACCCACCCCTCGCCCTCCCCTCCCAGTCACTCCTCACCTGGCTGGGGAAGGTAAGGGCAACAGCAGGGGATGGAGAAGCAGCTAGGGCAGAGACAGAGAGATACCGACAGAGGGGGAGACAGAGAGACATAGAGAGAGACACAGAGAGAGGGAGAGGGGGTGAGAGGGGGAGGGAGGGAGGGGAGAGAGAGAGATGTCAAAAGAATTTTGTGGTTCCCAGTATTTTTTAACAACTGGTTCTCTGCCCTAATGACTGGCTGGGTAGGTGTGGCTGGGGGAGGGTCATATGACTGGTGGAAGTGAGTGACATTGAGTTGGCCACGCCCACCCAGGTTTTGTGGCTCCCGGTATTTTCTTTTCTGTGGGAAACGGGTCCAAATGGCTCTTTGAGTATTTAAGGTTGCAGACCCGTGCTTTAGATCTTTAAAAACCACAGTGGTTTAGGACCAGGTCACCTGAAGAAGTTGTCTTCTCCCATATGTACCTACTCAGTACTTGCAGCTAATGAGGTCCCCTTTGAGGTCCCATCATCAAAAGAAGTTCTGTGAGCTTTTATAAGAATGTCTTTTCCTGTGGTGACACCCCATTGCCTCCTCTTCCTCCACCTGAAAGAAGCTCAAGTGGTGCCCACTTTAGCTCCCCAGCTATTTATAACCCAGATTTGATGTCCCAGTGGGCATGATGACATTTTGGGCACTTGGTAGCCAGGCTGCATTTACAGCCATTTGCAGCGTCCCACACTCACGATTGCAATTTATGATGTGTATTGCCAGAAACTGGTGTTTACTTCCGGTTTCTGGCAAAATGCCCATTGTGGAGAACTTTAAGTCCCTTAATGACCACAGCATCTGCTTTATGAGTGTCACATTTGCTTAAAGACCATTGCAAAAAAAAAAAAGATTGTAAAATCAGGTGGCCATGTGGTGATCCATTTAACTACCAGCACAACTTACGACTCTATTTCCAGGCCTGATTATAGTCGTAAGTCAAATACCACCTGTATTAATGAGCTGAAACATATGAACGTTTCTTCTCAATGATTATCAGTTAATGGGACAGGTTGTTTCTTTTCTCAAAAAAAAAAAAAATTCCAAATACCTGCTATTGAATTTGCCTGGCTCTTCTTCCCTAGCATGATGGAAACCTAGACTCAGTTCTGCATCAATTCCAAGGCCACAATAATTATTCATCTGTACAATCTGGAAAAAAAAAGTAGAAATGAAGTTTTACATTTTGAACTAAACTATTTCTAATTTTTAACAAATACACAGGAACATCTCCAATATAAACTCTCCAATTTAAAAAGAACTACAGTATAAAGCAGATCCTAACTAGTTAGGTTCAACTTCTGGTTGAACAGACAAATGTTATCAATATTTGTCTTCAACAGGACAAATGTCTATCTGTCTTTCATGAGAACTCATAGCATTTCCAAAGGCAATCCAGTAACATTCTCAATTCTCAGCATCCAGTTTATCCGTCGTCTTTTCCTTTTTCTACACTGCCAAATGTATGTTTTGTTTTTAGTCTGTCGTATTGCTGCACAGAGTATGTGAATTTTGCAGCAAAATAAAAAGATAGTCAAAGCATAGGATTTGGCCAAGAAAGAATTGGACCCCTGCTTATGTAGTCATGATTCTTCTGAGTGATTTTGGACAAACCAGATTAACATAATCTTCCTGATTCCTGGAATCCAGGAAGAGAGCCTTTTCTAAGTGATTTCTGGGGAAACCAGATTAACACGGTCTTCCTGGAATCCAGGAAGAAAGCTTTCTCTGCCATAGCCACTGGCCTTTGGAACATTCTCCCCCAGAGGTGAGGTGAGTCCCCCAATCTCCTGGCCTCTCAGAAGTATCTGAAGACATAAAGACCCTCCCACCATCTTTTTAACTCTTGTTAATGTTATTCTTGTTTTAATTGCCTCCTACCGGAATACATTGTTTATATATTTTATATCTCTCCTTAACAGATTAACAGAGTTGGAAGGAACCTTGTCCAACCTCCTGCACGAGCAGGAGACCATACACCATTTCTGACAGATGGCAGTCCAGTCCCTTCTTGAAAGCTTCCAGTGATGAAGCTCCCACAACTTCTGAAGGCAACTTCTGTTCCATTGGTTGATTGTTCTCCCTGTCAGAAAATTTCTCCTTATTTCCAGGTTGAATCTCTCCTTGATCAGTTTCCATCCATTATTCCTTGTCTGGACTTCAGGTGCTTTGGAAAATAGCTTGACCCCCTCCTCTCTGTGGCAGCCCCTCAAATATTGAAATGCTGCTATCATATTTTTATGGTTTAATTGTACACCGCTCAGAGTCCGCTCTGTGAGTGAGATAGATGGTCACCAGATTTGATACAGAAATAATTTTCCTTAGAAAATTATCTGAAGAGATATGACATATCTCACATTAAACCCCACACAATCTTCACGTAATGCATTTCAAGAGGCTCCATAAGAAAGCTGCTGATTTCATTTTATGTGGCAGATAATGTAAAGTTTACTGTGCTTATCCTAGAATAGAACAGCACACTCAGTTGTTGCTTTATTGGTTTATAAAAAGGAACAAGAAGTAAACTGTGACCCATTTTACAAGGATTTTATAAAAATCCTAGCCATGTGTTAATTACTTTATCAAACATGTATATTCCAATTACCATATTTCATAACTTTGCAATCTTCTAATTAGGGAAAATGTGTAACAAAGCACCATAGCAATTTATAGGCCTTTCAAAATAAAATCACATCCTTCACAAGTAATCAGAATATTGATTATATTTTTTTTAACATAGACTTAGACCTCTGTACATAATGTCTGTCAACATTGCATCGTTGTTAAGGTAAGAATTTTCACCATGACTTGCATATTCATCAGAAAAGAGGAACAGAGAGTGAGAAAGAGACTAATTATGGTGAAAAAAAAATAAATACCCGTATGTAGAAGCAAAAGTGAAGGGAAAATCAGGGAGCTGTTGGACAGCATTACTTGGTCTGTTGTGCGGATATTTGGGTGGTTTAGGGGTGGGCAATTTGTGGTGGGTGGGGGTGTGTTTGGGGATTGTTATGTGTATTGGACCTGGGTGTTAAATGAATTTTGTTGTATGGGTATACTGTGTATACACGTACAATGAAATTAAAGTTATTATTATTATTATTATTAAAATGAAGAGAAGACTATAAATTATGTCCAAAAATTGTTTATGAGTTTTGTATTTTCAGTGCCTTCCTTTTTTTGTTGTTGTTGCTATTGTTATAGTTTCAGGAAGGAAAAATTGAGAAATACCTTAGGAGGTTCTGGCTCTAATACACCATTTTCTGAGCTTTCCAGTGCCTCTTGAGCATCTAAAAGGATGGTCCAACGATCCATAAGCACATCGTCAGCTTCATCTACGGATATCAGAATGGAGTACGGATCTTCGCCACTGTAGCCGGCACCCCAGCGCAGGACCCTCCCCAAGTCGTTACCTGATCAAAAAGGGCATATTTTCATTTTTTAAAAAATCTACTAAAGAAAAAGAAAAATCCTTTACTCTCACTTAACCTGAATTTCAATAGGCCTACTACTTTTGACCAATGGTGTAGACCGGTGGTTCTCAACCTGTGGTCCACAAACTCCTGAGGGGTCACGATGTCACAGTGGGGTCCACAAAGTCTTGAAGAAATGTTATGATTTAAATCTTGAGTTAAGTCTTGGTGGTTCAGGGCCACAAAAGGTATTTAAAAGGGGTCCATGGTGAAGAAAAGGTTGAGAACCACTGGTGTAGATTACTAGGAGTTGTAGCTCTGCCACATCTACAAGACCATTGTTTCAAATACATTTTTAATTATCACTTACAAAGTTAAAATGAGACATTTGCTGAATTTGCCATTGGAAATAACCTAATAACACCAATTTGCTGCAGAGCTGAAATGCTCCAGGTTTGGACCAGATCGCCCTATCTGGTAGCGATGGCGGCGGGTGGTTCGGAGAACCAGTAGCAAAAATCCCTGCCCCTTCCCCCATGACCAGCTGAGCCGTGCGATCATCAGAGGCTTTTTTTTTTACTTTTAAAAGCATTTTTCCTACAACCTTTTTCAGCCAAAAAAAATGCTTTTAAAAGTAAAAAAAAAGCCTCTGATGGTCACGCAACTCAGCTGGGATTGTCAGAGGCTTTCTACCTCTTTGGCCGAAGTGGTTGTAGAAAAAAAAAATGCCTTTAAAAACCTCTGACGATCCCAGCTGAGTTGCCTGATTGTCAGAGGCTTTTAAAAGCATTTTTTTCTGCAATCTCTTAAGGTTGTAGAAAAAATGCTTTTAAAAGTAAAAAAAAAAAAAGTTGGCCATGCCCACCCAGTCACATTACCCACCACCACCACCACCAAGCCATGCCCAAATTTTACATTGCTGTAACGGTAGCCAGTGCTAATTTAATTTGCGGAAGGATAGAATCTTTGAGTTTATGGAAATCCTCATCCATTGCCCTTCTTCCTAAAATCCACAGTTTAAGCCTCACCTGTTCCTAAAGGCAAAATAGCCACCGATGGTTCAGGGCAGGCGAGCTTGTGCCTGATCTCTTCCAGGGCACCAAGGACCCATCCAACTGTGCCATCACCGCCGCATACCAATATTCGGAAATATGGAACTTGAGAGAAGGTATGAAATCTTCAGTGTATAAAAAACAATAAGCACAATATTATTATAAGTAAAACTGTGAATGCAAGCATGTGTACAGTTTTCTTTCAATCTATCCAGCAACTAAAATCAGACATGGGCTCATGTATCTTCTTTTTTTAATAGACTGAAGTCAGTATCCCAAGAACCAGATGAATTCTACGTAGGCAAGGAGAGATTGGACTTCATTTAATCCAGCAGCAACCCTTCCAGCTCCAAAAGCAATTTGAAGGTCAACAGAAAGAATTGAGAAATCTCATTGGGCTCAGATTCCTGGGAGATGCACAACAGTAACTTTATGGATCTGGTCTGAATGCTTTTGAGATACTGACAATAGTATGAATATCACTCACAGAATGATCTAGTATTACCTCTTCATTCTAGAAGATCTGGTTGTATTAAACATGGTATGTTTTTTCGTATTCTAACATAATAGAACCAAAATCAGAAAAAATAAACAAAAAATGAGCCTAACATTCTTTTTCAAATAAGACTTCACCTTCACCTCATATGCATCCTGCTCCCTTCCTACCATCTTTGTTAATTTTAAATAAATTTTAATATTAATATTTATTATTTTATTATTTAATGTTTTATTTTGCAAGCCACTTAGTGTTACGTCTTGGAGAGATGGGCATTCCATATACCGTATTTTTTGGAGTATAAGATGGACCTTTTTCCCCTAAAAAAGAGGGTTAAATTCTGGGTGCGTTTTATACTCCAAATGTAGCCCCGCCCAGCTGCTCAAACGGAGGTTTCAAAGGCTGAAAAAAGCCTCAGAAATGAAGCTTCAGAAAAAAAAGCCTCCAAACAGAGCTTCAGAAAAAAAGCCTCAGAAACGAAGATTCAGAAAAAAGGCCTCCAAATAGAGCTTCAGAAGAAAAGCCTCCGAAACAGAGCTAGGAAGTTTCAGAGGCTTTTTTTCTGAAGCTCTGTTTCGGAGGCTTTCAGAGGTAGAAAAAAAAGTTTTTTCTGAAACAGAGTTTCAGAAGTTTTAGAGGCTGAAAAAAAAGCAAGGCGCAGAGCTCACAACCAACGAACCTGTTGCAAAAATTCACTTCTGCGAACAGCTGATTGGGGGTATTCCAGGAGGCCAATCCACCCGCCAATCATCTTATTCCTTATTTTCCTCCCCAAAAACTAAAGTGTGTCTTATACTCTGGTGTGTCTTATATTCTGAAAAATACGGTATATGGAATGATGGAATGGGCCTTGGTATCCTTATAGACCCAATACAGGGCATGAGCTATAAAGCCAAAAAGTCCTTCTCAATCTCAAATTTTCAGATTACATTTGCCCTCAAAAACAGCTGTTAGGAGAGCATTAAAAGATGCTAAAATGCTCTTCAGAGTTCGAGAATGGTTATTTGATTTAAATATCTTGCTGGTCTGAAAAATGGGAATTGACTACTCAAAAATACATTCCTGTGAAACATAGATAAGCCCACTTGGTCTTTGAAATTCAAGTGCATTGCTTGAACAATGAAAGCATTTGACCACGGTAAAGACAGAAAATTAATGTTATTACTTCTCTTGCTGAAGATAAATGGAATATAACTGCTTTAATTTTCATTCAATGCTCTGTCATCTGAAACCCTATTAAGCTTTCTTCTACAAATCTGTTAAAGGCTGAAGAAAACGGAACTGTGCCCACTAACTTTTTATAGTATCACTTTCCAGCTATGTAACACGCACTCAAAATGAAAAGACGACAGATTTGCATGTGGCAAGGAGAAAAAAAGCAAAATAGTTTGTCGGCTATTTGAAGAAAAAAAAAAACACTTCATTACCAATAAATAAAATTGAGGGGGAAAAGTACTCAAACCAACCTAAAATTAATTTCTCTTTTCTACTTATTAAAAAAAAACTTGTAGAACATGTGAGTGTATTTCGTGCAGCTTAAGTAGGGAAAAAAACCCTGCAATGTTTCATTTTCAAGAGTTAATACTTTATCAAAATTTACATATGTAAATGGGGGGGGAGTCATGTAATGAACATTCAGTCTATTTTCCAATAAAGGGCAAATGTCTAGAGTTTTCAGCTTTCTCTCTTTCTCATTCTTTGCATCATTGTGTCTTTGACAAATTAGTTTCTTTTCTTTGGAATAACCGCTGCCAAATCCCAATGCAAAAAATAGAAATGGCCTTTATTCAACTCACTCCGACAGTTTTAATAAGTGACTTTAAAGCCTATTGAAAAGAGTGCAAAGATTTATTATTTGACAGTAGGGCTAAACATCTCTTCCTTTTTTTTTTTTCTGAACCTTTTGGCGTGAGTATTGTCCAAGCTCAGCCATATTGCTATTCACACTGTGATACTTCCTAATTACTGCACTAAAAGCTTTTGAAAGAGGTGGCTGGCTTCCAAAGTCTTTGTGGAGCATTAGCCCAAGGCTTTCGGATCTGCATTTTGCAAACAGCAGCTTTGCAATCCAATTCGAGTAACCTTCCAAAATAAACAGATGATAAGGCGTCAGAATCTTCTGGTCAAAGAAAGAATTAGGAAATCCCTACCCAGCAGCTGCAAAACCTTAAAGACGTTCCTTGGCAACGCCATCTTCTCACCCATACTGAAGCAATACAAGATCGCCTAATTAACCAAGGCTACAGATTTTCAAACTCCCGAGTCATTTACGCAGTGCCAAATTTTAACACAAAGGGTTCAGGAACAAAAAGGAGTTAAGAGGAGGAAATGTTATCCTCTTCATTTCTTCTCCAAGGAGTACGGGCAGAGTAAAAATGTCAGTCGAGCTATTTCCATTTGGCCATTGCTTAGGGCTTCGGCAGCTTTGCAAGGCCAAGAGCAAGGAGAAAAAAGAGCAAGGAAAAAAAAAATCACCCAAAACAAGTAACACATGAAATAGTCAAGATGTATTGAATAGAAACAATAGGTTACCCAGGCAGTGGACCTCCATTTGTTAGTTCAAAGATCTGATGAGGATTCAACAGTTTTCGGAAACTGTACAGCAAATTCCGACCTTTAAGACCTCCGCTTTTGGGATTCACAAATACAAGCAAAGGACAGCAGTTCTGAGGAAGCTTATTTTGCTAAACAAAAAAAATGAAAGGAGAAGTGGTTAAAAAATGTGGCATTTGGAGCCAACAAGATAAAGTTCCAAATTACAGGATGATGATTAAGACAATAAAGGGAAACCCAATATCCCTAACAATCTAAGGCTACTTATGAAGAACTTTTTTGCATAGTTTTGGGGAGGTGTTGGTCATGAATTTAAAAGGCACAAAGATGTCTGTTAGTGATTTCCAAAGAAAGTCTTATTTTTATTGTTTGCACCTAACTTCCAGTAAGGAAGTCTGTAGAATTCTCAGTCATCCGGGTCATGGTTGTCGCAAAGATGCTTTTTCAGGAAGCCACTAGACTTTCTGGTTGGTTTGTTTTTTCCTTTGAAGACATTTCATTTCTCATCCAAGAAGCTTCCTCAATTCTGACTGGATGGTGGGGAATGGAGGGATTTATATTCCTTGCAGATAGCTGGTCATTTGCATTCTTTTTGAGGGTCGTTGAGGCCACTTGGAGGTTTATCTGTTTCCTTAGGGTCCCCTGAGTAGTGCTAATGGTTCCTGTAGTCTGTAATCTTTTTTGGGGGGAGGGGAATCTGCTCCTACTCCCACGCTATTTGAAGGGTGTGCTTCAATGACCCTCAAAAAGGATGCAAATGACCAGCTGTCTGCAAGGAATATAAATCCTTCCATATCCCACCATCCAGTCTGAAAAAGCTTCTTTGTCAAGCTTCCAAGTAACATGTCCCATGAAATACAGTCCAAGGCATCCATTTTCAGTTAAAGTCTGTTTATTAGGAACATATCAAATTGGCAAGGACTTGGTGTAATTCTGACTCTGGCCAGGATCTGGAATTATACCCAATAAAAAGCAAAAGTTTGAAACTTCCCCCCGAGTCACAATCTCCAATCAATTCTCAGTCCAATCAGTCCAGTGACTCCAAACTCTACCTTCCTCCAGCTACAGGCATCTTCTCTATTCCCATGGGAAGGAATGCCACCTAGACATAACATTCTCCCTTTATCTAAGTAACCCACACTTTCAACAGTTAGAGAGTGGCAAGCCTGAAATACCATTAAGTTCCTTTACTTGCAATCATTTACTTGCAATCACAATCATTTGTGCTCTGGCCACCTCTGGTTTGCACTACTGCAATGTGCTGTACGTGGGGCTATCTGTGAAAGCTACTCAAAAGCTGTCATTGGCCTAGAATGCAGCAACACAAGTAGTTGTTGGACACAAGTCAGTGCACTCATATAACACCACTACATTGAGAGCTTGGGTTTTCCCACTAATAGTATACGGTTTTAAGAAAGCCTGAGGACTGAAGAACTGATGCTTTCATATTGTGGTGTTGAAGAAGACTCCTGAGAGGATATCAAATCAGTCAATTCTTGTCAGAGTTTAGGCAGCGTAACTAGTATTATGAGATAAACCCAGGAGCAAAACACAGCACACAGAGCCTTTAGATAATTAATAGTGGTTTTATCTACAGCTAAATATATACAGACTTATATGTGGTAAATACCTTATCATACAGCTACTGACACGAGGAGAGCAGTGAGATACATGAGGAGAGAGAACATGAGGAGAAGGGAGACGCCCTCTAATGGCTTTCCTTATATAGGCAGCTTCTTACCCAGCTTCTTAAAGTGGCAGTAATCCTGCTGCCTCATTCCCATTGCATCAGCTTCCAGTTGCCTCAGCTTACAACCTCTCATCAGCTTACAGCTATTAAATCTACATACCCTGACAATCCTAAAGGAAATCAACCCTGGCTGTTCTTGGGAAGGACAGAAAGTGAAGTTGAAGCTCAAATACTTTGGCCACCTAATGAGAGGAGAGGATTCCCCTAAGTTGGGAAAGATTGAAGGCAAAAGGAAAAGGAGACAGTAGAGGATGAGATGGTTAAATAGTGTCATCAATGCAGTGAACATGAATTTGGGCAAACTCTGGGAGACAGTGGAGGACAGCAGGGGCCTGATTAGTGCTATAATCCACAGGGTCACAAAAAGTCAGACACCACTTAGTGATGGAACAACAAGAAATTTTGTGAGCTGTGTTGGCTCATGGATGCAGTTCAAGTTGCCGGTTATTATCTATAAAATAAAAGCCCTACATGGCCTAAGGCTAGGTTATTTGTAGGACAGCTCGCCTCCAATTGTCTCTGCTTACTCTATGAGATTTGGCAAAAACAATGACGCCTGATGGGACCTGGTGATGCTTTCTCTGTCATGGCACCTGCTTTATAGAATATTATTTCCCAAGGTTCAAATGGTCTGACCCTACTAGCCCTCCATAAAGTCCTGAAAATATGGCCCTTCTGGACACTGGGCCAGAGTGTGAGATGAACCCATCCAGAATGAAAACTATGGCTGGTCTCAATTATTCTGTTAGGTTTTATTTTGTTATTCTCTTTTCAGATCCAGGCACTGGTTGTGCTTCGTTTTTAGTTTTTGTTTTTCATGTTTCTGTCCAATTGTAAGCTGCTCAGGGTTGCTTTTTGCAAGCTGGACATCCATATAAATCAAACTAACCAACAACAAACAAATATATCTTGATGCGTCTCTGCCACATCTACTCCAAAATGAACAAAGCTTATTTTGCAATCTGAATCAAAGGTAAGGCATTGATTGTTCTAGGCAGCTGCTTAAATACAGGAACAGTTTGCCTTTATCCCTAAAGACTATCTTTCGTTGGCTTAGGCAAAAATGGAAAATAGCAGTGACAAGCAGTTTATTTTAGAGAGAATGAATGGATTAATATTGTCAACCCAAATCATTCTTTTCCTCCTGGGCTCTAATTACATCTGGCTCTAGTAGAGGGTTCTTTCTGACATCATGATTTATACTAATCACTGGTCTGAGCTTCCAAATGAAAAGATAAACTATGATTTAGAGTTGCTTCTGCTTCTTAACTTCCTATCAATTCAATACTCCAACCTTTCAGTAGAGATACTTTCAGAAACAGCATCAGTGCTCATTATGGTTTATTCTACTTTAACAGCCAATCACATGAACCAATTACTTACCTACAATGAAACTGAATAGTCTTCTGTGAATTCACCAAAGGGCTTCCCACTTCTGCAAAGCCCATTCAGAATCTGCTATAGTGTATAATGTCAGGGTTCTAAGTAACACCCCCAACAAAAGTTCCATTTTATTAGAGATGTCATATTGGCACATCTGGAAAACCCGATTCTGAAAGTTTCCAGGTTTTCCCCACCCAAAGGAAAGTCCAAATCCCTGCCCAACACCCACAAGTCCATCACATGGTCCAATCAAAGCACCATCCCAACTGGAGATGCCTCCCAGTCACACCCCTCCAGGTGCAGGGCAAGATGTCCTTGACTCTCTGAGAAAGGAATGTTATTGTGACTATATATATATATATATATATATATATATATATATATATATATAACCCCTGATCCATACAATCCCCCCTTCCAGTTTCCCACAGCAATAAATGTGGCAGGCCTGAAGGCCCAATGCAAAAGATGGGCTTCCAGGCCTGACATATGGCATGCTTTGCTTGGAGTCTTGTCCTTCATGCATACAATGAATGACTAGCTGCATTTCATGCTAAATCCTCTTAATTCCTGATACCAACATAGCTGATCCTGCATGAATTCCTAAAGTCATTAGCACCAAGCAGGGAAGAATGTCAGATTACCGGAATTGACTCCTTCAAGATGTAAATCAGTCAGAATAAAGATCTAGGTTATGCACTTTTCCCGATGGATAGACAGAAGTTCAGGCCATTTGGGGAACAGGATGTAATCCAGTACACAAGTCACAAAATGAAGCAAACCATGGCTGCTGAAGCCTCCATGGGATGAAAAGGATGTAGTTGGATTCTTGCACATCTTTGCTACAACCTTAGTCAGCATTAAGAACTGCTGGAAGACATTTTATATGGAAGAGCAAGAGAAGATGCGAGGACATCACCCTCATCTATAGTATAAATTATAAATTTATATAATTTATAAATTTTATAAATAAAATTACATATAAATATAAATTACATAATTTAATATAAATTATGTATATAATTTACATATAAATTATATAAATTACATAAATAATAAAATAAATAAATCTTTAAAAATAGAAAGGGAGATCTTTGAGTGATAGGTAGCACAGGTCTCAGGACCATGGAAGAAGAGTGTAGTGAAGGAATATGATATGAATATATGGAACTGAGCAAGGGTGAAATGCTACTGGTTCACACCGGTTCAGGCAAACCAGTAGTAAAAAAAAGCTACCAGTTTGTCGGAACCGGTATTTCTGATGATCAGCTGTGCCACGCGATTTATATTCACTAAAAAGCAGGAAGTCCTATTTTCTAGCGAATTTAAATCACGCGGCACAGCTGTTCCCCCACCTCGCTATTCTATTTACCTTCAAACGACTCCTTTTTCCACATAAAGCTTGCATTTGATGCGCAATGTACATGTGTGCGCAACGTGCATTTGGTGTATACTGTACAGGCATTTGGTGCGGATTGTGTATGCATGCACACACATGCGTTTTGTGCATGCGCGGGCAGCAAACCGGTGGCAACCTGCAGAGGATTTCACCACTGGAACTGAGGGATATTAGGGAAATATATTTCCCAAAGACAAAGCAATCAATAAATAACCAACTATGTTCTCAATGATCCCAAAATGGATGAAGGGCTTTCTTACCAACTTTTCAGGAACAAGACAAAATTCCTGGGCTTCCCTATTAAGGGGAAGTGTAGTCTCTGCAAATTCTGACAGCAAGGCAGCAGGAATTGGCAAAGTAAAAGGCAAAAAACAGGGAAACAAATAATCACAGAGAAGCATCTAACTGGACAAAGGTGAATTCCAGGTCAAGCAATCCAAAGCCAAGCTGAAGATTTGTGTTGCCAAATCAGCAGCAGTTAAACAAGCAGGGGTTGTAAATAACTGGATTCACAAAGTCACCGTACATTTAGCCAGATGCTTAAATTGCTTCTAGCAAATGAAAACTGCTTCTGTGAGTCTTAAATCCCTTCCTTGCCAAGAGTGCCAGCTGTTGCCTTCCTTCTGCTCTGCTGGTTGGTTCCATGTCGTGCTCCCCAACCACTGGGGAGGCACTAGGTTGAGATTGTAGTTACACTATACCAAATCAATGGTCTTCAGAAAATACTGAAGAGGTTTCTTCAGAGGAAAATCAAGAACCATTTGCTGTATAACAGAGTTGGGGAGATTTGGAGGATGGGTCCAACCACCTTCTCCATCACATAGCAGAGCTGCTCACCTGCACACCCTTATACAGGACTGGATACCCGTGCTCTGCTACGAAACTATGTGATCCAGCTTGATAAATTGACACTTACAGCTTGAAAATTAATGAGTAGTTATGATCGGCCTCTCCTCTCCCCTTCTCTCCCTCGGCCTTGCCCCAAAGAAACATCTCCTATCCCCGTGATGGCAAACCTATGGCACGCGTGCCACAGGTGGCACATGGAGCCATATCTATGGACACGTGAGCATTGCCCTAGCTAAGCTCCAGTGTGCATGTGTGTGCCGACCAGCTAATTTTTCAGTCTTCTGGGCCCACTGGAAGTCGGGAAAGGGCTGTTTCTGGCCTCCGGAGGCTGGAAACAGCCTGTTTCCCAACTTCCAGTGGGCCCGGAAAGCCCATTTTTCACCCTCCCAAGGCTCCAGAGGCTTTCTAGGAGCCTGGGGAGAGTGAAAAACGGGCCGTCTGGGCCCACTGGAAGTCAGGAAACAGGTTGTTTCCAGCCTCTGGAGGGCCTGCGGGGAGGTGGGGAAGGCCGTTTTCTCCTTCCCCAGGCTCCTAGAAAACATCTGGAGCCTGGGGAGGGAGAAAAACAGGCCTACTAGGCTCACCGTGCCATCATATGCCAAAAGGGGGGAGCAGGGGGGGGGAGTGTTTGCATGTGCAGGATGCATTCATTATGGGTGTGGGCACGTGTGTGCATGACCCCCCTGCTCCCCCCGCTTTTGGCATGCGATGGCAAAAAGGTTAGCCATCACTGTCCTATCCTATCCCCTTCTCTCCCTCAGGCTTGCCCCAAAGAAGCCTCTCCTGTCCTATCCCGTTCTCTCCAGAGTTATTTTCAGGTTGGGAGGGGGAGTAGAATGTCTAACTAATTAGCATCAGAGCGTGTTATTAATAATATAAGAAATACTAATGATCTGATCGTCATTCTGAAAAATTCTTTCTTAGTGAGCACCTAGAAGCCAAGAGGAACATATGTGCCAAATTTCAAGTTTGTAGGCTTTACGGTTCTGGAGATTTCATGATCACGGCGTGAGTGGTTTTCACTTTTATATACATAGATTATGAACCTCCATGGCAGCCATGTTGGAATTCGATTTTCAAAATCCCTACAAGTCTTTGTAAGCGACCCCTGGCAGCAACCCCCGATTTTGTCCTTATTTTATTTTTGTAGTACATATGAACGCCCGAAGGACTGGAAGAGCCAATGGGGTTACAACAAACTATATCAATCAGAAATATTCATGTTTCACTTTCACTTTTCATAAATGAAAATGGACTAGATTAACTCTCTTATTTTTATTGTGGGACACTTGGTGAGGCTACCCTTTCATCTACTTTATTCCATGCTTTATTTTAGAAAATTGTGGTTGATTTCAAACAATTATGTGTAAATCTGTGTAAATCTGGCTTCACAAGGACAATAAGTTGCTTACTTCCCTTCTCTCCTCTTCTGGCAATTCTTTGGACAAAAATTGAAAGTTTCTGCTTCTAGTTTAGATTAACCACAAGTTTACACATAGTTTGTGATTAAATGTAATTATGGCTACTTTATAGAAAACAGCGTCACAATCCACAGACCTGACTTGTTTTTACTACCATCAAACCAGGGATTTCCCTCCCCCTCTCCCCCCCCCCCCCAATTTCCAAGGTCTCATTAATTTAAAGTGGAATCAAACATTTCTGAACTTTTTGCAACTGATCTGAGAACAAAGGGGATTGTTAATGTAACTTTTAAATTATTAAATAGGTTGGATCTGAACCAGTTCAAATGAAAGTTTACCTTGCTTTTTCTACACCTACACACACACCAAATGCAGTGAAAGAAATTTCCCTCTCTATTCAATTCTGCATCTCTCTCTTCCTTTGACTCAAATTCCTAAGGAAAATTAATCACTAAGAGGAGCAACATGTAGAAATAAGCAATACATAAACTGAAGGGACTCCTTTGTAATGAATGACTGCATTCCCCCCCCCCAACTTTTTTCTGCCTGAAAAAAATCAGAGTCCTGTCTTAGGAAAAGCATTATGCACCAAGTGTTCACTTGAGGAGAAATAAACCTCTGCCTGCCTCTTTTAATTTGGAAGTAAAAGCAAACTCTTTGAAATCTGATTAATATGTACAGGAAACCTTGTAAAACAAGACTTCAAGTAAGGTGGGGATTTTTCAAAGGGTTTACTATAAGTCATTGATCTTTGCAATTGCACCTATTGTTTAATATGCAATTCTTAAAGTTTTTATCTAGAATTAAAATATCTTGCAAATCATAAGAAACAAAAGATTTAGATTCAGTAAACAAGCAATAGCTGTAACTATAGCAGGTTAGGAGTTACAGTATTGTCCCCAGATGTAATCACACAAATGCTCCCAATATCAGTATGTACCCACAACACAAATCAAGAAATGGTTGAGGAGAAAGTCAGCCAGATAAGAATCCATGGGATTGATCTAACTCATAAAAGAAATATCAAAGAATTCCTAAATGTCATAGGATGCACATCTAGGAAATAAAATTTCATGCTGCTACTGTATAAGAAAATGTGACCATTCATTTTTACATTTTCAAGAGATTTCAGCCTGCCAGATGTATTGCCAATTCAATACTGACTATATTCAACAACATACAGAGTTATTTACAAAAGTAACTTAACTCACTGTTATACTCTCAAGAAATAGCTAGTGTTCTTACTTAATAAGGGTTCTTATTTTGGAACTGTCCTTCAAGCTTGTAAATTGGCAAAGCTGTTTTTCTTTTAGATAGAACAGAAATAGCTTATTATTTTAAATGCCAAATCAAACACAACTGTTCTTTGTTTATAACAACACATTTCCTAATTGACAGTAAATTCTTCCGTGCTACTGTTTGTTACTTCTTCACATTCTCTGTGTGATCAGAGTAGAATATCAAAATAGTGCTGAATTTAACAAGTTAAATTGCTATAAAAATGAACTCACTTTCATTTCACTAAGAACACTTTGCTCTGATTATAGAATAGATTTGTATCACCTCTATGCCATTGAGCATATATTTAATTAATACAATTTATACTGGGCAAATGTTTGAACATTCATTATTTAAACTATATAAATCCAGTTGGACTTTAAGGAACAACTCAATTATGTAAAATATTCTGTCAGCAACGTGCAATGGATTATTTCCTTTATACTAACTAATTAATATATTCTTATTCTAACTATTTAGCTAACTTCTTCTAAGTATTTAATTTAATTTAATTAACATGTGAAGGGTTAGTGCCACTTTATAATGTCCTAGTAAGACCACACTTGGAATATTGCATTCAGTTTTGGTTGCCATGATATAAAAAAGATCTTGAGACTCTGGAAAGAATGCAGAGAAGAGCAACAAAGATTAGGGGGCTGGAGGCTGAAACATATGAAGAACAGTTGCAGAAATTGGGTATGTCTAGTCTAGTAAAAAGAAGGATGGAATGACATGATAGCAGTGTTCCAATATTTGAGGGGTTGCCACAAAGAAGAGGTGGTCAACCTATTCTCCAAAGCACCTGGAGGCAGGACAAGAAGCAATGGATGGAAACTAATCAAGGAGAGAACCAATCTGGAATTAAGCAGAAATCACCTAACATTGAGAACAATTAACCAGTGGAATGCTTGCCTTCACAAGTTGTGGATGTTCCATCACTAGAGGTTGGTAAGGAGAGATTGGACAACCATTTGTCTGAGATAGTATAAGGTCTCCTGCTTGAGCAGGGGGTTGGACTAGAGGACCTCCAAGGTTCCTCCCTATTCTGTTATTCTGTTATTTATTTTGCAATTATTGCAGTCTCCAACCCTGTTAAAAATCTACAGAAAGCTAGTAGAAGAAGTCATCCACCAGTTTGGAATAAAATATCATCAATATCTATCTCCATTCTCACTCAAATGGGGGACATGGTAGAACTTTTAAGCCAGTACCTGGGGCTACCAGGATCTGGATAGGAAACAAAATAGACAAATGGAGTAATAGTTTATTAAGTAGTTTAATGATTCTAGATTTGTAACAACTTTCCCTCTGAACAGGTAATGTTTCCCTTATCTTGGGATTCCTCCTGCACTCATGGCTCTTGATGGAAGAACAAATGGAAGTAATGATCAGAAGGGTCCTTGCCAGTGGTGGATTGCTACCAGTTCTCCCCAGTTCTTGCGAACCGGTAGTGGAAATTTTGAGTAGTTAGGAGAACCAGTAAATACCACCTCTGCCTGGCCCCACCCCCATTTGCCGCCCCCTATTTGCTGCCTCCCGAGTCCCAGCTGATTGGCTAGAAGGAAAAAAATCAGGGTTCACTTGACACAGGAGGAAAAAAAAAACAAGACACCTTAGCTTTAAATTGAGAAGCCAAGAAGCCTCCCAACTGATCGGCTAGAACTGATCCGCTCCTTGTAAACCGCTTGGTGGTGGTAGATTGACAATTGAGACCAAGCTGTCTGAAAGCGGTTTCCGATGCTCTCGGTGGTGGCAGAGCAGCAAAAAACTATTTAAACTCTTGCCACAGCACTTCAAAGGGCCGCCCTACAGCTGATCAGCGGTAAAAGGCAGTGTGGTGGTAGACCAGTGTGCTCCAAAAACAAATGGGTAGACCGGTGCACTCCAAAAACAAATAGGTAGACCGGAACGCTCCAATAACAAATGAGTAGATCGGTGTGCTCCAAAAATAAATGGGTAGACTGGTATGGCTCTGCAAGCAGTTAAAAGCCTGGTAGACCAGTACCTCTGATAAATCCTAAAAAATTGTTGTCACATGACCACCAAACCATGCCCACAAAATAAGCCACACCCACATAACCGGTAGCAAAAAAATTTAGAACCCACCCCTCGTCTTTGCCTAGCTGTACTCTTGCCTAGAGCTGAAGAGTATCTCTCATTCTGTAAGTATCTCACTTCTGGATTAATGCAATTTCTTTTATATGCGGCTATCATTGAAAATGACACAGAAATTTCAATTAGTGCAAGCTGTGTCACCCCATATTATGGGCAATGTAATTGCTGCTACATAACTATAGGAGTTAACAGTTATGGCTGTCCATATGTTTCCAAGTGCATTCAAGGTGTAGATCATTAATTAAAAAGCCCTACGTGGCTCAGGACTTGGGTATACATGAAATCTGAATCTGCCTAACCATTATGTTCAAACAGAAAATGACTGCTGAAGGTCCTTGTGTACTACGCAGTGTAATTAGTAGGGTCATGGAAATGGATATAGTCTACGGCAGCTCCCCATTTTTGAAACAGTTTCACCCCTGAAATGCTGGTAGCCCACTCGTTATGGCTTTCCAAAGGCTTGCAGAGACATGACTGAAGGCCTTCAGAGATTCACTCCTATTGGTGCCACAGTATATTATACAGAAATTCTATAACTTTCATATAAAATATAATGAACTGAGAGCCACTAGATTGAAGTACTGTATGTGTCTTACAAATAAAACAAAATAAAAATAAACACTGGAGAAAATATGCTAAATAAACATGAACTGTGTAATTAGAACATATATTAATGCCTTATCTTACTACAGACAGCCAATGGATCTTACCAGAATTTCAGGGAGAATAACTGCAGTTAATGCCTTGTCATTGATGAAAGTATCTTTAACTAACATATACAGTCTTTCAGCTTCGGAAAAACAAGTAATTTCTAGCACAACAGCACCTAAATAAATGAAGAATATATTTAACATGACATGCCCAAATTTCATATGTATAATACTGTGAGTTTCCATATTTGTTCCAATGTAAGTATTAGTATGCCATTCACCTCACTTACTCAAATCTAAAACTTTATTGATTTTTAAGGGGACTGGGTTTATTTCTGGAAAACAAAACATCTCTTTCTATTGGTATGGTCTTGATTTTTTTTAAAAAAAGTAAAATGTTTTTTATTCCAGGAGATGAAATTTCAATACACATAATAGTATAATTAGGGAAGAGCTCTTGCTTCTACATGCCAGGAGCATTAGGAGGAAGGGAAAGAGCTACTGTGTTTCCCCAAAAATAAGACCCTGTCTTATATTTTTTTGAACCCTGAAATAAGCACTTGGCCTTATTTTCAGGGAGATCTTATTATTTTGGGGCGTGTTAAGCAATATGGGGCTCCTCTTGCCATCTTACCTGACTTCCAGCTCTGTGTTTAAATCTTTTCAGGGAGGGCTTATTTTTGGGGGGAGGCTTATTTTAGCGCATGCGCTCAAAAGCCCAATTGGGCTTATTATTAGGGGATGTCTTATTTTCGGGGAAAAGGGGTAGTGAAGTAATTCTTACATGTACCATACATGAACCAGAGCAAAACAGAACATCCAATAATTCAGCTGCCAAGTTTGAATTAAAACATGATATTCTTACCTTGAGATGAATATATGTGATTCATAGAAACTAAATTGGCTGAAACGATAATTAAAAAGAAAATCATTGTCCAAGCATCCCTTTTAAAAACTTTTTTTCCTAACTGAAAGAAAAGTGTACAGCTAATAAGTTAATGCTATCTCATTTTAGATGTATTTTGAAAGACCAGTTTTGTTTATTTGAAGAAGAGTGAAATTTAAACACAAATTGTCCATGGATTTTAAGCTAAGGCTTCAGGATAGTAAATAGGATCAACTGGTTTGTGATAAAATGAAGCTAATTCCAAATAGTACTGATGGGAATATGTTAGTTAAACAAACACAAATCACACATAAGCTAACTATTAATTTAAGTTGCTGTCAGCAAGGATTGGATGGGTAACATTCCATAAACCATGGGCACAATTTTCATCTATGCAACTGAGCGTTTGAGGACCCAACAGATAGATATATATATACAACTCACATTCATTCTCACAAATTTGATGGAAAAAGTGGGACAGAATGATTGCATAATGCCAGATTGTTGTTTAACAAAGAATCCAATAAGTTTCCCCCCAAAACTAAAAATGACTTATAAATGTAGTGCATATACTTCTAATAATTCTTTCATGTAAAATCATATGCACAAAAATGGAAAGTGGCTGTTATTCAATCCAAGGAAAAAATAAAAGGGAAGGACAATATATTAATAGTAAAAATAAGTGTCGGGGCATACAGATGATTGCCTCTGATTAAATAATAGACTTTTTTTCCCATTTTCTACAAGTTACAGCATGTATAAAAAATATGAAAAGTAATTCCAAAAATAGATGGCATATGAGAACATTTCAAAATATAAAAGCACTTTTCAATTTATGTAGATTTAAAAAAGACACAGGGGAAGGGGGTATCTGACGTACTTTTGATGGCTAATTCATCTTTGAGGATTTTTGTATATTCTTCTGGAGTAAGATGGAGTGGCAGACCACCGACAAACAGATGGACACGCACAGTCGATATATTATTTTCTACAATGTAAAATCTTGTTTGGTTCATCTGCCGCAATGATGTCTGCGTAAGAAAAAAATTAAAATGTTATCACCTTAAAGCATATTTCATATGGAGAGAAGGTCAAGACTTCTATAACCATTCTGCTATCAGTACCAAAACACAATTCCCAGTCCATGAAGCCTGTCTTATAAGGATCATTCTTTAGTAGACAAGTTTCCTGTTATGTGGATTTGCTTGTTCATTTTCAGTCTGTCTCAGGGGTGCAATCCAGCAGATTCTGGAGAACTGGTAGTGGAAATTTTGAGTAGTTCGGAGAACTGGCAAATGCCACCTCTGGCTGGCCCCAGAGTGGGGTGGGAATGGAGATTTTGCAATATCCTTCCCCCAGGAATGGGGAGGAAATGGGGATTTTGCAGTATCCTTCCCCTGGAGTGGGATGGGAATAGAGATTTAGCAGTATCCTTCCTTTGCCACGCCCACCAAGCCACGCCCACAGAACCGGTAGTAAAAAAAATTTGGATTTCACCACTGAGCCTGTCTTACATGTTAGCAAAAGTTTGAAAACTGAAACTAGTTTAGAGTGCCATTAGTATGAACAGTCATAATTTTAGGTTAATATCATTGAATTTAAAATTCTATGCCAAGAATACACAAGGAAGAACATAATAAACTATTTTGCACAATTACTTATGATCACAATAGCTGTTGCCACAATAAGCCAGAAATGCAGTGTATAAGTGACATGTAATCAGCACAATTAAAGACAAAGACCACCAGAAACAAAAACTTTGTATTACTTATGAACTTTGACTTTTCCCTCCTTCCTCAAATAAACCAGGATTTGGAGCTACTATATATTTTCTTCTTCCAACCAGTACTTTTTTAAAAGAGGCATAAGCCTAGACTTCCAGCATTAGTGAAATTCAGGTAGTCTTTGACTTACAACAGTTCATTTAGTGAAAGTTCGAAGTTACAACAGCACCGAAAAAAGTGACTTATGACCATTTTTCACACTTATGACTTTTGCAGCATCCCCATGGTCACACAGTCAAAATTCAGATGCTTGGCAATTGGCTCATTATGATGGCCGCAGTGTCCCTGGGTCATGTGATCCCCTTCTGTGACCTTCTGACAAACAAAAATCAATAGGGAAGCCAGATTCACTTAACAACTAAGTTACAAACATTCACTTAGCAACTGCAGTGAGAAAAATTGTAAAATGGGGCAAACTCACTTAAACGTTTCAATTAGCAACATAAATTTTGGACTTAAATGTCATCATAACTCAAGCATTACTGTTGTGGCCCGCCAGCAGCCAGCTGGGCTGGCAGCAGATTCAGACAGTGAGGAGATTGGGGAGGAACATGGGCCAGTCCTGGAGTCTGGGGAAGGCTTAGACGATGGCTCTGAGTCAGAGGCAGAGAGGGGGCCAAGGCCAGCTGGTAGTTCTTTGCTGCCTCCAGAGTCTCCTGAGTCTGACATCAGTGACACAGAAAAACAGTGTGAGCCTGTTCCCAGTGTGTGCATGCGCAGGGCTGCCAGGAGACAGGAACAATTAAGGAAACAAGATCGACTTGGGAGTAAGGCTTGGAGATGATTGGCCCCTCCCATAAGACATAAAAGAGAAGTGGGACGTGATCTTTTGCAGGAAGCAATTAGTTCATCTGGCCGATTCAAGATTTGAAAATTCTGTTTGTGACTCTGTGCCAAGTCTGGCCTTGTCCTGCGTCTGGAAATTAGCTCTTTGGCAGCATTCCACGTGAGATAGGTAGGTGTTGATAACCTTCCTCTGAAAGACTGTTTATCAAGCCTTGTGGACTGCAAATGAAAGTAATTTACAGCTTTATGAATTAAAGAAGTTTGCTGGGATTAAGTTTGTGCTGTTTACTTTCTAAGGAAGCCTAGGTCAGAACAACTACCTGTAATGAATTTTGTTTCTTCTGGAGTTTCTGCTTGGTTAAGCAACATCACCTCATTAGGAAAACCAAGTTCATAAATTATAAAAGTAGAAATATCAGCAACTGTGGAATCTTCTTACTTGTGAATCCAGCAATTTTGCCTAAATATCTTTGTACCATGATTTATTTTTTTTTTAGAAATAGAGTTTGAATATTTAGTAAAGCACCAAAGGATATAGAAGAGTACAGTTTCCTTGTTTACCTTTCTGATGTCTTGTAACCTGCCGATAATTGATTCATGATCATCCAGCACCATTCGCTGAACTAAAGAGAATTTTTTTAAAAAAAACTTCATTGATTCTTTTTTAATTGAAAGCTATCATGCAATTAATTAAAACAGTCAAAATGGCAAGTATGGAAATTTCTTAGGAGTAAGGGAACTTGCAATTAAAAAAAGAGAGAGAATTACACATCCAGGTTTTTAAACTGAAGTTACATTTACATAATTCAGTGGAACAGTATCTCACCTTGTCTGGAGCCCATTAGGACCTCCACCAATTTGAAGTTTTGGAAGCAATCTGACTGCCAAAAGACAGATATGTTAAAAATGAATGTCCAGCAAAATATAGGATCTAAAACTGAACAGTTTTCATGACTTAAAAAGAAAAGAAAATGTCTTATGAACAGGAGGAAGCTGTCGTCCCTTTAGTATCACAATCTTACTACCTGAAAAGATGGGAAATTTTGCATTGCAGTTTGAAAAACAAGTTGTAGACCTTTATTAGGCATTGAAAGACAAATTTCCCTGAACACCGCATAAGTGCCAAAGTATTAAATGTTAATTTACTCTATAGAATGAGTGGTGCTCATCTACCAGTGATCTAAAGTGAAGCACGTTTTGCACAAATGTCCCACTGGTTTTAACAAGACAGGTGTAGAACATCAATAGCATTATCACCAGTGGCTAACTATTAATAGATTATTAATTTCGGCAAGAATCAATGCAAAAAGAACTCCAAAAGCCAGAAAAAAAGAGAAGAGGATAAGGATTATTCTCATCCAGGCTTAGTCTTAAATGTTAATTTAAACTATTTCGGGGGCTCAGAGCAGAACATGATTCTATTAGAGAAAAATATGGGATTTGCCTGTTTTTAGTAGGCAAAATCTCATAGATGCACCATACACTGAAGAAATGAATGTGAATTATATTTAGTATTTATAATAATACCAAAACCTGATCCTCATGGATCTTATCCTGATTTCTCATGCCACATATCAAGAAGGGAAAAAAATCCAAACTCATGCAGAAGACAACCCACTCTCTGTAACCTTCACTCCCTCTAACAAGATCATAAAAACTATAAATTTCAATCCTGTCAGATTGAATATATAGACCTAAGTACTTCCTTCTGCTTTTTGGGGAGTCCTAGAGAGTATATAAAACATAACAGGACACTGATCATCCTGACCTTCTGCTTTCCTTTCCCATCATTCTTCTATCAAGTAAGGTCATCATAGCAGTTAGTAAAAAAGCTATTTAAATACCTAGTTTCTAGGACATTGCAGGATGTGGAGAAACAGAAGACATATATGAAAACTCTAATAGACCAGCAATGAAATTCCCTAGCTATTTTCATATGCCTCTTGTTTAGAATCACAGTAGAACTACAAATAGAATAAGACTATTAAATTTAACTCATAAGACCCTAGAAGAACCAACTGGTAGCTTTATATTACTGCCTACCTGGTATCCAAGTAGTGGAAGAACTTCTTTAATCACCATTTCGGTGGTGCTCCCCTTATTTATCCGTATTGAGACACAGGCCACTCCAACCCTGATGACACAGATAAAAGTTTATATGCAAGATAAAAGAATCAAAGAAACAGAAACATTATTTTCTCATTCTCTAAAAGGTAAAGATTCCCCTCCCACATATGTGCTAGTCATTCCTGACTCTAGCGGCCAGTGTTCATCTCCGTTTCAAAGCCAATGAGCCAGCGCTGTCCAAAGACGTCTCTGTGGTCATGTGGTTGGCATGATTAAACGCCAAAGGCGCACGGAATGCTGCTACCTTCCAACCAAAGGTGGTCCCTATTTTTTCTACTTGCATTTTTTGCATGCTTTCAAACTGCTAGGTTGGCAGAAGTGGGGACAAGTAACGGGAACTCACCCCATTACGCGGCACTAGGGATTCGAACCACTGAACTGCCGACCTTTTGACTGACAAGCTCAGCGTCTTAGCCACTGAGCCACCATGTCCCTGAATGTATCATAGGAGAATATATATATGAACTTCTTGTTATTTGATTATTTATTTATTTATGTTATTGTGGCGTAATATGTTATTGAAGCTTCGGTTTTGTTAAATAAACTAATCATGAAGGAACTTCAAGATTCCGCTTGTTTTGCTCTTAAACTATAGTGTTCTGCTCCCTTTCATTTTCTTTGCAGCTTTTTAAAATCTGGTTTTTAACTCACAGACTTGCTACCATCATCTATAATTAGTGTCTGAGATTATATGATTATATAATTGCCCATCAAGCAAACACGAGGCAAACATAGAGGGAGATGGGCAGTCTAGAAATGCAAAATATAAATAAAATAAATCATTTTAAAAACCCAACAAAAGAAAAATAATAAATAACAATGACATAATAATAGCTATTAAGGACAAGATTTAGTTAGATATTTTCTTAAAATAATCTTCAAATGTATATGATCACTGCCTGATTTTAAAACTAAAAGTTACCACTTCAGTGGTTAAAGCTAGCGAATAAACAAATATAGCATGGCAAGATATTACACTATGTATTTCGTTTAGAACAAAGGAAGCTGTTATGTATCTCTACAGATGTTGCTGGAACAATAATGCACACAGAATACTAGCATTTCTCTTGCTTACTCTGAAAAACTGGCTAAGAAATTAAGAAGTTTCAAGATTAGAAAATAATATAAAGGTATAATATATTGTTTTGATTTTAATAATTGCTGCTGCTTTCACTGTCATCCAGCTAAGGCATGAATACACATAGCTTTGCTTCCTTTTCTTGTTCACCAATTATCTACTGACAGTCTCCTTTGCAACATGCAAAATTAAGTGGGTTTTTTTTCCCCACACAAGCATAAACAAGCATTGGCTAAATTTAAAAATGTTGGCAATGGCAATTGCTCCTTAAAAACAATGTACTTTTATAGAAAGCCAAGGGTTTGCAGGAGAATTATATAAGTGGTAAAAACGTGCACAGGTTGTTGTTATTTTATCTGACAAATTTTCTAAGTAAATCATTAAAGAAGAAACATCAGGTGGAAAAGACCACGTCATATTTATTATCAGACTGAATAATCAAAGTCTAAGAGTCCTGAATTTATAACACTCCAACTACATATTGTCCAAAACAAATATTTGTTTTCAATATCTGCCTCCGAAATCAACCATACAACAGTTGGAAGCAATCTGTATCTCTATTTTTCGCACTTACGATCACTGCAGCATCTCCATGGTCACATGATCAAAATTTGGACACTTGGCAACTGGCATGTATTTATGACAGTTGCAGTGTCCCAGGGTCATGTGACCACCTTCTGCGACCTTCTCACAAACAAAGTCAATGGGGGAAGCTGGATTTGCTTGACCACCATGTTACTAACTTAACAACTCCAGTGAATTTGCTTAACACTTGTGGCAAAAAGGGTTGTAAAATGGGGCAAAGCTCACTTAACAGTTGTCATGTTTAGCAATGGAAATTTTGGGCTCAATTGTAGTCGCAAGTCGAGGACCAACTCTAATCAACTTTTAAAATTTTTATTCTAAAGTACACAGATCCAATCCTGTATCAACAGAAAGTAAGACAAATTGTCTTACAGAAAATAAGATCACATTTATGAATTATCATCCCATTCATCATATTACTTGGACATCCTATTTAGGTAACTCTGTACAAGATTCCTTCAAGTAATGTGATTATATAATTATGTAATATAATTAACTTCCAACTAGCTTAAGATGAGGACAGTATAATAATACATGCTTTATAGAGACTGGACAGCTCAGAGACAATCTAATCAGTAATAACCATCTTGCTGTTGGAGACACAACTGAGGAGCTGGAATACTCATTCATCTATCTTAGACTCTGCCCAAAATATGTACTTTGCCATATTTTGAGAATGGAATCAACAGGATATAATTCATATAATTCTGCATCAATGGCTAGATGTTAAAGTGTCAGCCCTTCGAAGCAACCTAGGTCAGGGAACAGAATCGACAGTATGACTAGAACTATCCTTTATTGTGATAGACTATTGTAATTAATTCTTGTCACCCTGACAGCATCTTCCCTCCAGTGGTGGGATTCAAAAATTTTTACTACCAGTTCTGTGGACGTGACTTTGTGGGCGTGGCAGGGGAAGGATACTGTAAAATCTCCATTCCCTCTCAACTCCAGGGGAAGGTTACTGCAAAATTCCCATTTCCTCCCGATCAGCTGGGACTCGGGAGGCAGAGAATAGATGGTGGCGGGGCCAGTCAGAGGTGGTATTTACCAGTTCTCCAGACTACTCAAAATTTCCGCTACTGGTTCTCCAGAACTGGTCAGAACCTGCTGAATACCCCCTCTGCTTCCCTCCTTCTCATATCTCAGGGAGATATATCAGAGCCAATCTAAGCTGTTTTTTTCATGATTTCCTCATTTCCCAGGACTTAAAACTTGTTTTTGCTTTTGCAACTCTCATTGCATATTTCATCCAAGGTCTTCTCAGTGGTTGTCCACATAAAAATGCATTTGTTCTTTTTGGATATATCCCTAATATTTTGACATCAAGTGCTATGGACTTTGAGATTGGCTAAAAGAATCAGCATAGAACAATGGAAGGAGAAATCTATACAGAGAGTATTTCCTTAACAACCCTCATTGGGACCAGTAACTCAGGGGTGAAATGAACCGGCAGTTTAAAAAGCTACCAGTTCAGGCGAACTGGTAGTTAATTAAAAAAAGCTACTGGTTCCTCCGAACCATATTTCTGACAATCAGCTGTGCAGCGGGGTTTAGCTTTGCTAGAAAGCAGGAAATCCTGCTTTCTAGCAAAGCTAAATCGCGTGCCACAGCTGATCCCACCCTCACTGTTCTACTTACCTTCCCAAGCCTCCTTTTGGCGCATATTGCACATGCGCACACAGCATGCATTTGATGCGCAGCATGCAGCCAGCAAACCGGTAGCAAACCTGCTTGCATTTCACTACTGCAGTAACTCTGCCACTAAGTAAAGCAGTCCCTAAGTGGAAAATCATGTTAATGTGATTGTGCTATCTGGCTAG
The DNA here is from genome assembly GCA_012654045.1 of Ptyas mucosa. Taxonomy (NCBI): domain Eukaryota; kingdom Metazoa; phylum Chordata; class Lepidosauria; order Squamata; family Colubridae; genus Ptyas; species Ptyas mucosa. The sequence continues at coordinate 2,563,855 of WNWU01000056.1, read as the reverse complement.
AAAGAGATAAGAGAACTTAGTTTCATCTTTCAGTTTTTGTTTGCCTCCTAACCACTTCCTTGCACTTTGGAATGTTCAAGTGCCTGGTTACTGTGCTGTAAGCATCAAAAGCAATGTGATCATAACAGAGCCAGGGCTAGGAGGTGCAAAGTGCACTATGCAAACAAACAGCTTGCAGTACTCTCTTGAAATCCTTTCCTCTTCAATCTCTCCACGCAGCAAGATGGGAGGGGAGAGAAATAAAGCATAAATATGTTCTTCTTTTCCCCTTTGTAAAAAAAACATCCTAAACGAATTAAAATGTTGACAAATCACACATAGCACCAATCCATTCTTTAGATAAGGTACAGGTAGCCTTTTTTTTTAACCAACCACTTGTTCAGTAACTGTTTGAAATTAAACAGTGCTTAAAAAAATAACTTTGTGCCTAATTTATGCCCATTTATGACCTTTAGAACATACCTCTGTCACATGATGGCCACTATAGTCAGTATATGTTGACTTGTGCCTGAGTCATGGGTCCCTCCCTGCAGAGCAGAGAGATTGGAAAGGATGAGATTGCAAGAGAGTAAGCTGCCTGCGTTTCTACACATGGAAACTGTGCCAACACAATCAGGAGACTGTGAGTTCAAGTCCCACCTTAGCTATTAATACGAATAAATAAATATTTTTTTTAAAAACCAAATAAATATTATTTTTCTGAAAATTCAGGGCCATTCAGCTTTATCACCAAATTCTGATGATTCCATATAGAGAGATTGATTTCAAGGATTGGGCAAAGTCTTTTTATTTGACATTCCAAAAAATTGAGTCAACAATATAATGGTTGTAGTGTCATTGAATGTGACTCGGGGGTGGGCGTGGGTGTGGGAAAGCCAGTCTTTTTTCAATCCCACCAAAGTGGATCTACAAATTCATCTCAATTTTGCTATTATTTGTAGCGTATAGTTAAACCATACAAAAGAAAAAGACAAGCACTTTCCATATCCCTAAATCATGTTAAAATAATGCAATGTAGTGACTACTGGGTGCACTTAACCAACTCTTAAGTTGTTTGTTTATGTATAAGGTTGACATTGTAGAATAAATAACCTCAGTACTTTGATATCATGCCATAGTAATAGCTAGAAACTTCTGTCTGATTTTATTAATACTTGGACAGGAAGCCAACAAGAAATGTTATCAAACAAGACTCATGGATATGTTCAGACAGTCCCTAGGTACAGAGCTCCAAGCAAGGAAGACTTCAACTTGAACCTTCTTGTATCATAGAAGAGGGATCTATGAATTGAGAGAAGTTGCATTCCCTGGTAAATATAGAAGCAGCTGCTAAAAGAAGAGGTCTATACAGGAGCTAGATACACTACAGTAATTTGTTGCTGCAAGGTATGGATGCCTTTGAAGATTAGCCTGAAGATTAGCAGCTGCATTGTAAGAGCTGTTTGCTTGAAGAATGTTATGTCTGGACAAGGTTTTTCTCTCTCTCTCTCTTTCCCTGTCCAATTCTTTCTTCCCTGTGCCTCATTCCCATTTAATTGTATTCTTTCTCTTTCTCTTTTCCCAGCACAGATATTCCTTCAAAAACAGGTTTCAGATGGATTTAGTAACCTAAAGTTGACCTGACCATGCTACCTAGTCTGTTGATTTTTTTTTTCTGTTATATTTTGGTTGGATCATCTCTTTTGAGTATATAAATATACAACAAGAGTAGAATTGGAATTTGCTGAGAAAAAGATGACTCACTTCAGCCATCCGGGATAAATCTTTATGACTTCATTCTCTTTAGGTTTAGCTCTGATAACCCACGCCTCAGGAACGGCTTCTTGGAACACAGACCCCGGTTGCGCCTCTTCAGTTGTATCATTCCTATTAATGATGTCGTCACAAAACAAGGCCTGCTGAGTGAATGTCTGAAGTTCGTAATCTTGTTGATCATCACTGATGTAGTATGCCCTCAGTGCAGCCTCCTACAACAGTAAATCCTTGTTTTTTAAAAAAATCAAAAGAATATGCCTGAATGGAATGGTGATACAGCCCTCACTTATGTCAAATATACAATTCCAATCAGCAGTTACATTTCCCCTCAGAAGTTTCATGATAAGTATGACAAAAGTATGAAATTCTAATATTTGCTCAACATTGGCAAGTTCTATCATAATACATCATCATGTATCCCAATTACCAATGTACCACATCCTAGATTGTTCTTGTTAAGTGGGATAAGATCTGGTTAGCCCCGGGATGGGAGATTATTCAGTCATTCCAAGGTCTCAGAGTAGATTGAGAAATTGCAATGACATTCCAGAAAAAACAATAGCGATCTATTTTCCTAAATTTACTAAGAAATCAACATGGACCTGTTTAGTCATCACACTCAACTTTGCAGAAACTTTACTTAATCTCCTTTGTTGGTACAGTGACCATTGGTAGCCAGATGTCCCCTCCCATTAAGTAGGCATAACTTAATAACCTCCAAAAGTTGATTCTCTATTTAAAGTCAATCAAAACTCAAAATACAAGTAGCAGCATTAGGCACATGGCCAAGACTGTAAAATATACTGAAAATTAAAATAAAACTTTAAAACATATATCTATGTCAGTACTATACCAGCTACTAGTTACTTTCTCACTGGTTACTGTTTTGTGATAAAAGAATAACCCTTGAACCAAATTATTAGTCTCTCTTACAAACAGAATTAAATTCTTCAGCATTTTCAATAAACAGTTTGGTCTGTTGGCATTCTTACCACAACTTCTTCATTTTTTGCAATCCTCGGAACAGTGATAAGACGATACTGATTACGTTTTACTGCATCATTCCCATCATATATTTTTAATATTTGTTTACCTAAAACAAAAACAAGTATTCTAATGTGTAACACAAGAAATACAGTTAAGTAGCATGCACCTCCAAATTGCTGAGGCGTTCGAAAGGTTAATTCTTAATTGCTATATTAATGGATTGTGATTGCAGTTCTATTATTTTCACTGATCAAAGAAGCTAGATTGAGTAACATCTGATCTGTGATAATTAGTGTAAGTAAGTGTATTATTTATATGACAAAATTTGATGAAAATGTTTAAACTGGAGATGTCACGCTATGACCATTGTTTTTAATTTGTATTATAAATAAAAAACTTTTTTTTAAAAAAAGTAATGTCTGATCTGTAAGAAATAAGCAAGAATTTCTAAGATGCATTTTAAAAACATTTTCTCTTCCACTCATGAGCTATCAGACTGCACTAGCTGTCATCTAGTAGTATAGATTACCACATGAAGAGTTCTCCTTTGCTGCAGCTCCTTAATCAAAAGCTAGATAAGTCATCAGTCAGAGGTTCCCTAGTGCAGTGTTTCTCAACCTTGGCAATGTTAAGACATGTCAATTAACTTCAATTTCCAGAATTCTGATGGTTGTAATCCATACGTCTTGAAGTTCCTATTGAGAAACGTTGCTCTAGTGCAGAGGTGTCAAAGTCAAGGCCCGTGGGCTGCATCTGGCCTGTGGGGTGCTTAGATCTGGCCCACAAAGCTGCCCTGGAAACAGCAAAGGACCGGCCTCTGGCTTCTGCCAGTGAAAACGGAGCTCAGGAGGCCTACAGATGATCCTCCCGAGCTCTGCTTTCGCTGGCAGAGGGTTGCAGGAAGCCATCGCAGCTGAAAGCGGAGCTTGGGATCCCGTTTTGCCAGCAGAGCGCTCGGGCCACCATCAGCGCCCCCGACATGAGTGATGTCAAGCTGGCCACACCCACTCTGGCCACGCCCACCCTATCCCACCCCACGGTTAAACACAACCCTGATGCGGCCCTCAATGAAATCAAGTTTAACACTCCTGCTGTAGTGAATCATGCACTGATCAGGGAGTTAGACAAAATTATGTTTAAGACCTACCAATTTTTAATCAGAAGCCATCAGTCAGAAGTGCTCTAATAAAGTGAGTGTTTCTGAACCTTGGCAACTTTAAGACATGTGGACTTAAAGACACATGGATTTCATTACTCTAAAAGCTTAAAAATTGCATTGGCACCTTTTCATTTACAATCCTGGATGCTCTAGCAAAATTTGGATCCAAACGGATCTTGAGAACCAATGCTAATTACCCAAAATCATGATTTACAGCTGTACAAGACTGCCAGCCTTCATAGCAACAGCAACAGCACTTAAGACTTATATACTGCCCCATAGTGCTTTGGAGTACTCTTTGGGCAGTTTACAGAATTAGCATATTGCCCCCCAACAATCTGGATCCTTAGTTTACCAACCTCAGAAGGTTGACTCAGGAAGGCTGAGTCAACCTTGAGCCTCATCAGAATCAAACTCTTGGCAGTGGGCAGAGTTAGCCTGCAATACTGCATTCTAATCACTGCACCAGGCTTCATAAGTATAAACCATCAATGCTGTAATGCTAAACTCCATTTCTACATAAGCCTCCATTCAAACGGTCCACAAAATCACATCCACAGTCATACCCACTTTCCATTTATAGACAATGTTTGCTCCATTTTCATCATCCTAAGGCAGTAATAATTTTCTTATTATCCAGCAAAAAATGAGTCACAGCACGATTTTAAAAAAGCGTATAAAACTGACAAAACCAATATGCTCTTCAGCACTCCGTGCTATGAATTTCATTTTATAGCTCAGAGAACAGAGTTTATGAGGTCCCAAGAGCGAAACAAATATTGATACAAGTAAAATAACCCTCCAAAACTGTAATTTGAAATTTTTAAATTGTTTGGAATTCTCTGATAACAGAAACATATAGAATTTAAAAACTAAAACCAATTAGCAAGTGCACAAAATGTTCATATAAAAATAAAACAAAATTAATAAAACATACTATGAATCAGCAATAAAAATGTTGAGTCTTTCTTAATAGAGGCTTCACAATGTTTTAGGGCTCAGTCCATAAGATTCTGTTACTTTGTGTCCTATTCTGAAAATTTTAATAATGTTAAAAAACCTGTATACTAAATCCTGCTATATATTCAGTATAACCTGAAGGTATTGGAAAGCTCTTAAAAATATGTTGGTTAAGTAATTGCTTTTTAAATATAAGTTGTCGGAGAACACAGTCTGATTTCATAAAATCAGACTTTTTTCTCTGAGAACTTATAATTTCATAAAATCAAACTTCTTCCATAGTTAAGATAGCTTTATATTTATACTTCAGCCAAAAAATATACAGTTGATTTCAGAAGAAAGAACTGTCCAAAATCCAGAGGATTACAAAATTAGAAAGAAAATCATTAGATCCTACAATTATCCTGGATTTCATACACCCTTATTCAGGAACACCTATTGAATGGAAGAGAACACCTGGTAGAAAATAGGACCATGCATCCTACATGGAATATTTTGGATTTAACTTCAAGCAATGCTTCAGAATCCATGGAAACACATGGCATCTCCCATGCCCTAGCAGAAAATATTTCATGCGGAGGAGGGATAGTTGTTTAGAATGGAAAACATCAAATATTCTAATGTGGGAAGACAAGATGAATCTTCAGCATGAAAAGCTCAGAGGACTATCTCTGTATCTAGTGCATGAAAAGGTTCTGAAATCAACAGGAAGGCTATTGGAGAAAGGAAAAAGTGATCCCCGTCCTTAAATCAAAACTTCCCTAATGCAAGCATTTTAAACCATTTCATGACTGAAAAGTACAACAAATAAAAGCACAGTTAAGAGAAAGATTTAAGGTAGATAACAGGACATCTGGAACTGAGCAATAGAAGACAAAATTTGAATTATGTACAAATGATGATACGTGTAATTGCCAAAATGTATGCACTCTTGCTGAAATTTGAAATGGAATATGAACACGTGAAAGGGTATAGGATAAAATTGGCTGAGAATTTGGTACATGCATTGTTAGAACAATGGGAAAATGTAGCTGAAAGGACTGAAATTCACATTATAATCTAAAGGAGAATTTTTATAAAATGATGGACCATTGGTATATGACTCCAGAAAAATTATCTATCATGAGAAAAAATACTTCAAATGTACAATATGTTGGAAACGGACGTTGGCCTACCTGAACGTCCATTTTCAGGGCGCTGCGACTCCAATCCAAGGACGGGTAATATCTCCTGTTGCTGGGCAGAACTGAGTGCAGATTCAAATTCAATTCTGTAGGCCACGCCCACTCCGCTTCATTACCTCAGTCTTTTCTCACGAAGGCGCAGAAACGGAGACATTAAGGAAAGAACAGCAGGAAACAGGTAAGGAACCACAGGAGCAGGAAGCCCAAACTGGGTGGGTATGGATTGGAGTCGCAGCGCCCTGAAAATGGACGTTCAGGTAGGCCAACGTCCGTTTTCCATTGCGCTGCTCCTCCAATCCAAGGACGGGATGTACCCAAGTTCAAATGCCCGGGGCTGGGGGCTGACTGCTCTCAGAGTCCTGGGCAGTGGCCACTTGTTGCAGAACTCTGCGTCCAAAGGCCGCGTCTGCGGAAGCATAGGAGTCAATTTTATAGTGTTTAATGAATGAAGAAGCTGAAGCCCACGAGGCAGCACGACAGATCTCTAGCACTGAAGCCCTCGTTGCCCAAGCAGCAGTAGCAGCTGCACTGCGCGTCGAGTGAGCGTAAAGTCCTGTCGGGCGAGGCCGGTCTCTGGTGTCGTAGGCCGTAGAGATGCACGACTTAATCCACCTTGCCACCGTGGCTGCAGACACTTTTCGCCCCAGTGACGAAGGAGAGAATGAAACAAATAAAGCTTCTGTCAGGCGAAAAGCCTCCGTACGTTTAATGTAACGCCGAAGTGCACGCCTAACGTCCAGAGTGTGCCACTGGGATTCAGACGGGTGACGAGGATGTGGACAAAAGTTCGGAAGTACGAGCTCCTGGGAGCGGTGGAATGCAGAGTTCACTTTTGGTATAAACGACGGATCCAAATGCATAACTACTCTGTCACTGTAAAAGATACACAAGTCAGAACGGATAGATAACGCAGTAAGTTCTGACACTCGTCTGGCCGACGTAATGGCTACCAAGAAGGCAACCTTAAGAGTCAACATCTTCAGAGAAATGGAAGCTAAGGGTTCAAACGGCGGAGAGGTGAGCGTTTGAAGCACCAAAGGTAAGTCCCATGATGGGTACCTATGTACCGTTGGAGGAGAAATGTTGGTGGCTCCATGAAGAAAGGCCCGAATCCTCGGGTTCTGCGATAACGTGCGGTGTTGTTCACAAGTGAGGACTGTAGCGAGAGCCGCCACCTGGCGTCGCAGAGTGGCTGGAGCGAGTCCTTTACGTAAACCCTCATGTAGGAAGCTGAGTACCTCAGGGATATCGGCTGAAGTGGGATCCACATGATGAGACAGACACCAAGAGGAAAACGCCTGCCAGGAAGCCTCGTAAATTCTAGTAGTTGAAGGACGTCGGGAGGACTGAATCACGGCGATGACATCATTGGACAATCCGTCCCTCCGCAACTGGAGCCGCTCAAGCGCCAGACGGTCAATCGGAGCCACTGAGGGTCTGGGTGGACGACGACCCCCTGGCTGAGCAGATCCGGTTGCGGCGGTAATGTCCACGGAGGTAGACTCGACAGACCTACTACAGCCGCGTACCAAGGTCTCCGAGGCCACAGTGGCGCGACCAGCAGAAGCTCGGCGCCCTCGGCAAGCAGTTTCCGAATGAGTCGAGGAATCAGCGACACGGGAGGAAACGCGTAGAGAAGGCCGGCCGGCCATGGACAACGGAGTGCGTCGACGTCTTCTGATCCCGCGCTCGGGTAACGTGAGTAAAACCGCGGCAGCTGGGCGTTGTGGGGAGTCGCAAAAAGGTCGATCAGAGGAAGACCAAATCGACGAACGATTTCCTGGAAGATGACAGGATTCAGCTTCCACTCCGCCTGGTCGATGTGCTCCCTGCTGAGCCAGTCCGCCTTGACATTGTCTAGACCCGAAATGTGATCCGCCACCAGAGATGCAGTGTGATGTTCCGCCCAGGCTAGCAGCCTTTCTGCCTCCAACATCAGGGGCCTGGATCGAGTTCCGCCTTCTCGATTTATGTGGGCCTTGGCGGTGACATTGTCGGTCAAGACCAACACATGTTGTCCTTCCAGGGTGTGGCGGAAGTGAAGCAATGCGAGACGAACAGCTCTCAATTCTAGCCAGTTGATGCTGTTCGCTTGCTCTGTCGGGGACCACTGACCCTGAGCCACCTCGTTCCGTAGGTGAGCCCCCCAGCCGAAGAGACTGGCATCGGAAGTCAGGACAAGGCGTTTGGGCTCGAGAAAGAAGCAACCCCTCCTGAGAGCTGGCGACACCCACCAGGTGAGTGATAGGCGAATCTGGGGGGGTAGGGCGATCGGAATTATGGATGTACTGCTCATCTTCTTTTGGAAGGGAAGAAGATGCCATTGCAGCGGCCTGGAGTGTCTGCGTGCCCAAGGCACGATCGCAATGCAAGACACCATCTTCCCCAATAGTTGGGTCAACAACCGAAGTGGTGCCTTCCTGAGGGCCTTCACATGATCTGCTGTCATCTTGATGTCCTGAATGCGTTCTCTGGACAGAAACACCTGTCCCAGTTGAGAATCGATAACTGCTCCCAGGTGTTGGAGACGGGTTGTAGGCGACAGCTGGCTCTTTTGACGGTTGATAGTAAACCCGTGGTCCTGGAATACCTGGAGCACAATCTCCATGTCCTTTGTTGCCTGGGAAAACGAAGTTGACAGGACAAGAATATCGTCCAGGTAACAAAGAAGACGGATTGAACGAGCCCGGAGTGCAGCCGCCACCACCGCTACCAATTTCGTAAATGTTCTGGGGGCTGAGGAAAGCCCGAACGGCATCGCACAATATTGGAAGTGTTTGTTGTTGTATTCGAATCTCAGATATCGGCGATGTGATGGATGTATCGGGACGTGCAAATAGGCTTCGCGCAAGTCTACTGATTGCAATAGGTCCCCTTGTCTGATGGCTGCCAGAATCGACCTGAGGGACTGCATCTTGAACCTTCGATACAAGATGTATTGATTGAGACCCTTCAGGTTCAAGATGCCCCTGTGGCCGCCCGATGATTTGGGTACCAGAAATAAGGTAGCGTAGAAGCCAGTCCGCTCCTGCCCCACTGGTACCGGCTGTATCGCCTTGATTGAGAGGAGATGTGCTATCTCTGCTTCCAAGAGCCGTCTGCGTATTGTGCACTGAGGAACAGGGCAACGACGAAATCGGTTGGGAGGAGAAGTATGAAACTCGAGACGAAGACCATGACGAACCGTGTGTCGAATCCAGGTGTCTGCCGTTGACAGATCCCATTGGCGGTGGAAGCTTCGAAGCCGACCTCCAATAGGACCCAACGCCCCCAAGTCACTTGCCTCTGCGAGATGGTCGGTAGCCACTTCCTCTGAATGGGCGTTTCGACTGGGGCTGGTATCTCCCCCTATCACGAAATGGCTGCCGGTCGAATGGACGGTCCGTGCCCTGGGAGAAAGGGCGTTGGGAGTAGGAACTGGTTGCCCCCGAGTTGGGACGAAAGGACTGGCGCTGTGTATACGGTGTATATCTCCTTTCAGGTCTGCGATAAGAAGACGGAAGGACCTTGCGCTTGTCCTTGTCTTCGACTAAGATCGGTTCAAGGGCCGCGCCAAATAAAGCCGGTGCAGCGAAAGGGGCCGAAGACAATTTCCATTTGGCCTTGGCATCCGCCTTCCAACTACGGAGCCAAAAGAGTCGGCGGTTTGTCACTGATGCAGCCATAGCTCGAGATGCAAACTTCGCCGCTGTCAGTGAAGCATCGGCAGAGTATTCTGTTGCTGCCACCAACTTATTAATGTCCTGATGGATCCTGGTATCCTCAGGAGGTAGTCGTTCCTGAAGTTGGCGGAGCCATATCAGGGAGGCCCGGTTGAAAAACGACGTTGCAGTGGCCGCCCTGATAGCCCAAGCTGCCGCTTGGTGCGCTTTACGGAAACCGAGCTCCATCTTCCGATCATCGGCCTTGAGGCCATCCACTATGTCAGATGTCAGTAACGAAGAAGCAGACAGACTGGCAACTGGAGGGTCCACAGTTGGTAAGGCCAGAATATCCTCTAGCTCAGAAGCTGATGGAAATAGCCGCTTATCCAGCCCACTTGGTGCCGTCGATGAACCAGGCTGGCCAAATGCATTCTTCACAACATCTGTGAAGAGAGGTGGACACGGGATCACGTCGGTGTCCGGTTTAGAAACCTGGAAAAGGGCGTCATGTGCAGCCGAAGTATGGGCCGCATTGTCAATGGCCTGCACCTGAACTCCAAAGCCCGTGGTGACCTTCGCTTTATGCAGAAGGGATTTGAACATAGATGGTCTAAATAGGCCTGTGAAAACCGGCTTGTCAGGAGGTAGTCCTTCATCCTCCGAAAATTCCACCTCTTCTGGAAAAATCTCAGTAGGCTCAGATTCATCTGAAGAAGCGCCCTCAGTGCGCACAGGAACTGTAGCTGGAACCGCCGGCTTGTCTGGAACCGGGGCATGAGACACATTGGAAAGAGGCTGAGGTAACGCAGGACCTTGCTGAAGGCCCGCAGCCAAGATTTTAGCTAAGGCATCTGAAAGAACCGTCTGAAAGTTCAGAGGATTGGTAATTGCCTCAGGCCGAAGCCCCGCTGCTGTAGGGGTGAAGGTTGCTTCTGGTAACCGTCTATGACCAGAAGATAGGTCAGTCACTGACGGATTGGACACATCAGGCAAGGAAAGCGACACTCCCTTTGAACGGCGTAGGTTGGAATCACCGCTGGTAGAAGGTTTGGCGCCTTTAGACTGTGTCCCGCCCTCCAAGCGTATGGGCTGACCCTGACCCGCTGCCTGTTGTTGGGCCTTTTCAAATTTCTCCTCCAGAACTTTATGCCTCCGCTGCTCCGCCCTGTTTTGGGCCGAAGTCTTAGAGGAGGTGGAGGATTTGTGTGCCTTGGGTCTAGGCTTTTTGGAGCGGTGTTGAGGCTGGACCCGTGGGGGGCTGCATTCCTCCTCTAAATCCGAAGATAGGGATGAATCAGCCATCCTGGAGAGGTTTGGAAAATCAAGGCACCAAAGGGCTAGTAAGGCCAGGTAGGGCAAGGCAAATTGCCCTCAACCGCTAACGTGAACCCCCACAAGAAGTTCAGCAAATGTCTGGGGCAAGATAGGCTCAGAAGGAGCTGAGCGCAAGGCCCTAAACCGCTGGCCGGCCGCCCTTGGCCAATGGGCGCAACGGCGCCGACAGCTGTAAGGAGAGCCTCCCCTATCCAGGCACTGAGCGCAGGCCCCAGCAAGGCAAGAAGCGCAGCTTCGCGAAGCCAATCCAACTGTCAAACCTAGCAGTTAGGCTCACACTAACAGCGCCCTCAAAATGGCGGCCGCCACACCACCAGCGTCCTGAAACAAAATGGCGGCCGTCAGATGCCTCTGGTACCTTCCGCTAATGGCGGCCGCAATATCACAGGCTCCTACGGCGGATCCGATGAAGGGCTCGACGCCGGCTCTCAGGAGCAAAGCGCGAACGCCGCGGCGTTCCCAGCGCTGCGAAGCTGGCCTGGACCTCAGAGTGTGCCTCAGACGCTTGGCAGGAACTCCGGAGCCGCTGTGAAGGTCGGAGCTGAGGCGACGGCAGTATCACCGGCTCACCGGGAAACTAGCTCGTCGCCAGCGGCTTGTAAATCACGGATCCGCCCAGCCGGGTCGGAATCCGGAGCGCTGCTGAAAAAGGTGAAGCGGAGCGGAACGGCTTGGAGCCCCAAGCTCGTAGCCGCTCTAGCAGCCGAAAACTCCCCCGAAGCAGCTCCTTTCACTCACTAGTCAATTTGGAACAAAGAAATGCAAAGGGAAGAGAAAAAAAAAAAATAAATAAATAAAAAGACCAACGTAAGGGGAAAGGATTTAGATCCTAAATACAGAGCACTCAGAAATAGCAGTTGTCACAGCAACTGAGTGAGAAAGACTGAGGTAATGAAGCGGAGTGGGCGTGGCCTACAGAATTGAATTTGAATCTGCACTCAGTTCTGCCCAGCAACAGGAGATATTACCCGTCCTTGGATTGGAGGAGCAGCGCAATGGAAAATGCAGACAACATGAAGGGTCATGTTATCCCACTTGATGGACTTGTAAAAAAGCCAGAACGTTTTGAATTCAAATACATTTGGTGATACACAGAATTATGGAGACAAAGATTCAATTGAACCAAGAACTTCTTAGTAGGGATTAATGCACAGACAACTAGAAAAAAGACCATTGAAGATTCTTTTTATATATGAGCATTGCTGTGTGAAGATTCTGAAATACCCACAATGGAGGATTGGTACAGAAGTCTAGCAGAGGTAGAAAAATTGTTTGCTTAGAAAAAGATCAGCTACTACATTTATTAAAAACGGACAGTCCTTAGGGACTTTTTGCTGAAAAAAGAAAATGAACTGATGATTTTATCGATCAGTAGACTAGAAAGGTTACATTATGGAAAGAAGGAAACTTTGATATAACCTTAAAAGGGGGGGGGGGTATATAAAAGTTCTTATAACTGCTGTTAAGAAGAGCAGAAGTCACTTCTTTGTTATTCTTTTTTCTTTCTTTTCTACTTTTTTCTATATTTCTTTTTCACTTTTCTATTACTTTTCTCTATTTCTCTTTAACTCAAAATTTATATTGTTTTTACTCTGTGGAAAAACATTGTTAATAACAACTATATTAAAAAGTACAATAAATAAGCTAACAAAATAGTAAGGAGCTCTTAAACTTGACAATGCAAAAGGCAATGAGACCTGTAATATCTTGAGGATTATTTTATGTAAAAAAAATTTAAATTCTGCTTTTTAAATCACATTGAAACTAGTGTATAGACCAGCGATGGCGAACCTTTTAGACATCGAGTGCTCAAACTGCGTGCGCATGCCCAAACTGAAACAGCTTGAATTAATCATTTGTTTAATAACAATATTGTCAATTACAACAAGAGCTGGCTAGCTGTCAGCTGCGCTAGTAGGCCATATGAGGAAATCATCTCCAAAAAAGGCTAAAATGTTCATTAAGACTGGCTATAATAACAAAGCCTAACAAGTCAGACTGTGTTGTTCCTTCTCCTTCTTATACTTCAGTGAATCAAGAAGGCATCTACCTGAACAACTTCCAAATGTTATATCTTTGGATTTTAAAGGATATTTCATCCCTTTTTGCTCAGGTAAGGAGGGTTTCTGCATATTTCTGCAAGATCATCCTCCTGACTCTCTACACCAGTGAGAGTCAAGTTGTCATCACGTGACGTATTATGACTTTTTTCCTTCTCTAAAGCGGGGATGGGTGTGGCCAGCACATGACACATCCGGCCCGCGAGTTTGACACCCCTGCTCTACACCAACGTCCTGACAATCTTTTGTACTGAACATTTTGCACAATAAAAAAAACTGCAGATTATCTGTGTATAAACCTTTGTGCTCTGGAGAGAATATGTATTTAATATCAGATGCCACTTACTCGAATCTGCTGAAACCTGGGATTCTTTTACTGATGATTGTGTTGAACTATCAACATCATCGTCATCATCTGTCGAAAGAAAAATTGGGAAAGGCATTTTATATGGAGGATAATGTATCATTTTAAGGATTCTACAGTATTCAGAAAAAAGCAGGCTCCCAATATTGCTCTTCTTCCATTGACATAATCTATTACATAATGAAGAGTGCTGAATCAGGATACTAATGGCATTTATTCCCTTGGGGGATTAAAAATCACTATAGCCACAATGAAGCTGTTTCATAGCAGAGATGTGCAAACTTCATTAACCCTGGAACATTCTGCTCCTGAATCAAAGAACCTGCACAAATTTATTACTTTTTATTTATTATTTTTATGAAGAAGAAAATGATACTGCAACAACCTATATTCGACTTGCTATTGGGGGTTCCTGAATCCATGGAGAAACTTAAAATACGTGTTTTTGGTTAAGCAGCTGATCTCAGGTGCAAAAGACCCGGATCACAGGTGAAGTTCCAATTAAACTGATTTTTTTACTACTCATGCTTAAGTACAAGAATCTACTATAGCCCTACTTTCGTACTAAATAAGGATCAACGGGATTCAAGAGAAGTTGAACTTGCTCCTCTTTTGACTCCATCCCCAGGTTCTGTCATTCCTTCTCTTAGCTGATGGACAAAGCTGAGACTATCAATTGGTTTAGCTCCTCATAGAACAGGTGGTTGGTAAAGCTGTAATATGTTCTGAAATGCTTACTTTGTAGCTTAAAGAATACAAATAGGTGGACAACAACCCAGGAAAAGAGTCACCAAAAATCTAAAAAGAAAGTATCTTGGTTTTTTATTTATGTTTGTTTTAGTTAAACAATTAAATTTAATTGACATGCCAGTTTGGTGTAGTGATTAAGGCACCAGGCTAGAAACTGGGAGATTTTGAGTTTTTGGCCTTGGTTACAAAGCCAGTGGGTGGCCTTGCCACGCACTCTCTCACAACTCTAAGAAGGAGGCAATGGCAAAACACTTTTGATAAACCTTGTCAAGAAAACTTGCAGGGACCTTTCCAGGAAGTCTCTGAGAATCAGACACCACTGAATTGGGGTGGGGGGAGGCGATGTTTTTAAATATGCCATCGAAAGAAAGGTTTCTGAGATTGGCAGTTATATAAATTTGCTAAATAAAATAAATAAATTTTCCTGAAAATGAAAATATTGGTCTAAGATGTACTGTAGAGGGCAGCAAAATATTGCTTTAGACTCCGAACGGTGTTGTTGTTGTTTTCAGGATAACCCAAGCAAAATAAATCACAGGATTAAAAAAAAAGTTTGCATATTTGTCCGATCACCAAATCTATCCTATGTTGTGCTATAATGGCCTCTTTTTTTCCATTACAAATTTGTAATTGGTGTATTGGCTTGGAATTGTGGAAACTATAGTTTCAATCTATGTGTAACACATCAGGAAAAGAAAGCTGTACTATACAATTTTTGATAAACTAAGAATTTAAATTTTAAAATTTTTAAATTTTAAATTTTGGCTTTACTACTTTGCCAAAATATTAGTTTAGTTTGCTATCACCATCATCCTTTTCCAGTAAAGGGTTAAAGCGTTTTCTTATATTTAGTGAGTTCAAAACAAACCCCCAAAACCACAGTTTCCTGATATTTTGAACTGGGTAAGCCATTTCATCTCATATTTTTTTGAAACCTACAAACCTGTCAATGTTTCTAACCCTTGGAAGAAAAATAATCTCAAATCACTTGCCAGAATAGCTATTTACATTGATGATAATGTATTATATCTAATCCTCGTTTTGTGACTACCATGGTCAGCAACTGTTTGCAGTTACAAAGGTGAGGAAAATTAACCAGCATCCTCATCTACTACTTTAGCAAGCCTATAAAACAAAGGAAATCCGAAGTAAGATCATAAAAACAGTAATGGTTCCACTTAGCAATTGCTTTGTTTAATGATCGAGTTGCCAGTCCAGTTTATGGTCACTAAACAAAGACTACCTGTAGCAGACCAAATCAAGTCATAATGTTATTTAACAATAACTCATAATAATATGGATACAAGAGAAAGACAGAGAAAGAGAGAGAGAGAAAACAATAATGCAACAGTTTAACATGATTCTGAATCGCTTAACATAATTTCTGAACTTTACCTGGCTCTGCTTGTATGCTTTCTGATATTCGGAAACAGTGCATTTTACTGAAGTTCCGACAAAATAATCGCACACAACTGGGAGGGAGAATCATGTTCCTTAATCTTCCAAAAGTACACTCAGGAGGCACAATCACACAGCAAGCGGCATGAGCCTACAGAAAACACAACATCAAGTTCTCAAGAAGCTGTGTCAATATAGCCAAGAGGTTGCAACATTACATTTCGTCTTCTGTAGTTTGTGATATTCTACAGTGGCAGCGATAAAACATAGAAATGGTGAGAGTTTTGACAAACTTAATGGTTTTTTCCCCAAAAAGCTGCTATATGGATCAGAGATGGAAACACTTATATTTTCAGCACTATATGATTCAGCATTCTTTTAGCCGTAACTACTATTAATTTCTCACAAATACAAATCCATATGTGAGCTTCAATAATAATGTGTCTATATCCGTGATGGCGAACCTATGGCACGGGTGCCACAGCTGGCATACAGAGCCCTCTCTGCGGGCACGCGAGCCATCACCCAACTCAACTCCACCGCACATGTGTACATGCCTCCCACCGGCCAGCTGATTTTCAGGTCTCTGCTGCACATGCACAGGGGTGGGGCACATGCAGGAGACATGGTTGCCCATGCATGGGTGAGGGACAGGGGGAGTGCAGGGGGTGCAGCGAGCCCCCCGCAGCCTGGTTTTGATCCTAGGAGGCTGCAGGGAAGCCTACTAGGCTCAAAACAAGGCTGCGGGGGGCTCGCTGCACCCCTTCTCACAGCCTGTTTTTGGTTCCAGGAGGCTGCAGGGAGGCCTACTAGGCCCAAAAAGAGGTGTGGGGGGGTGTCGTACACCCCTCCCCGTGGCCCGTTTTTGCACCCAGGAGGCTGAAGTGAGGCCTACTAGGCCCAAAACAGGGCACGGGGGGTTCATGTGCACATGCGCGGGGGTGGGGTGAGCACAAGGGGGGTCGTGCACAGGGGGGTGGGGCATGTAGAGGGGCGTGCAGATTGCATTATGGGTGCCGGCACATGAACACGCTGTTGTGCGAGGATGTGCGCACTTTCGGCGCGCAACACAAAAAGGGTAGCTGTCACTGGTCTACATACTCAGAAGTACAAACTGTTTTAATGGAGGAAGAAAGTTCATACTTAGGAAAATCAGATTTCCCTTACAAGGAATGAGGAAATCCTTTGAACACAAAAATGCTTCCGTTCTTTTATAAAATAAGTACTGATAGCATCAGAAATAACAGCTAACATTTATCTGGTTTTTTAAATTTACTTTTACTCTATGGTTCTACTTCATGATATCAGACTTCTTTTATTAGCGTCTGTGTGTTTCCAAGTCAGTCTTGATTCCTGGCAACAACTGTACAAGTCCCTACAGGTCTTTTGGCAGCATTTTTAAAGTGCTTTCTTCCTATGGCTGAGAGGGAGTGACTGGCCCAAAGTCACCCAGCCAGCTTTGTGCCTAAGACAGGATTAGAACTCACAGTTTCCTAGTTTCTAGCCTGTTGCTTTATCCATTACACCAAACTAATTCTCTTAGTCTGTCTTACTTTTTCTTATTCTTAAAACTTTTTTAAAATTAATATTCCTCCTTTATTGTTTTTATAAACAACCCAAGGCGCCGAACGTATCTAATTTAGTTTAGTTTACTTTATTGCCATTGCATATGGTACAACAAAATTAAATGCCGTCTTCAGTGTACATTATATCTATAAAAATAAAAACACAAACATACATCCTTTGCATTCTATATAACTGAAATTGAAAACCCGATTTTGCACTATACCGTAAAATTCAATATGGTTATTGCCCTGGGATAGGAGCTGTTTTTCAATCTATTTCTCCTTGTTTTTATTATCCTGTACCGTCTGCCAGATGGTAATAGTTCAAAAAATGGGTGCCCAGGATGAGACGGATCTTTAAGAATGTTTTGAACTTTCTTAAGGCAGCGGGAGCTATAAAGTTCTTCCAAAGAGGGCAGAGGGCAACCAATGATCCTCTGGGCAATGATGTTGACCCTCTGGAGTGCTGTCCTATCTGCCACTGTGCAGTTGGCAAACTATAGACAGATGCAGTAAGTTAAAATACTCTGTATGGTGTAGCGGTAGAAGGCCACCAGCAGTTTTTCATTCAGTTGTTGCTTCCTGAAAAGTCTCAGGTAGTATAATCTCTGCTTTTGATGCTCTTTTTTCCTCCTATTTTCCACACAACAATCCTGTGAGGTGAGCTAGACTGAGAGAGAACAATTGGTCCAAGGTCACGCAGTTAGCTTTCGTGGCTAAGACCGGACTTGAACGCAGAGTCTTACGGTTTCTAGCCTGGCACCTTAACCACTAGACCTGTGATGGCCAACCTATGGCATATGTGCCAGAGGTGACATACAGTGCCCTCTCTGTGGGCACACGAGCCATCGCCCCAGCTCAGTTCTGCCGTGCATGCACACGTGCTGGCCAGCTGGTCTTCGGGTCTCTGCCCTGCATGCGCTGGGGGTAGGGCGCATGCGGGGCATGCATTCATGTGCGGGAGCAGGGCCCACGCAGTGGTTTGTTCACGCATGCGCGGAGGCAGGGTGCATGCGGGGGCCTTGCATGCATGGGGGCAGGGCGCATGCGGAGGACCTTGCACACATTCAGGGGCAGGGCACACGCGCATGCGCGGGGGACAAACACGCATTGCGTTTTGGGGGCCCGGAAAAGGTTAGCCATCACTATATTAGACCAAACTGGCTCTCTCCTTCCCATGTCTATGTAACTAGAAGAAATGTTACCATCTGTAGAGATTTGTTAACTACACAGACAGACACACACACACACACACACACACACCATGCTACTAATTCTGAAGCTTATTTGATTTAATAAGTAGCCAACAGAACATCCAGGAATTTTGGATTGCTGATTGTTAGAATGTTTTCTATTTTGTTTTCTAATTAAGGTAAAAGATTAACCACATGTCTTCTCTTCCTTGATCTCCACAGCGCAAAAGATATTTTGTGTGCCTGGATGGTTTCAAGTTCTGACAGCAGAATAGAAAAAAAAATACTTTCAAGTTTAATTCAGGTGAAACTTTTAATAGCCTGCTTTTAATAGTAAAAGCGAAAAGGGATAAGGCACACACATACCGTATGTCCTCGCTTAATGATGATAACTGGGGCTGGAATTTCTGTTGCTAAGCAATGCAAAATCATAGGTCTGGAATGCTAAGCAACAGCAATTCTGGCAAGCCCTGGTTACTATTGTTCAGTGAATTACTGCAGGTCATTAAGTGAGAACTTCTAATTCCTTGCTGATTTTGTTTGTGGGAAGCCACCCAGGAAGGCTGCAAATCACGATTATCTGATCATGGAAATCTGGGCTGGTTGTTGAGTAACCGGATCACAGACCCATAACCATGGGGCACTGAAAGAGCCAGAACTTTAAGGACTGGTCGTAAGAAGTACTCCTTCAGTGCTTTTGTAAGTTTGAACAGTTGTTCAATGAGTGATTATTAAACGAGGACCACCTGTATGCTGAAACTTTGCCAAAACTTCCTCATATACTTTTCTCTCAGCCACAGAGATATCTACAGAATGTGGTCCAAAGGGCCAAGATGGCGGCCATGAAAAACAGGCAAACTGAATCAGGCTCAGTCACAACTTTGTGGTCAGCATCTTGATTTCTTTTGACCATCCCCACACCTCTGCTCGCTAGGTTTTAATGGTGGAAATAATCATGGGTTATTTTTCCTCCCTCAAACCAAACTCCAGTTTTCTATTTAATGCTGCTATTCAGAAGGAACAAATGTTCTGCTTTGAAGGCTAAACATTTAATCTCTAACTTTGCGTTGTACCAATACATTCTATGAATTTAAATAACCATTTTTATTATTAATCTAGGCATCACTACAGAGGACATGATGGTTTCCCAGAGTAGATGCTGTGCGGTTTCATGTACATATCGATACTGTGTTTTGTTTCGCACAGTTATGGAAAAGATCTTTTGGAGAACAACTTTCTTTCCTTTGAATATATTTATTCTTTGTTTCCTTGGAGACTTGCCTAAGCCTTAATCTACTTACCAGGATGCCACACCATTCACATCTCATACCCGAAAGCACGTCAGAAGAGCCACAGGTTTTCTTACAAACTTTGCAACGTGAGCCTGATGGAAGGTTTCCCTCCCTCCAGTGATGATGGTACATATCCTATAAAGAGAAGCAGAATCACAAGAATTACATTAAGAGGGCATCATAATGTTTTGTCCTAACAGGGCCGAACTTGGGTACTTGGATGGGAAAGTATCCAAAAGCTACCCAACAGATTATACTGGGAAATATTATAAAAAGTAGAAAAACCAGAAGAAAGCCAGCAGAGGCTTTGCCCCATTTTACAACCTTTCTTGCCACAATTGTTAAGTGAATCACTGCAGTTGTTAAGTTAGTAGCATGGTTGTTAAGCAAATCCAGCTTTCCCCATTGACTGCTTGTCAGAAGGTTTCAGGTGATCACACGATGCAGAGATACTGCAACTGTCATAAATATTAGTCAGCTGCCAAGCATTTGAATTTTGCTCACGTGACCATGGGGATGCTACAATGGTCGCAGGTGTGAAAAACGGTCATAAGTCCCTTTTTTTAGTGCTGTTGTAACTTCAAATGGTCACTAAATGAATGGTTGTAAGTTGAGGACTACCTTATAGTTATATATTTCTGGTTTTTCTTTGAAGACGTTTCACTTCTCATCCAAGAAGCATCTTCAGCTCTGGCTGGATGGTGGGGTGAGAGCTGAAGGAGCTTCTTGGATGGGATGGGATGAGAAGCGAAACAAAGAAAAACCAGAAAGTCCAGTTGCCTCTTGAAAAAAAAGCATCTTTGGGACAACCATGATCTGGATGACTGAGAATCTCCATAGACATAACAAACTATTGTTATAATTTATTAAATAAATTATTGTTGCTATTATCATCAGAAATTAACTCTGATAAAGTAGTTACCGTACATTATCACATTTGAAGATTCTAAGATCAAACAGAAAGCCAAGAAAAATACATTTTCAGAAATCTTAATGACCATATTGAACAGCCAGTTATTCATCTATATATTAGAGACTTAGAAAATGTTGTTTTATGTATCTCTGAGAGAATTTACTTCCCATGTTATTCAAAGCAAATCCAAATGATTATGGAAAAGGATTGCTCATAGCCCCAATTTCTTTCAAATGAATTGAGTTCAGCAAGCTGACAGGATCCCATCAACTATGGCCATAAATAACATCTGAAAATCAATGCATCTCTCCTTCATTTAAAATCTGGTGCATCTTTTCAATATTATATAGAACTCTTATATTAAGTATATTTATTTTTTAAAAATTTAGTAAACCCTGAGAAGTGAAGTTGGGAATTAAACTTGATGAATTTCCCTGAAGCTCTATGGTATTGAATTGAGTGTGAACGCAATCCCCAAGAGGCACTAAACTCTAAACTTTCACTACATTATGCAGTGAAAGTTTATTTAATGCATCATACATGGGCTGGCATGTTTGCTTTTCCTAAATACCTATTAAATGCAAATTATGTAATTTGTATTGATTTATACTATTTCCATAATAGCATAAATGGAGCAGAATGGTGTAATTTACCTTATCTGAATAATTATATTATTATGCAAAGGACTTTCAGAAATGCAAAGAAGGAAAAATTAATATGTCCTTTTTGCATTTTGTTTTAATTATTATATCCAGATTGTTTCAGCAGGACATTCCTGCTATATCAAAAGGATGTTTGAATGGAAATCCTGTCTGTTGCATCTGAAATCTACCCAAAGTGGATCTGAAAAACGAAACTATCATTGAATAAACTTTAATTTAGATTTTATGAACAAATATCCAAGCAAATTGGTTACCAATTAGTAGCAATGCTCTACTAGTTATTTTCTTTGGTCACAAGTTTCCAAAAATTTTTTGGCAACATTGCTCAATTGCTTATTTATTTATTTATCTATCAAATTTCTATACAGCCCATCATATTTGCATGACTCCCGATACAAACTAATTTTTGTTGTTATCTACCAAACTATTACTGAAAAACACTGAAAAGCTAGGAAACATTTTTCATTGGATCAGCAATATTTAAAGATGTGGGAAATTTATTTAGCTGAAAAGGTAATCCCATGACAACAAGAACTTCTGAAATTTATTGAAATTCATCACCATTAATTAACTATATTAATGATATTTTACAATAGTGTTTAATATTTATGTATATGTATGTAAAAATCACTCATATACACACAGACACGTAGAGGCATACACAGTCAAAAGCAATTTTTCATATATTTTTTGTTTTTGGTTTTTTTGTTCTTGTTTTAGTTTTCCTTCTAGCATTGCATACTGTGGATAACATTTAAAGTTTTGATAAAAGTGTAACTAGCTAAAAGTATACTCACATGATTTTGATGACCGTCTTGATGGCACTCACGGCAATCACTGCAAGCAAAGGGGGCACAGTCTGTGTGTACATGTATCTCACACACTGAAATAAACGGGGAAAAGCAAAATTAACTTTCCTCTGCATCTGTTTACCCACGTGCATCTCTATATTTACTTCTTTCCAGGATAAACTTTAAAAAACTATTACAATTGGTTTATCGTTGTAGAATTTGTAAGTAAAGTATTCTGAATACAAATTTAAAAATTATTTAAATTAGGTGATCTGCTAAACACCTAAATTTCACAGTGCTGTCTAATGTCTATGTACAGCAGAGGTCCCCAACCCCTGGTCCATGGACCGGCACCAGTCCGTGGCATGCCACAAACCAGGTCACGCAAACAAGCAAAGCCACCATCAGGGGAATGCAAGCAGCATGTGAAACCACGCCCCTTCCAGTCCACTGAAGAATCTCTCTCCACAAAACCAGTCCTTAGTGCCCAAAAGATTGGGAGCCACTGATGTACAGTATATGTACCAATGTAGTATGGCTGTATTATTATCATTTATCCTTCTTATTATCTTCTTTACTACTCCCCTATCTGTTGCTTTACATGTACAATGAAAACTTCTGTATCAGAAACAAATTCCCCATTCAGTGATGAATGCCATGAAACACAAGGAAATATGTTTCATTGACAGACATAATTCCAATGCAAGGGAGAATACAGGTTTCCTTTTGAATTTTTTTTCCAGCAAGTCTTCGGACTTTCTTTAAAGATAAAAAAAAACACTCATACATTTTTTTTTCATAGAAAAACATAGATCAGAATCAGAAGAAAAGGAGTCAACAGTGAAATTAAGCTATGCTGACTAGTAGTATAATCCAATCTCTTTGGAGTTTACCTTCACAGTGAAATGCTGGACTTTCCAACTGCTTTCTGCACACAGAACAGAATTTTCTCTTGTAATGTCCTATGGGTCCTAAACAATGTGCAACTGGAACCTGCAGGGGGGAAAGGTATGGATTAACTACATACTGCACAGTGGTTTATGTTGCATATACATTTTAATTGTTATGCATTTGGTTAATGTCCAATCAGAAACCAAAGCTCCATTTTTCCATGAGTATATAAAGACAACATTCAGAAGGAGTCATAAATCTATGTGGCTGCTAACAGTCAATATCAACTTGATGGCATATAACCAACCAATTACTGTATTAATTTCTTCTCATTAAGAAACATTATCAATTATATTTATTGTTGGAAACATTAAAAATATGAACTATGCATCATTAACAAATCCTATTTATCGCACAAGCTGATTTACCAGAAACCAGGGAAGAAGCTTGGAACTATAAATCAATAGCGATAAATTCCTTGACAAAAATCAAGGAAATTCATTAGAAAAAGTCCAGAATTAAGGCTACCTCAAATTCAGTCAAATTCCACAGCCAGGGATTTTAAAAACTGAGGTTGGTGCCTTGGGAAATGAATACCCCACAATCAATAATGACACTGTAGAGTCAAAGCTATGTTTATCTATAATTAGTTTTCCACCTACCCTTACTTTCCCTTGTTCAGTCAGCCCAAATCTGGGGGAAGCAAAAATTATTCACCAGGTGCAGATCTTATACAACCTTCTCCACAAAGGTTTTATGCAAGTGGGATTCTTTCTGGACTGATTTGACTTCTCATGTGTTTTCTGACTTCCCCATGTCCACAATGGCAATTATACTAAAAACTGGGAGATATCCCTGCCATTTTGTATATGTACTCATCACTTACTCTCAAAATGTAAATTTATCCTTGGCTAAAAAATGTTACCAAATTGACTTAAGTCAACATTTTGTATGACATCATTAACGTCATGAGATATATCTAGAATTGAGGCATCCGTTTTAATTTCCAATCTTTTGACTTAGGTGAACATAATCCTGTGTTCACCTTAATTCTGCTTTTAAACCAGCTGAATTGGCAGCCACTTGAAGTGAGATAGGTAATGTAGAAATTTAACACATAAATATTTTTATGTATTAAATGTTCTATTAAAGTAAACATTCTGGAATAAGATTGTATATTGAAGACAGCATTTGTAGATTTGCTATACAGCCTTTATAAATATTTAATAATGACATTACTAGCGTTGGCACTTGGTATATTTTGGAAATGACGGGTTATGTACTGATTTCTTTACTTACTAGAATTGCATTCTGCTTTCCCCCAAGCTGTGCAAAATAGCCCACACAGTTTTCGTACCCACTGTTATTTGCATAATGATTTGTGAGGTTGGTGAGGCCTAAGGTCAATCAGTGAGTCATAGAAATTGTCTAATGTATGAAGCAACTAAATATACCATAAGGAGAGAGGAAGAAATGCAAGCTGCTGTTATGAAATGCCAACCTTATCTTTAAGGGCAGCTTCCTACCTACTAAACATTTCTTTTTTATGTAGTTCATCAAACTATTAAAAATTAACTAAAACATCACAAAACAAAGTTATAGCAGGCCAATGACAAGAAAAGGGTACTATTCTTTCTGATGGTCAATGTACTGTACATTAATGCAGGAACTACATGGCTTAGAGAAAATACTGGGGATATGCAATTCAAATTATTCACTGAATGCCAGAGTGCAAAAAGACCAATGACAACAGCTTCCTTTGATACAGTAAATGAGAAGTATTTTCTGTCTATCATTGTAATCTGGAGCCCAGGAGCTGAAATACAGGACAAGGGTGAAGGCAACTGAATGAAAGTAGGTGGTAAAACAATTTACTGAGCCTCCTTCCGTGCATTAAGAATTGGAAAAAACTATGTTACTGGTTCATTTATTTCTTTATCACTTCAATTTATACACCTCTCCATTTCCCAGGACTCTAAACTGCTTACAAGGCATTACATACAATAGAGGTAAAACTGGAAGAAGAGTAACAAATCGCCATCAATCCTCCCCACTAAGGGAAAATATATTTTTTTCAATAATTTCTAAATGCCTTCTGGAAGTACTGTGTTGAGAATTTTGAAAATGTAACATGGACTGGGTAACTCAGGTATCCAGAGATAAGCTCTTCCAAAGGAGGGGGGCCATCACCAATAAAGTTTGATCGTGAGGTCTATTTCTTTGTTGATGGGATCTCTAGCCCAGCCTTCTCTTCCAGATATTAAACAAACAGAACTCCAGAAAAAGGTCTCAGATGTAGGCAGCCCATATTCAAACTCTGGACCCAGTCCAGAAGGATATCATGATTAGTACAGGTAGTCCTTACAATAGTTCATTTAATGACCATTCGAAGATACGACAACACTGGAAAAAAGACTTATGACCATTTTCCACACTTATGACCATTGCAGCATCCCCATGGTCATGTGATTTACCTTCAGGTGCATGGTAACTGGTTCATATTTATGACGGTTGCAGTGCCTGGCATCATGTGGACATGATTTCTGACAAGCAAAGTCAATGGGGAATCCGGATTCACTTAAAAACTGTGTTACTAATTTAACAACTGCAGTGATTCACTTAACAAATGTAACAAGAAAAGTTGTAAAATTGGGCAAAATTCACTTTACAAATGAACATAACACTTACTAACATAAATTCTGGGCTCAATTATGGTGGTAAGTCGAGGATTACCTGTAGTACCAAAAGCAGCTGGGAAGTCCAAAATAAGAACAGACACACCACCCCATTCCCGCTCCCCCCAGAGATTATCCTAGAGTGTAAATAATGTGTTCTCTGAAGCTGCTGTACAATCAACTTCTCTATCACCTTCCCCCAAAAGGGATAGTTGGAAATTGGATGACAATTGTCCAAGGTCATCAGGTGATCCTGGACAATTGTCGTTTGAGGGAGAAAATGGTTGTTTGAGGAAGAGGCGGCCCATAGCTTCCTTTAGAGATGGCAGGACCATCCCTTTATCACTGCCAAGACTCAATATTACCTCCTGGAAGCCTTAGCCAACCTCAAGGAATATGGATTTTAAGCAAAGATGGCAAAGCTAACAGTTGCAGAAATCTTGACCACTTTTATCAGGTCCTCCCTAATAACCAAGTTAGATCCTTTTACAGTCACCTCTGCGGGACTGCTTGAAGACTATAGGTCAACTTGGTACAAATCTAATTGGCTTTCAGATATTTTGCCAATTCCTCAGAGTGACCTTGTAGGTAGATGTAACAGCTACCTCCTACCAGGAAGAGTCAGGTCCCTTGAAAGAAAACCACCAGGTAGCTATCTGTAGACACAATAAGGGCAAAGAAATACTGACATTTTGTTGCCCTTACCACCACAAAGAAGGTATCTAATAGTAGTTCTAATCTATACTGGGTCTAATTCACTTCTCATTGGTCTTCAGTAGCACTCCAGGTATCTTTCAAACACTTATCTCTCTCAATTCCTCTGTAAACAAAGGAGAGTTCCAAGATCCCCGGGTAAGGG
Source organism: Ptyas mucosa (assembly GCA_012654045.1). Lineage (NCBI taxonomy): Eukaryota > Metazoa > Chordata > Lepidosauria > Squamata > Colubridae > Ptyas > Ptyas mucosa. The sequence continues at coordinate 2,537,418 of WNWU01000056.1, read as the reverse complement.
GGGGGCTGCTTGGATGTGATCCAATCCAGAGGCCCCAATGCCCTCTCATTCCAGGTAGCCACTAGGACTTCAGTTTGGACCATTCAGCAGATCTTCAAGAACAACCAAGGTTCCTTTTGGAACCCAATTAGGTTCATCAGACACTTGGGACAGACCAATTTAAAATTTCCCACCTCCTTGCATTAGAAAGAACTGCAGGGCCATCAGAAAGTGTTCTGACTTGATCTATTTTTTTCCCTTTTAACGACCCTGTAATCTCTTGCATGGGGTGGAGTCGTAGCAACTGAATGGAGGTGAGTGTTGTATTATTGATATAAAGAGAATGGTGATAACAAATGCGCAGTAGCGTCATAGTTTTACTGCTGAAATCTGGAACTTCTTTTTCTTTGATAAATGAACAATCCGAATAATTAACTAGTAACCTTTACCAAGGGGGAGGAATCATATCAGATCTATCCACCTGCAATTATTCTTTAAGAGCTATCCCATTTCCAGGAATTGAAAGCCTAAGATCCATCATCCTCATTCACTAGACTGTGGCCAAGGCTTATGAATTTTGCAGCCTCACATTATTTGATGGGCCATGTCTAATTCCCTTCAGATGAAACCAGAAAAGAAGGCTGAGCTTGCTGGTAATACAAAAAGTTTTTTAAAAGTTGTACTTGTGTTGAGGTGCAACAGCGATGTTCTATTAACACATTTTTTTAAAAAAAATCACAAAAAAATTAGAAGCCTCCTTACACCACCCAGTCAAGAAAGAAATCTCCCTTTAAGGAGATACATAAATGAAGTTTCAGTTGAAGGATGTAGTTGTGTACTGCAGAAAGGCAAAGGGCAGCAAAGAAAAATACAGCTGAGAAAGAAAGGCAGCGTCCCATTCCCAAGCAGCATATTTCCATCACTGAAGATAAGGATGGGATAGTGCCAGCTGTGCCTGACCTAATAACCCACGTATAAAAAGTCTCTGTGTTGCACAAGCATTGCAAAAGGAATATTCTCCCTATTTTACGCAATCAGATGATGCAATTACTATTGAGTAGGTTCTCTTCTCTCCAAGATGACGATCATCAGAGCCTTCCGTTGACTCTCTTTCTTGTGAATGGACGAAAATAGCTCTGCATCAAGATATGCATATCACCACACATTCTCAGAAAATGAGTAGAAAGATTCAGTTTTAACAGCTTGATTTAATCCCTTCTTCACCCCCTCTGCCAAATTCGTCCCTCAGATTAATCTTACTTCCTTCACTCCATAAAGCCTCAATTATTCTTGTGCTTAATCATCACTATAGACAAGTAGCTGCTTTAATTCTACAAGCAATATCAATTTTGGTTCTCATTTATTATTGAAACCCCTTTCTAGAACAGAGTCTTTATAATCCATTAAGATCACTTTGCAAAGATAATGTAATCTCATCCTTGCCTTTGCTTTAAAGCCATGTAATTGTCTTTAATACACTGAATCACATCCTCACACATGTACTTAATATTGGCATTTTACAGCATTATCCCAAAGTCCTTAAATAATCAGAGACATAAGCTAGAAGGACTTCAAAGCTTTCGCCTCCATTTTTAATTAAGTAGCTTATTTGATCACACAAACCATCAAAATGCCATTCATCTTTCATTTGGTTAGTAAAAGCAAGCAAATTTCAATCCATATTTTACAAAGATGGCTTGTTTCCAAAAATTACCATTAAAATTAGCCACTGTCAAATGATAGAAAGGTTTGCAGTTCATCAACATTTGAAGCAAAAAATTCCAACATTCATGTAATTAAAGCTGTGAAAGGAGAATGAACTTAGCATCATGCTGTATACCAGGTGAACATAATATGCAAGCCAAATCTAATTTAAGTAAATTTTAATACAAGAAAATGTCATATGTGGATGCGACAAAGATATTCAGCTTCCATGGCCTTGCTGTTGCCTAAAGTACGAAATATTCTCAACTTAGATCATGTTCATCAAATACATTTATGGTACTAATACTAATCAAGATCATTTGAAGTGTTAGTACCACTTTATAATGCCTTGGTAAGACCACATTTGGAATATTGCATCCAGTTTTGGATGCCACAACATAAAAAAGATGTTGAGACTCTACAAAGACTGCAGAGAAGAGCAACAAAAATGATTAAGGGACTGGAGGTTAAAGCATATAAAGAATTGTTGCAGGCTTTGGATATGTCTAGTCTAGTGAAAAGAAAGCTAAGGGTGACATGATAGCAGTATTCCAATATTTGAGGGGTTGCCACAAAGAAGAGCCTATTCCAAAGCACCAGAAGGCAGGACAAGAAACAATGAATGGAAACTAATCAAGGAGAGAAGCAACCTGGCATTAAGGAGAAACTTCCTAACTATGAGAACAATTAACCAGTGAAACCGCTTGTCTTCAGAAGTTGTTAGGGCTCCATCACTGGAGTTTTTTAAGAAGAGATTGGGCAGCCATTTGTCCAGAATAGTATAGGGTGTCCTGCTTGAACAAGGGAATGGACTAGAAGATATCCATAGCCCCTTCCAATTCTATTATGTTGTTAAAATATAAAACTGAAATGCTGTTTTGTACACTCCCATTTACCATCCTGCAAACAGTGGTTCACAAATACAGGGCCACTATACTTATATATGCTCTACAACTTTCACATCATAGATCTTTCCATTATGCCCTTAAACCAAAAGCTATAATATGTGAAACAGAATTTTGACCTTATGTTAAATCAGAAATAACATAGAGAAAAATGTAAATATGTATGCCTGACACACACTGTTCAAAAGAGTTATTAGATTTCATAGAAAAGGCGTTTTTAAAAAGTCCACAAAGCAAAAACAATAATGTGGTTTAACTCTAGAAAATGGAAGCATTAACAGCTGTTTGGGGGACAAAGATGCCTGTTCTATTTTCAGCTATCTTCAGCAGTTAAACTTCCTGTTTCTATTTTTGTAGGGGGTTCCCTTGCTTTTCAAATTCTCATTATGCTGACAGGCTTAAACAATGATACGCATGACTGAAATGCACACGCAAACACAAAGGCACATATATATGTTGTATGGGCTCCTAGCTAAAGTCAGCAGGAAGCCAGTTCATACTAAACTGTTACACAGAACAAGGAATGGCTTAATTTGACTTAAGACTTATCTGTACAAAAACGACATATTAATCCAGCGCGCAAAGAACTATTCAAGATCTAGAGCATAATTTCAACAAGCCTCATACAATTTAGTAACTGCTATACTAACAAGAAAGAATGCACACTAGCATTATCTTAAAAGACTCTCAAACCAGGGAACATATCTAATATCAATAAAAACACATAAATTTATTTGAGGTCAGAATCCTTAGAAACGTAATTTTGGCTTCAGAAAGGATTGTTTCATGCTCTATATTTACACTGTAAACAATCAACACTGACGACAAATAAAAGCAGCTGCAAACTAGTGAAATAAAATATTAATCCATAAATGGAGTTAACATAAATACTGTTTTTGGATAAAGAAAAAGACCTAATGTAAACATGTACCTTTTAACCAATTATTTCTTAGAAAGACCATTATAGCACGTTGTATCTCTCTGGCAATTAAAAACCAGCTACCTTTCATTTGATTAGAAGACATTATATATAGGGATAATATAAATTTGAAATAGTTAAGCAAATCCATGTGCTATCCTATTCAATATAGAAATATAAACATGACTGAAAGCTTCCTATAATGTTTGAAAAGAAAAGGGTATACTTTGTCTTTTGGAACCAAAAGCCCACAATGTTTCAACCTGTAAGCAACAGATAAAAGCAGAGATAGGAGAATTCTTGGCATTGTGTCATTCATATCAGTGGTGGGTTTCAAATTTTTTTACTACCGGTTCTGTGGGTGTGGCTTGGTGGGCATGGCATGGCTTGGTGGGCGTGGCTTGGTGGGCATGGCAGGGGAAGGATACTGTAAAATCTCCATTCCCTCCCGATCAGCTGTGACTCAGGAGGCAGAGAATAGATGACCAGAGGGCCAGTCAGAGGTGGTGTTTACCAATTCTCCAAACTACTCATAATTTCCGCTACCGGTTCTCCAGAACTGGTCAGAACCTGCTGAAACCCACCATATCTGTCTGTCTGTCTGTTTGTCTGTCTACAGTACTTAATGTTACAACTTGGAATTCTCTTTCCGAACAAAGTACCCTCCCTCCCCCAGATGCATGGAGAATGTAACTCCTAGTCAGGATGTACTTTTAGAGGAAGATGCTAGATATGGGTTTCTTAGATGGCTTGTTGAGTTTGCCTGCAGACTCAGAAAAATCTGCTGGACAAAAAAAAAAAAAGATGGGAAATCTTGTGCAAGTTTAGATGGAGGTTACATCCCACTAACATTTTCTATGGAATATTAATTTGTAACTACAAGCATGAATTCAATGATTATTAATAGTTCTTTTCTTTACACTGGATAGATAAGATCTCTTAAGAAACCAATGACCTTCAACATCATAAACCAATGTAGGAATGTTGGCCCTTAAGGGGGGAAAAAACCATTTTAGTCATCAGTCTGCAGAAATCATACACAAACACACACTGTGTGAGAATAATAGCAATGTTGAGCACACTTGCCACTGACAGGATTTCCTAATACATTATAAGGTGCTGGTGATGACCTATAAAGCCCTACATGGCTTAGGACCAGGATATTTGGTGGACCACTTGCAGCCAGCAACGATATCCCATCGCCCGGTTCGCACCCATAGAGAGGGCCTACTCAGGGTGATGTCAGTTAGACAGTGGCGGCTGGCGACCTCCAGGGGTAGAGCCTTCTCGGTGGGTGAACCCACCCTCTGGAATCAACTTCCCTTGGAACTCCGATTAGTGCCTGACCTTCGCACCTTCCGCCGTGAATTAAAAACTTGGCTTTTTAAATCCCTCGACCTGGACTGATAATGGGGTTTTAAGGGTTAGTTTTACATTTTTAAATTTTTAGACTTTATTTTATATTGTGGCTTTGTTTTATTGTTATGAGCCGTCCTGAGTCCGTTGTGAGATAGGGCGGCATATAAGCCGAATAAATAAATAAATAAATAAATTAAATAAATAACCTTGGTGATACAAGTAGATCAGTCATCCCACTGAAATGGTTCAGCCTAGTGCACCTAAATTCGTTTCTTGGATAGAGTAAATCAATGCATCTCCTAAGAAATCTGAAGAATTAAATTGGCCACTCTGAGGACTAACTGTACGTAAAAATCTGATCTCCAGCAAAGGAAGAAATAAATTTAAAAAAGAACAAAACTCCCTGTCCAATACGTCCATCTATTCCCAGCCGTATCACCTAAGCAGCTACAAAAATTTCACCCATCTTCTAATAAGAACAAGAGAACAAACTCGCTACAGAAAGCATAGGGCCAAGGAAAAGCAAGAATTGGAAATGGGCCTCATAACTGGAGTGACCAGTTTCTTATGGGCAGATAAAAACTACGACCAGACCTACGACAACAGTAGAGAGACATACCCAAAGCCCCTCAGCTGATTGCTGCCTCATTTGTTTTTCAAAAGTAAATGAAGGGTGACTAAACCAAACATTGTAGTAATACCGGTAATAGTATCAGTAATTTAGTATTTTACTAAACATGCTAATTCAATGGCAAAACTCAGAACTTTGAACAACCACTCAATAACTCTTTTTTGTTTTGTTTTGTTTTGTTTTGTCTTGCCAGGTAGAGCAAATAGGGAAGGTTCCTGTCAAAATCTCTTTTCCAGAAATGTTGGAAAATAAAAATAGAAACCTAACACAAAAGCTCAAGTATAGCTATGTACAGGTAGTCCTTGACTTACAGCCACAATTGAGCCCAAAATTTATGTTGTTAAATGAAACATTTGTTAAGTGAGTTTGCCCCATTTTATAACTTTTCTTGCCACAGTTGTTAAGTGAATCACTGCAGTTGTCGAGTTAGTAACAAGGTTAAGTGAATCTGGCTTCCCTATTGACTTTCCTTGTCAGAAGGTCGCAAAAAGTGATGATAATTATTATTATTATTATTATTATTATTATTATTATTATTATTATTAT
>WNWU01000056.1:2444255-2531365 GCA_012654045.1 Ptyas mucosa | reverse complement strand
ATTATTATTATTATTATTATTATTATTATTATTATTATTATTATTATTTTATTTCTATACCGCCCTTCTCCCGAAGGACTCAGGGTGGTGTACAGTCTATTAAAAGCACAAAACAAACATCAGTTAAAATAATTTAAAAATTTTAAATAATTTCGGCTCAGTTTAAAACCCCCAAAATTTAAAACACCCGATTTAAAATTATGTTGATCACATGACCCAAGATCACTGCAACCGTCATAAATATGAACTAGTTGCCAAACGTCTGAATTTTGATCATGGGGATGCTGCAAAGGTCGTAAGTGTGAAAAGTCACTTTTTCTGTGCCGTTGTAACTTAGAACAGTCACTAAATGAACTGTTGTAAGTTGAGGACTACTTGTACTGAATACCAATGAAGGTGATGCAAAGAAGAGAATTGTCCACTCAAACATTAAAACATCTCTTCTTACTCTAAATAAGACTAACAAATGATTATACTTCCCTCTCATATTTGGAAAAAAAAGCCTCCCAAACAAACTATGAACATTATTGTCATCCAAGGCCTTAGGCTTTAGCAAAAATGCTTTGATATAATTTTTTCAAACTGACCATCTGCTCAACAAATATACTTCAGTTATATGAGCATTTTATGAATAATAGATCATGGAAACTATATAAATTAGCATAAACATAGATTGTAGACCTTTAGATCACATAGTACAGAAAACTAGAGCAGATTCCTCAAGGGTGTTTTTCTACCTTAGCAAGTTTAAAATGTATAGAATTCAATTCCCAGAATTCCCCAGGGAGCAATGCTAGATACAGGTCAAAGTTGTAGATACAGGCTGAGAAACACGGCCCCAAGTAGTAGCATAGAATAGATATTGTATTTGCATAAATAACTGAACACAAAAATATTCCAGTAATGTAACACATTAAATAGTTGCATAGTTGTTGGGATATGTAATGCAAAGACATACACTGCACACACATATATACATGGTTTTAAAATTTTATATTATAAAAGGAGTTATATACGTAACTCTGTGGACGGCATACACATTAACAATCAAGTCCTCATTCCCTGTCCATCTAAGAGGGCAAAGAGGAGAAAATGAATGCAGGATTTGAAACCAAATTAGCTCTCCCACAGGATCCAATTAATGGACTGTCTTGAACAGTCTATCAAAAGCAAAGATAATCTAGTTTCTGAAAAACAGACAAAACAGTCATAGTCAAAGTTTTTCAACATTAAGGTAACTAAAAAAGAGTTGAATATGTGCCAACTTTCTCAAAGCCTTTTTCCTTAGTCTTGAACAAAGTGCAGAAGAATAGCTGTGTCATTTCTGATCTTATTTGGAAGGAGTTTTGTTTAGCAAGAACTAAGAATGATATTGAAAACACAAAGATATAATGGCAGAATTCAACCACGGGCGTTAAAAAAGTGAATGGAACAAGTCCTGTCTCAAGCTCAGTTTTTGACATTATTCTGAATACTCAAAATCAGGGCTTGCAAGACATTGGCTACAACTTGAGAAATCAGGAATTAGCCAGTTACATTCGAGCTCAGGGCTAAGGCTAATCTTACTTACTTACTTACTTATTTATTTATTATATTTCTATAATAAGGCGGTGTACATTTTAAAAGATCATTCACATGTTCATATGTTTAGCCCCGCCTGTTGGAACATCAGGGTCTTGAGGGCACGGCGGAAAGCACGGAGATCGGGGATATTCTGTATCTCCGGAGGCAGTTCATTCATGGAGCCCTCACAGAGAAGGCCCTCCCCCTGGGAATCGCCAGTCGGCATGATTTGACTGACGGTACCCTGAGTAGTCCCTCCCTGTGAGAACGAACTAGTCGGTGGGAGGCTATTGGTGGCAAAAGACGGTCTCGTAGGTACCCAGGTCCTAAGCCATGGAGCGCTTTAAAGGTGATGACTAACACCTTGAATCGCGCCCAGAAGACCACCGGGAGCCAGTGCAGCTCGTGCAGGAGAGGTGTTACATGGGTGTAACGAGTTGCGCCCATAATCACCCACGCGGCTACATTCTGGACCAGCTGGAGCCTGTGGGTGCTCTTCAAGGGGAGCCCCATGTAGAGAGCATTACAGTAGTCTATACGGGAGGTGACTAGGGCATGAGTGACTATGCACAAGGCGTCCCAATCCAGAAAGGGACGCAACCGGTGGATCAGGCGAGCCTGATAAAAGGCCCCCCTGGACACGGCCATCATGTGCTCTTCTAAAGATAGCCATGAATCCAGGAGGACACCTAAATTGCGAGCCCTCTCTGTGGGAAGTCTTAGAAATATGAAACAAATATATGTTTGCTTAAGAAGTGATAGGAGCCATCTGATCATTTAATATGTGCTGCTTCACGTTCTAATAGCAATAGTAACTTCTAAATGAAGTTGTAGAGATTTCTTTCCCAAATTCATTCTAATCTGAAAAACAAATTGGGAATTGAAAAGGGAAACCTTAACCCCTTCCCTTGAAATAATAAAAATGGACTGAAAATGTAGGTCTCACCCACTCCAGGGATCAAAGCTACAAAGGTGCAATTGGTGATATTGTACAGTCAATGGTCTGCCTAAACAACTGATCCACATAAAAATGAGCTTTCTCACTTCAAAAAGTGAGAAAAGCTTATCAAAATACCCAGACTGATGTCTGGTGATGTTCCAATCAAAGCTTATTCAACTGCTATGTTCACTTCAATCAACATATACCTTTTCAGGTGCAAAGGTTCTGTTTTAAATGCTGTAGTTTATTAGAGTGTTTTGCAGCACTCTGAAAGCAATCCATTTACATCCATTTAAGAATAATTATAAACAAATAAAAATAGTATTTTTCCATCAATTTACCTCCTTCACAATAAATATTAAACACGTGGAGAAGCAGCACTCATCCAATTGTGTTAGAGAAATTAAATAATTATCAAGGAGGAGGGAAAGTGTTCAGTAGCACTGAAAATACTGAAGAAGGGCAGTATACCTACAATAAAAGTTGTTTTAAAGCAGCTGTGTATAACAGTTCCAGACAAACCAATATCACAAAGTCATGAACTGACTTTTCAATTCAACATTATTTGAGAAGGAATCCCCAAGAAGAATCATATGCATACTTATACACAAAAATAGCCAATGAAACTTACCAATACAATCTGTTCACAAAAAGCTTCTTAAACATCATGAGTTAGAGCCAGCTTGTAACTAAGTCCAAGCAACAAAGATTAGTCATAGTATGCTAACTCCATAATTCTCTGAAAGTTGTTGACACAAAACTTATCTTATTCATGCCAACCATCTGAGTTCACAAGACTTCATTTGACCTTGAATTCCATATCCTGCTTCAGAGCACCATGTTCAGTAAGATAGAGAGATGGTCCAGTTTCAATTAACATGGAGCTAAAAATTTAGTTGAAATTGATCCATTGCCAGATTTTCATCAACTTTGAAATTATAATTTAAAAATGCAATTTATGATTTGCAATATTAAAATGGTCTAAGAATCCATCAGGAAAGATGTCTTTAACACACTTCATGTGCCACAGCTTCCAAAAATAGCCACTTTATATCATCTGGAATGGGATTAGAGTATATAAATAAACATTTTTCACCCACAAAATAAATTGCCATTAAGCTTTCTGTTATTTTTTTTAAGTATTAAGAACCAAGTTGAATATTTGCTTCATGCAGCTAATCCACAGCTGTTCTCTACCAAAGAAGATACTTCGTTAGGAAAATGTAATTAATAGGGACCACATCTTGGCTTGGAAAGCAAACAGCATTTAGTCTGGATGGGTACTAAAATAGAGCAGTTGAGAAACATCTCCGAAGAAGGTAATAACAGGCCACTTCCTTACTGTGGCCAAGATATCCATGAAGTCATTAGGAATTAAAGTTGGATTGGAGGAGATTCATTTTAATAAACAGAAGTAGCTGAGACATTTCATGATATCTTCTAGTGCTGAAGACTCTAAAACCTTCAAAAATGTCAGAGATGAAACCTGCGGCCTTCTATATCCACATCACATCTACTACCATCTCAATGTTTACCAGTCTATTTTTCTCTTATATAAGTTACTGGGAGATGGTGGGTGGGGGGAGGATACCGCATCCTCAAATAAAAATATAGCTTATAAATAGCACAATAATCAAAGTAAAAGGACTACCTGTATTCATTCTAATGATACCATTTTATCATCTAAAATTTTCTTCAACCTTTACCATCAGACAGGAAAGTAAGTTGGGATCTCCATCCCATTCTTGATTTGGTTATATCAACAATGGAATGGCCACCACCAATAACTATTCAACAAAAATCCCCATAAATAGTAGTCTAATAAATAGCAAGTACATAAACTGAATGATTGGCTTGTATTCTTGTATATATGGGTATGTCAATTTGATATTAACTTACCTCATATCAGCGATGAATTCCCCACAACAATAAATCAGTATTTTTTTTAAAGGCACTATTTTTAACAGTTTGCCCTGGTAATCTAGTTCCCACACAGCACTAATACATAAAACATGATTTCATATATTATGCAACACACACACACACACACACACACACACACACACACAAAACCAATTTTGGCTGAGGTTTAGGTACTAGACTAGTACTTGGCTAAACTCTATACATGTACACCAAAATGTTTCTCTCCATTTTCATTTTGATCACCATGGCTTACAATGACTCACAAGTACTGTACTTATAAAATCCCAGAATTACCAAAATTATGAATATAATTCTGGATAAATGTGGCTACTTTGATTACATTTATATATCAGAAAGTAAACTTCCTATTATTTTTACATTAAAAATAGAAGGAATATTTTCAGGCATAGAAGATATTGAAAATAATAACTTTAAAAGGATATACTTTTGCAGGATACTGTTTATTTGTTTATTTATATAACTGTTTATTCACCCTTATATAACACTGATTGTATACATTAACATAGCATGTTGTCTATTTTTGTGTGCAATGCTAAACGAGGATAGTCAACCATGGTTTGTTGGATCTTACAGAACATAAACCATCCAACTGATCCAATTGGGGAGGGGCAAATATAATGTAGTGATTGTCCTCTACATAAACATGTCGTGATAATCAAAGGAACATTTATTGTGATTGTTTTTGTTAACATGAGAGCAAAAGAGAAGTGAAAAGAAAAGATTTTTCGTAAGAATGATACGATGAATTGGATAGTATGAATTGGATAGTATGACTGTGCATCTATCAAGAGTCAAAGGGCAAAATGTGACATGGAGCACTATACAGCATTTATTAGGAAGAACTTAAAACAAAATGTGTCTTTTCTCAGATATGTTTATTAGCTGTGCAGGGCAGATTTGTGTGAGCCCAGGAAATATAGCACCTCCACCACCTATTTCCACAACAGCAACTCTATGAAATAGTTGTGATGGAGAAAGTGACTGACTCAAAGTCACCCAATCAGTTTCTGTGGCTGATCATAGACACACCTGAATCTCCCATGCACCAGCTGTTCAGTTACACCCCACTGGATATTTAGTTTTTCCCAAAGCATGAGCAACTTACCCTTACAAGACTTGGAGCAATAGATGAGCAAGGTATCTTCACATACTTCAGGCACTTCTCATGAGACATAAAATTACAAACTGTGGAAAACAAATATACATGTCAATTAATATTAAGAATCAGACAAAGGTCCCACTTAGCCAATTCATTACAATTCAATAATGTGCTGTACGAATTAATACATTCTTTTACCTGTCTTGATTCTCCTGACAATTAGCTTTATTGGATGATGCTTAGTACAGGTAATATGAAATATGGAGAAAAGCTTATTATTATCTTTACTCAATGAATAAAAATCTGTGAAATATCCTTGAAGAGTTAAAAACTGCTTCATCTCCCTGATTCTTTAAGTTAATTTTTATATAATTTTTTTTCTGATATCCATGAACCCAGAGGTATATATAATTTTCCAGTACACCATTGTTTTAAGATTAGCATTATAATCTTGAATGTTTTATTTTCAGTTTCTTTTTCTAAACCGACCTTGAATCTATCTCCTTCACAGCATTCTATGCTCTTCAAACTACAAGTAAAAGATATAATATATGTGGCAATATAAACTCAGATGAAAACCCAATCTCCCCAAATTTCCAGCAGGTTTTTTTCCAACTGTGAGTATGGACATAAATAGAAAATAAAGAGCAATATAAATGTAATTTGTCTCAACTAACCTTAAGAAGACAGTTTTCTGGTTATAAAAATAAAGCAGACCTTTTAAATAAACTATGCGTCTTGATATATTAAATTTGCATTTTGCTTAAAGGATAATTTCTCTCATACTGTGATCTCTTCAGCATAATATACTGTATAAGGTCTTGAAATTATCAGCTACTAGATAGAGAAGCATACTTTTGTTTCTGATTTGTAGATGTTAAGATGAAGTACTGGAACAGTTAATTTTTCCTTTCCAGTTTGTTTTACGTCATGCTGATTAAATTCTCTGCCAGCTAAAGTAACAAGCAAAAAGAGGATAACATAAAATTTTGTAAAAGTGTTTGGTTCGAGTAATCACTTGAGAACCCTGAAATGTACAGTAATTCAAGAAAGCCAAAAGCAGAATAGAGGAAAAGGTATTAAAGTCTTAAAATGCATAGGCTTTATTCTTTGCTGTAACACTTTAAACCAAGGGGTTTTAAATTCTCACAGGATGCAGAACCTGTTCATTAAAAAAAAATCTGGAATGCCTGGTTCAAGAGGGGTGAGGCTTCTGACTTTCTCCATTAGAAGCTAAGATTTGAAAAATCCTCCTTTATTCCAAAGTTGATTTCATATAAGAAGGGTTGCTATGGAACAGGAATAATTTGGCACTCAAAAAGGGCAATTTTCAAAACTTGCTATATCCAAAAGAATAGTTTTATAAATGTCAAAACAAAGACTAATGTTTTTGTCTGGCTTAGGAAATCATGCTGATATAAACACAACTTCTGTTGAAATGTTTGGGAAAGCAAGTTTACAATACGATATAAATGTGCCATCTTAAGTATATATTTACTCATTATTTATTTATTAGCATGATTTTGACTGAAATTCAGAATCAGGATCCTTTTCTGAGACCTTCCTCTCACATTAATTAATGAGCAAACAGGCTGTTTTTCTATAATGTAGTGGATGACCTCAGAAAAATGACACATTACTATCATTTTTAAAAATAATTAAGTGAAACAGAAGAGAATATTGCCATTACTACCCACATATTTTTTTAAAAAATGTGTTAAACGAAAGCTACAAAATACACATATTTTACATATATATCCAGATATAGGTTTCACCAGTGGTGAAATCCTCCGTGGATTGCTACCGGTTCGCTGCCTGTGCATGCTCGGTGCATGTCAAAAGCATGCTGTGAACACATGCGCAGTGTGCACCAAACAAGCGCTTTGTGTGGAAATAGGCGGCTTAGTAAGGTCAGTAGAACCGTTGGGGGGGGACGACAGCTGTGTCGCGTGATTTAGATTCGCTAGAAAGCAGGATTTCCTGCTTTCTAGCAAATCTAAATCACGCGGCACAGCTGCTCCTCAGAAATACTGGTTCAGACGAACCAGTAGCATTTATTTTACTACTGGTTCACCCAACGTGGTAGCCTTTATCACTACCGGTTCGCCCGAACCGGTGCGAACCGGTAGCATTTCACCCCTGGGTTTCAGCCATAATGGCTGTATGAAAGGGCAGAGAAAGAAAAATGTCTCCTCAGGGGTGCATAGGTGGTTCGGGAATCCTGAAAGTTTAAATCTACACATTTTAAAGTTGCGGAGGTTGAGAAACACTGTGTTAAAACATCTGTGCATGCATTCCTCAACTCCTTCTCTTAGAGTTGAACTACATATTGCAATGCTCTTCTGAGAATTGCTGATATAAAAATAAAACACCCACAAACAATCAGCTACAAGGTTATACTATGTCACAAGATCTTGCTCTGGATTCCTAATCATCCAATATGAATTAAAGAAATCTCTATTTTCTCTGTAGTATTTCCCAAACCAATGAACCATCCTATGATTTTCGTCCCTTTCTCTTTATTTACGTGTACATGCCTCACTCCAGCAATCAAATATAATCCGGAGCAAAGTGGCAGGGCTTTGTTCTTAAAACACCATATTCATCTGTTTCCTAATTAAATGATAGGATATTTTACTGATGAGTTCACCAAGATATTCATTTGTTATATAAACCAGGGCAATGTCACAGTCAGCTACATTTTCTGTGCTGTTAATCTAGGATAAAGTAGTAGGCAATTATATCCAGTTATGCAGAACTTAATTTCAGCACGAGACATGCAAAAAATACTTGTGTAAGTATTAACTTGGGCTAGAATTCAATTTTAAAAATTACTCCCATAATTTTAATTACTTTAATTTAGTTACTTTAGTTACTAAAGTAACTAAATTAAAACTGCCCAGTCAGTTGTTTAAAAAAATTTAAAATTACTCCCATAATTTTAATTACTTTAAAGTTTAACTACTTTAAAATTACTTTAAAACTGCTTGGAGGTGCTAGGTGTTGGGGAAGGGGGGGTCAGATAGATTCAATAAATTATTATTATTATTTTAAACTATAGATGCTGACAAAAGTTCCAAAGAAAAACAACAACACTGATTCTTGCTAAATTCCGCAAAACCTCTTGTTTGTTTAATAAATTTTGCACTATTTCCTGTTTCACAAATGATTGTCTTAAAGCAGTGAATGCCATGAAGCTTTTTCCATTGAAGTACATAAAAGGCAAGACAAGAAACAATGGATAGAAACTAATCAAGGAGAGAAGCAACCTGGAATTAAGGAGAAACTTCCTAAGTGAGAACATTTAACTGGTAGAGCTTGCCGTCAGAAGCTGTAGGTGCTTCATCACTGGAGGTTTTTAAGAAAAGTCTGGATAGTCATTTGTCTGAAATGGTATAGGGTCTCCTGCTTGAGCAGCAGTTAGACTAGAAGACCTCCAAGGTCCCTTCCAGCTCTATTCTGACTGAAATTGGCAAGGTCTTCCAACTGCTTCCCTTCCCTTGCAACTTGGCACATAGCTCAAGAGTTTTCCCAACTCTTAAGGAACAGTTTTTCTAGGAAAAATATAGGGAGCTCAAAAAAGTATGACATATCTTTCAAACCCAACTGAAAGTTGGAAAGAAATTACATAAAGGGGCTCAAGAAAACTGTCTTTCTGTCCATCTGTGTGTCTATCAGCCGAATAACTGACCAAATCCTGAAAAGCTGATACAGATACTCCTCAACTTATGACTGTAGAAGCCAGAATTACAGTTGTAAATCATGCCAGTTGTTAAGCAGGTCACCGCACCCTTTTGGCAGTGTGAATCATTGCAGTTGTTAAGCGAATGCTATAGTATCTGCAACATATTTTTTTTTACCAGAAATCAGAAATAAATACTGGTTTCCAGCAAAAAACTTAGTAAATCACTGTCATGTGAATAAATATGAGCTGGCTCCCAAGTGGCCAAATGCGATTGTGTGACCAATGGAGGGGGCAACCATCAGAACTTCCAATCTGTGTCATAAGTAGCCTTGGAGAGGTCTGTTGTAATTTTTGGTTGTAAGTCGAGGACTACATGCAATGGCGGGAGAAGCTGGCAAAAGAAAAAGCAAGGGAAGATCTGGCTTGATGCTGTGCAGAACAATATTCCAGAAAAATTCCCAATTCATCCCATAAGAGAAACTTCTGGGGGAAAATTTGGAATGCTACTGACCAGCCCTCCATTCTAAGCCCCTGCCCTTCCTCCTTCCTGTCATGTGACTCGGAGCATGTGCAACCCAGCCTGTGCTTCCCAGTGCTCACACATAAATATACGAAGATACATGACAAAGGAAAGATACACAAAAAGAGTCAACACGTAAATCCATTACACCAGTGTTTCTCAATCTGAGCAACTTTTAAGATGTGTGGACTTCAATTCCCAGAAATTCCCCAGCCCTCTAGGAAATACATTGAGAGTTGACGTTCACACATCTTAAAAGTTGCCCAGGTTAAGAGCAGAATTTAAAAGATGAATTTTCCCTATGAATTTGCATAAAATTTGGCAATGGTTTTTTTACCCTAATGCTTCAGCTACTTTTAGAACCCATCAAGAAGATGCAGAGAAGAGGTTCCGTCCTCTCTGTGACATCCCTTATTTAAGATAAATTGCAGAATTTTTTACTTCGCATTATTTTCACTTGGTCGATGCTGTACCTGCTTAATTTCCAGCAACTAGATATATTTACTGTTACTTCTTTTACTGGCATATATTTCTGAAAGAAAATTGGAGAGGATGACTCATATTCATTCAGCCCTCTCCAGAAACTTGAACACCTTGGGTATGCATAAAGGAATAGGAACAAAAGAATAATAGGGCCTATTTTGTTGTAAGTGTTTAAATACCTAACTCCCATTTTATACAGTAGGAACACCGAATTGTACAGTTCTTGGAGGGTGAAATCTTTGTCTCCAGATTATCTTCAATTTGGCTTTTTGCAATTAAATTCAAATATCACAGTAACTGTAATATGTAATATTATGCAAGCCATTGAAAAGTCAAGTGAAATATTACAAAAACTATAACCTATAGTTAACTGTTTAAAAATTGCAGTTAAATATTCCCTATTAAAATAAAGGACAATATGTAAAATAAGCTCAACTGCACTGTTTACACAATCTCTGTTAAAACACCTCGACACCTTTTGGACTTCTGCATGATTGTAAAAAAAATAAATAAATCCAGCTGCTTTAAGAGCCACATGCTAGGTAATGAGTAGATTTCTTAAAACATGGCTTCATTCTTCAACCACGTTTGCACATGTGTAAATAGAAAACAATATGCCAAAGGAAATATGCCATAAAACACAAAAAAGGAAATGCAGCTAAATCTGGTTCGCCATTCATTATTCCTCTCCATACCTTTCATCCTTGCTTCTGCCCTGCCTGTGCACCACTTCATACACTGCCTTTATTCTTTAAACTTCTCACCACCCTTTTTCTGAGAATCTCATTATCTCCATCCAACCATGACTTCCTTGGTTTTCCCCTCTTCTCGCTCATTCTTTTTTCCTTCAGATATTTGATTTGTGATTCAGGCTTCATTCATTCATTCTTTCTGCATGACTAAGTCACCTAAACACTCTGATATTAAGTCCACCACCTATGCATTCCTGATCCTATCCACTCCCACTTCTTAGGTGCCCTGTTTCTGCCGCATTCGATTGTATCACTTTTTTAAAAAAACAAAAAACAAATCATCTCCATCAAAATCACAGTGCATTTTCTCTTCTTCTTTTAACCTTAGCTCCTTGCTCTCTTTGACTACCATACATCCTTTACAACAATTAGTTTTTCTATACAAATCACACAAGATCTCCATTCATTCATTGCAACAATAATTCTCTTACATGTCTTTTTTTTTTCATTCTCAGCCTGTTTCACTTCATCATTCCATCAAGCATCCTTTTTCACCTTTCATTAGGCACACTTCTGAGGCATTCTCTAACGTAATTCTTTTTTACTGTCTCTGAAGGAGCTGCCCGTTTTTCTCCCGTACATTCACTTTCCATTTATTCTTCTGGAAAATTATTCTATATTCCTCTGTTCCATATAGGACTCTTCTGCTTTCTTCCTGCAGTCATTCTACTCTAGTTTCTTTTCACTTCTTTTTCCTCCAGGGTCATTTTTCCCGAGATCCAATCTTGATATTATGAGATAATGCCTTATCCGGGATTCAGGACCTCTTATATCCTTTATTAATTATCTCAGTCTTTCACTGTAAACAATGAAATCAGCATGATTTTTGTTCATTCCTTTCTCACTTGTAAACACCATATATTTGAAACATATTTTCTTCTAAGCAGATATTCAAAAAACAGTTACTATTGCATTTATTCTTGGGACTCTGAATGTCTCGTTATTTTCTGTACATTTCATCTCATTCCTGCCACTCATTTCATCATCTAACAGGATTTTTTCTTCTTCTCTGAATCTCATTCATTCCGAATGTTACACAATTTGTCCCCAAACGAATCTCCATATCACTCACCAATTAATGTCTTCCTATTTTCGTATGCATTCATAGCCACGGGAGTTGTTTGAACTGGGTTTTGTGTAACCCAGAGTTGTTTGAGGACTTGAATGAGTTTCACTAGCTAAGTTTCACTAAGGGGAAAGATCTATCTGAAAGGGACTATGGAGAGAGAAAAAGAAGCAGCCACCGCCTGCCTCAATGCTGCAGGCATCCATAGCCATTTCTCTAAATATACAACAGAAGGGATGGAACATGTTATCTGACACTTAGTACCCCACTTCTCTTGATCAGGGGTTCCAAGAAAATAATAATAAACAGGCTTTGCATCCTGAAATAGTTCGAAAACTCTTAACCTAGTTGACACCAATTCATATTTTCTATCATGAATTGTAAACTTCTTTTTCATAATCAATGCCACACCTTCACTTTCCGGCATCTACCAATTCCACTCCACAAAATCAGGCCACCTTTATTCAAACATATTACCGTGTTTTCCCAAAAATAAGACCCTGTCTTATATTTTTTTGAACCCTGAAATAAGCGCTTGGCCTTATTGCCATGCGCTCAAAAGCCCAATTGGGCTTATTATCAGGGAATGCCTTATTTTGGGGGAAACAGGGTACATCCTTCCTTTCACAGTCATAGAAAATATACAGGTATAACAGGGGTGGTATTCACTTACCTTCACTACCAGTTCGCAAATGGCAGCGTGTGTGCGCCACCTCCGCACATGCGCAGGACCTTTTGCGCATGCTCAAAGCATCAAAAACAGGACATGATAACATCCAGGTGGGTGGCCGGAGCCTCCCACAGCCGCTGCTACCAGTTCTCCCGAACCGGATAGTACCGGCTGAATAGCACCACTGAGCTATAAATACTTCAATATACAGGTAGTCCTCAACTTATGACCACAACTGAACCTAAAATATATGTTGCCAAGTGAGAAACTGGTTAAGTGAGTTTTGCTCCATTTTATGGCTTTTCTTGCCACAGTTGTTAAGTGAATCACTGCAGTTATTAACACAGTTGTTAAGTGAATCTGGCTTCCCCATTGACTTTGCTTGTCAGAAGATTGCAAAAGGAGATCACATGACCCCAGGACACCGCAACCTTCATAAATATGAACCAGTTGTCCAGCATCCAAATATAAATCACATGACCATGGGGATGCTTCAACAGTCATAAGTGTGAAAAATGATCATAAGTCACTTTTTTCAATGCCTTTGTAAGGCCAACTGTCCTAAGTCAAGGACTACCTGTATTTATCTTTTCCATCTGATGTAAAATAATGAATGCATTCTCCTCCCTGTTAACAATCTTTTCTGTCTTTTGAAACAAAGTTGTAATTGCTTCTAACACCCAAATATCCAGAATTAAATATTTTGTTCTAGTTTTCTCACTGAGTGGGTGTGAGAAAAGTGTGCCTGGTGTAATTCAAGCTTTCTCTCGCAAAGGCAGTTCAAAAGAGCTATTATTCCATTTTTATTTTCATCCACTAATTGCACTGAGTTCCACCACATTTACAAGTTCAACAGGTTTAGGTTTTAGGTTTTATTTGATTTATATACCGCCCTACTCCCGAAGGACTCAGGGCGGTGAACAGCCACAAGATAAAACACATAAATACAAAATTTAAAAGCAAAATAAAACCGAATTAAACAATTTGGCCGAAGACAGATTTAAAACACCCCAATAATTAAGAACAGATTAAAATTTACATTTTAAAAAGGAAAAAAGGGAAAAATTAGGCCAGGCCAGCCTGATGGAATAAAAAGGTCTTGAGAGCGCGGCGGAAGGTGCATAGATCCAGGATCCTCCGTATCTCTGGGGGGAGCTCATTCCAGATAGTAGGGAAGGGGCCGCCAGTAGGGAAGGGGCCACCAGTCGACATTGTTTGGCCGACAGCACCCGGAGGAGCCCCTCTCTATGAGGGCGTACCGGTCGGTGGGAGGCTACTGGTGGCAGCAGGCGGTCCTGTAAATAATCAGGTCCTAAGCCATGGAACGCTCTAAAGGTGGTAACCAAAACCTTGAAGCGCACCAGGAAGACTACTGGGAGCCAGTGCAGCTCACGCAGGAGAGGTGTTACACAGGAACACCTCGTCGCTCACATAACCACCTGCGCGGCCGCACTCTGCGCCAGTTGGAGCCTCTGGGTGCTTCTCAAGGGGAGCCCCATATAGAGAGCATTGCAGTAGTCCAGGCGGGAAGTGACGAGGGCGTGAGTGACTGTGCGTAAGGAGTCCCGATCCAGAAAGGGACGCAACTGGCGAATCAGGTGAACCTGATGAAAAATCCTCCCGGTCACGGCCGTCAAGTGCTGTTCTAAAGACAGTCGTGAATCCAGGAGGACGCCCAGGTTGCGAGCCCTCTCCGTGAGGGCCAGTGATTCGCCCCCAATAGTCAGTGATGGCACCAACTGACTATATTGGGACATCAGAAACCATAGCCACTCGGTCTTGGATGGGTTGAGCCTGAGCCTGTTTCTCCCCATCCAGATCCACACGGCCTCCAGGCACCGGGATATCACTTCAAGGGCATCGTTGGGGTGGTCCGGGGTGGAGATGTACAGCTGAGTATCGTCAGCGTACTAATGATACTTCACCCCAAAACCACGGATGATCTCGCCCAGCAGCTTTACATAAATATTGAACAGAAGGGGTGAGAGGACCGACCCTTGTGGCACTCCACAAATGAGGCGCCTTGGAGGTCAACCTCTTTCAAGGCGGCGGGGAAGTTACCCTCATTCAGTGAAGCATTTATAATCCCCTGGAGCCAACCTTGCATCACCTCCCGAGAAGCCAGCACTAACCAGGAGGGACACGGGTCCATCAAACATGTGATCGTGTTCAGTCCACCCAGAATCCTGACCACATCATCAGGAGTCACAGGATCAAACTCATCCCAGATAACATTCTCAAGACCCGCCTTAGTCATCCCCTCTGAAACTACCCAGTCGGAGTCCAGATATTCCCGAATCTGAGTGATTTTGTCATGCAGATACTGTACGAAGTCCTCGGCTCCACCCTCCAAGGGGTCCTCCCGCACTCCCTGGTGGAGCAAGGAGCGGGTCACCCTAAACAGGGCGGCCGGGCGGTTATCTGATGACGCAATAAGAGCAGCAAAATAATTACACTTTGCTGCTTTTATCGCCACTAGGTAATTCTTAATATGAGATCTTACCAGTGTCCGGTCAGATTCAGAAAGACTGGCCCTCCAACTACTCTCTAGGCGTCTTTTCCGGCGCTTCATCTCCCTTAGCTCCATGGTAAACCAAGGACCCAGATGAGATCGGCGCCGGGTTAGAGGCCGCAAAGGCACAACCCAATCCAGAGCTCCAGCGGCCGCCCTATCCCAGGCGGCCACTAGGTCTCCAGTCAAGGCGTGAGCCAGAGCCTCAGGGAATGCCCAAGCTCCATCTGGAACCTATCAGGCTCCATCAGGCGCTTGGGGTGGAACAATCTTACCAGCTCCGCCTCCCTGCGGCGAGGTGCAGCGGTTTGAAGGAGAGAGTGATCCAAGCCCTGAGGCAACCCTGTGCAACCTGGATAATGAGTGGAGCCTTGGTTTACCATTGTAAACAGTGAGTGCGTGCTCCCCTGACACGATATGGCCCCCTGCTCCCGCCATATCTGCCTCTCCCACCCACAGTATTGATGTTAGAAACACTATCTAGATAAGCTCTAACTCCCCCCTCGATCCTGGGTCCCCCACTCCCCATGCCACGCTTCACAGCCAGACCCGACCCTCCCCTTAGTGGGTTATCCCCCATACCCACAGTCCAAATTCTAATCCGATCCCCCCCCCCCGGAACCCCTTAAAAATTTGACTAAAAATTTGTGTAAAAAACCCCTCAGGCCCCTCTTCGTGGCATGTCCACCTATCAAGGACCTACCCGTCATCGAGGTAGGTCCTCAATAGAATGGAGGGCTAAACCTGCAAGAGGGGGGAATCTCGCAGTTTGAGGAGTTCTACCGACGAATACATTCAGTAGCTGGGTATAGTCCATGGCTAGGGGTCCATCCCAACGATCTAAGGTCCCGTAGAGAAACTGCCAATCACAGGTGCAAGTCAATTCGGCTCCCAGTGCCTTCTCACGGCAATGGGAGGAGTCTTAAGCCATCTCGAGCTCCAATGTAAACACCAGCCACCCTCTCAAGGTGGCTGAATAGGGGGAGAGGGACAGTAGCCTTGATCCGGCTCCTTCAATATTTGCACCTAGGCACAGATGGAATAGCCAGCCATTGGATTCAGAAACAAGGTCAGTCTATGGCGACTGTACAGTAGACGAATCCCGAGAGACCAAGATGAAACAAAAATAGGAAGACTCTTTTTCTGGCAAACAGGAGAACAAACCCAGATGGCAAGTGATCACAATAAGGCCAAACACCTGGCCAGAAAAGGGGCAGAAAAGATGAAATAAAGAGGGGGGAAAGGAGTAGAGCAGTGAGGTTCCAGGGGCAAAACACCCCATGGTAGACACCACAGCCATCTTCCGATCTCCTTGGCCACCTTCAGCTCTTCTGTGGTCAGCAACACCTCCGGCTCAGCCCCCCCAGTCCCAAACAGGGAGGGGGGCCTCTGGGACGGCCCAGGGCTGACCCCTCACAAAGTGGGTCAGCACCCTATGGTCACCCAGGAAGTTCCAGCTGGAATAGCTGTCAGGCAAGTCCCTACTCTCTCGCTTGCGGCCTCCTGGCTTCCGCCGCTCCCACTGTCGCCGCCGACAGCCGCCATTCCAGACACCGCCATCGACGCCGACACCGCCATCAACCTCCTCAGCACCAACTCTGTCCACCACTGGCCTCCGCAGGCAGCTCCTGCCTCCACTAGGGTCCAACAAAGTCCCACCGAGGGTGCCACATGGCCGCCGCCGCTGCATTACCACCACCGCCATTCCAGTAGCCTCCAACGGACGCAGAATCAGTTGCTGCGGAGCCTCAGGCCGCTCCCGCCATCCTACAACACCGCCAACATCGCCCTTCCTGCTCGAGATGTTCCGGAGAGCCAAGATGCCAAACTGCTCTCAAAAGATGTTCTGGAGAGCCAAAATGCTCTCAAAGGACTGGCAAGACGTTCCTCTCATTGGGTATGGGCCATAGGTAATCAGTCTGGCCCTGGGGGTCCCCCTAAAAGTCAGGACATTACCCAGTAAGACCGGAGCTCCGCCGGGAGCCGCCATCTTGAGCATGCGCAAAACAGGAAATCCTACAGGAAAAACAATATCCTAATCTTTTATTAATGCTGAATCTATTTTTCTTGTATATGCTTTCAACCTTCTTGATACAAAATACATAATCCTGGATGGGGAGAAATTTCAGTTTTTCCTCAAAAGGACAAAAAGGGGTTAAAGAAATGTACAGTATTCTTGTAATTTTCCAGCGATCTAGTCTCCTATTTTAAGAAGCAACCACCTCCAGGCAACCATGCAAGCAGTGGCTTGCACTTTCCCAGGTGGAACACACAGGAGCTTCTGGCCCCCAAAGGATGGACAGCTGCTAATGAAGGGAGAAAACTCTGCTCATCATTCATGACAACACACGGAAAGAAAGAGGAAGAACAACAAGATTATTGGAAGAGAGAATGAAAAGAAAGAGAAAAGGTGTAAAATATGGGTCCCCAACAGTAAAAATTTTTTACTACCGGTTCTGTGGGTGGTTGTGTGGCTTGGTAGGCGTGGCATGGCTTGGTGAGCATGGATTGGTGGGCATGGCAGGGAAAGGATACTGTAAAATCCCCATTCCCTCCCCATCAGCTGGGACTTGGGAGGCAGAGAATAAATGGGGGAGGGGCCACTCAGAATTTTTATTACCAGTTCTTTTAATTACTCAAAATTTCCGCTATCGGTTCTTCAGAACTGGTCAGAACCTGCTGAAACCCATCTCTGGTCCCCAACCCCTGGGCTCTGGCTCATTATGGGGGCTGTGGCCTATTCAGAACCAGGCTGCGTGAGAGGTGGGCTAGTGTGCAAGCACACACGCAGCTCAACTTGCAGTTGAGTTCTGTGTGCATGTGCAGGTGTGCCAGCCTGCCACTAGCGTGAGTTGAGTTGCGAGTGCCAGCCCATTACTCACACAGCCTGGTTCCCCTCTCTCCCCACAGGCAGGCCATCAAGCCGCAAAGATTGAGCCCCACTTCATCAGCAAATCCCAAATAAATATTTCCAAACCTAGACCACAAGTTGTTATTTTACCTCCACGCTGATGGGATTTAATTGGAAAAGGAAACCTAATAGTTTTATACCCTATATGTAATTTGCCAGAATCTCTGAAAAAGTTGCTATCAGTCATTTTTCAAGGGACAGGAGAGAGAAAAAATGTTCTCTATGGGAGAATCGTATTAACTATATTTCATTTAGAAGGTTTTTAAACTATAGCAAAGTAAAATTAAAATCAAACCTTAAGTTTTTGACATAGTTCTGCATACTTTGTTCTGGCCCAGTCCTGGTTATGGAGCACAATTCCCAGAAGGCCACACAAAAGCCAAATGCAATCTGAAAAAGTTTGGGTGTGTTTGTTGTAAATGGTAAAGACTAGAGAACCAAATAGTCTCAAAAAAACAACCACATTTCTGTGAAAAATGCCCAGCAACTCCAATGTAAAAACATGACAAACGGTCTTACAAGGACTTCCACACTGCAATTTAACTATATAGCAAATTCCTTTTATAGCTTTATTTCTTAGAAAACTGGAAGTACTATAAACTCAGCTATTTCTATAGTACTATTTGTTCAGTCACTATTGGTTGCATGCTCAGCAAGAGCAGAAGGCTTAGTTGAGAGCTGTCCAGTAAATTACAATTACTAGAAAATTTATTTGCAGTGAGAATGGGCTGCTATCCAGGTTTCATCTCTTAAGTACCAGCATTAGACAATATTCCCACTCAGGTGGATTTTGCCTCAGAGCAAAGAATGTCCTTCTTCTGTCGGTTCACTGTGATACATTGCTGTTCTCTAGGATGTTGTGAACCAATTATGAAACGCCAACCGGATCTGCTTTAGAATCCTAGTATAAACGGGGCCCTTATACTATGTTAGAGAAAGCTCAGTTAGTTCTAAAGAGTTCTAAAGAGACCCTGTAAAACTGAAGGCACAATGCATTAGACCAGTGATGGTAACCCTTTTCGGTAGTGAGTGCTGAAAAGGTCGCACGGAAATGTCGCGCACGCACGCTCACACTCATCGGGACTGCACTCCAGAAAAGTTGAACATCCGGGTTCTAGCATGTATGTGCATCTGACGATCAGCTGGCCGATATGCATGCGCAGGACGGTTTTCAGCACTGCTGCGCACGCAAATGGATCACACTCCAGAAAAGCCAAACTTCCGGGTTCTGGCGTGTATACACACCCAACAATCAGTTGGCCAGCGTGCATGTGCACACCAGTTTTTGGCACTGCTGCGTGTGGACAGCTGACCATTGCACGCGCATGCGTGGCAGAAACCCAAAAGACAAACAGGCAAGGCAGTGTGTGCTGGGCGACATGGCTTCATGCGCCACTTTGGGCACGCGTGCCATAGGTTCACCATCATGGAATTAGACGCAAGTAAGATTCTGCAGCAGATAAGATCCTTCCACATTGCAACTAACACTAAAGCCCCAGGCTTATAGACTGACTTACAAAATACTAAACATTTACAAGGACTTTCAACAGATTCAAGCCACTCTGCTGGGTCATACCAGGAAAATCAGAAAAACACTTCTGCTAAATATGTTTTTGTGATGTGTTATCCCATTCATTTTCTGCCTGCACAGGTGTGTCCATATTTGGTTAGTTACTTTGACTAATGGAATTTACAAAGGCTACCAAATTTCCCTTTGTACAAACAGATGATAACAATACGTGTGTGGTAAGGAAGGACACTTCTCAATGTAAAATAGATCCAAAAGAATTAACTTCAGCTAAAGTTCAGCTCTGCAACTTCAGCTAAACATTAAGAAGAAAGGAAAGATGAGAATACTTGTTGGCAGATCTGTGCCCAAAGGAAATATCCATACTGAAGCACTACAGCAAGCACATCAACTAGTATTAATGCTACAGAAACGATGTCTATATTAGTTCCATATGCTAGCTTGCTCATCCCACAATGATTCTAAATTTAGCGCTCTCATTTTTATAGATGCTGTATGTTCACCTTAAGAAATACTTTTGTCATGCAGTTTATAGACAAATGCAAGCTTTTGACGTATAGACAAAATATACGATGACTTTCATCGTAATTTTTATTATATCAATGGTACAAAATAAAGTACTTGTTTACTAAAAGAGGCCAACTACATTTTGACAAGAATTCAAGAAAATGTCTTGATGAGGCTAAGGACCAGAATGAGGTCTCTTTTTGGAAGATATAGCAGAAGAAAAATAATGCATTACTAATAAAGGAGAATATTTGTAGCTCAGGCTTGACATGAGGGGTGCTTGGTGCTCTCTGAGCTTGCTTCTTTTCTTGCAGGCATTGCACCGATGATGTTACCTAGTTTAGGTAATGAGATGTCTGCAAGAAAACAAGCAAGCTCAAAAATAATGCATTCTTTATACAGATTATATATAATATTAAGTAATAGAATACACTTAACTAGGAATGTTATTCAATTAACAATATTAACTGCTTCTAACAATAATTCCAAGCTGCACAGATTTTTCACAAAAAAAACCCCGCAAGAGATGCCATGGGATTTATTTGTAGGGGTAGGACTGAAAGGTAAAGACATGTCTTCTTTCAACCTCAAGGGCAGAAATGTCTCACAGCCCATACCTACTCTTCTTGACTCCTGCCTGAATGGCCTTTTTTGCATGCCCACAGTTGTGCTAAAATTTTGATGACCTACCAGTAAGTGGCATAATGGAAGATTAAAAAAAGAATACTTTCCAAAGAGCATAGAACCGGGACAAGCAAGCAGTGGCCAAAATGCCCTTTTCATTCTCAAACGCTGGCCAGAGCCCTTTTCCCAAGTAGTAAAGGAAGCGACTTGATGTAACAGTCTGTGAGAATGTCCTTGAGAGATAGGAAGAGGAGAAGATGGATCAACAATCTAGGCAAAGGTAAGATAAGGGCCAACTTAACCTACAGAAGCAGTAGAACATGGCAAATGTCTCAGAAGTGACCATCCCTAGTTTCTTGAGCTGTAAAGCTTGAGCTTGTCTGGAGTACCTCTCAGGGGTGATACTTTCTCACTGTACCTTTAGATTTCAGCATCGAGTGCAAGTCAAGGTGTTGCAGTTAACTGAGAACCAGAAATGTTTTCTCTTCCTGGAGTCAGTGCATTCTTAGGCCTGTCTTTCCCAGTGTACTTCCTCTGCCATGGGTGTTAAATTTTATTCGACTTTTTATACCATGGATCTGCATGACCTAACCTGAACCAGCTAGATAACTTTCCTGCATTTGATACAGGTAGTCCTTGACTTATGACCATAATTGAGCCGGGAGTAAGTCATTGCGGTTGTTAAGTGAGGCATGACCAGACCAACATTTTTGGCATTTTTTTGCTGTGGTCATTAAGCAAAGGAGATTAAGCAAATCAATTTTCCCCAAGGAGATATATGCAGCACACAGCCATTAATGTCTAAACTGATGGCAACAAAAGTGAGTGCAACCCTAAGTGATACTGTCCAAATGGGGCCCAAGTAGCCATTTTCCCTCCCTGGTGTCATGTGACTCGTTAGTGGTACAAGGTCTCAGGTATGAAGGGGGAGCAGTTGTGTTAAATTTGGTGTTATCGCTCTCACTCTCTCATACTGGTCACTGGAAGTTCAACGTAGCACCTCATGGCAATGAAGTCTCCGAGGATCTGAAAAAACAAATTGTTGCTCTACAAAAAGATGGACTAGGCCAGTGTTGGCTAACCTTTTTGCCATCGCATGCCAGGTTTGCCCGCATGCGTGCCCACACCCATAATTCTATGTCCCCGCCCTGTGCATGCAACCCCCCTCCGCCCCTGCTCCTGGCACGTGATGGCCCGGTAGGCCCGTTTTTCTTTCTCACCTGGCTCCAGATCCTCTCTATGCATCTGGGGAGGGCGAAAACAGCCTTCCCCACCCCCTCGGAGGCCCTCTGGAGGCCTGAAATGGCCCATTTCCTGTTTGGACAGGAAGTGACTTTTTTTGCTGTCCCCAGCTCCAGAGCCTCTGGAGCAAAAAATGTCACTTCCTGTCCAACCGGGAGTTGGGAAATGGCCTGTTTCAGGCCTCCGGAGGGCCTCTGAGGGGGTGGGGAAGGTTGTTTTCGCCCTCCCCAGATGCATAGAGAGGATCTGGAGTCAGGTGAGAAAGAAAAACGGGCCTTCCCCACCACCACCCAGGCCCTCCGGAGGCAGGAAACAGCCTGTTTCCCTACTTCTGGTGGGCCCAGAAGGCTGGAAAATCAGCTGGCTGCTGCACGCATGCGCGCCAGAACTGAGCTGGCATGCCCACTGATATGGCTACACATGCCACCTCTGGCACGCGTGCCATAGGTTCGCCATCACGGGACTAGGCTATAAGAAGATTGCCAAGACCCTGAAACTGAGCTGCAGCATGGTGGCCAAGATCATACAGCAGTTTAACAGGACAGGTCCCACTCAGAACAGGCCTCATCATGGTCGACCAAAGAAATTGAGTGCCTGTGCTCAGTGTCATATCCAGAGGTTGGCTTTGGGAAATAGACATATCAGTGCTGCCAGCATTGCTGCAGAGGTTGAAGGGATGGGGGGTCAGCCTGTCAATGCTCAGACCATACACCGCACGCTGCATCAAATTGGTCTGCAGGGCTGTCGTCCCAGAAGGAAGCCTCTTCTAAATATGATACACAAGAAAGACCACAAACGGTTTGCTGCAGACAAGCAGACTAAGGACATGGATTTCTGGAACCATGTCCTGTGGTCCGATGAGACCAAGATAAACTTATTTGGTTCAGATGGTGTCAAGCGTGTGTGGCGGCAACCAGGTGAGGAGTACAAAGACAAGCGTGTCTTGCCTACAGTCAAGCATGGTGGTGGGAATATCATGGTCTGGGGCTGCATGAATGCTGCCGGCACTGGGAAGCTACAGTTCATTGAGGGAACCATGAATGCCAGCATGTACTGTGACATACTGAAGCAGAGCATGATCCCCTCTCTTTGGAGCCTGGGCCACAGGGCAGTATTCCAACATGATAACGACCCCAAACACACCTCCAAAACTACCACTGCCTTGACGGTAAAGGTGATGGACTGGCCAAGCATGTCTCCAGACCTAAACCCTATTGAGCATCTGTGGGGCATCCTGAAATGGAAGGTGGAGGTGCGCAAGGTCTCTAATATCCACCAGCTCCATGATGTCGTCATGGAGGAGTGGAAGAGGACTCCAGTGGCAACCTGTGAAGCTCTGGTGAATTCTATGCCCAAGAGGGTTAAGGCAGTGCTGGAAAATAATGGTGGCCACACAAAATATTGACACTTTGGGCCCCATTTGGACATTATCATTTAGGGGTGTATTCACTTTTATTGCCAGCAGTTTAGACATCAATAACTGTGTGTTGCGTTATTTTGAGGACACAAGCTGTATACTCACTGCTTCACATTGTAGCCAAATGTCATTTCTTCAATGTTGTTACATGAAAAGATATACTTAAATATTTACAAAATGTGAGGGGGTGTACTCACTTCTGTGATATATTCTCTCTCTCTCTCTCTCTCTCTCTCTCTCTCTCTCTCTCTCTCTCTCTCTCTCTGTGTGTGTGTGTGTGTGTGTGTAGCTGAAAACCAGAATTACTTTCATTTATTGGATTTGTATTTAACATTGTACAGGATGATTAAATGAAGATTTAGTTGAATTACTTTCATTGGTTGGATTTGTATTTAACATTGTACAGGATGATTAAATGAAGATTTTAGTTGAATCTTGATGATTTAAAAAAAAAGCCTGACTCCTAGTTACCAGATGGTTACTATTCATGGCATTTCCCTTGGCAACAATTCAGAAATGGCTTGCCATTGCATGATACCAAAAAGTGAGGCAATGTTAAATGAGTATCAGAGAAGTTCTGCCTTAATAGAATTGCCAGTAACAAAAATAAATCAAGCCCAATGTAACACAACACTATGCAAGAGTTCAAGTCCTATAGGACAACATATCAAGTATGGCAAAAGTGATGCAAAAGGGAGAAAAGGAATCTGCAAACAAAGATACAAAAATTTCCAACAATAGAAATCTGATACTAATCAAGAAAATGTCAGAAATGAAGACTCCCCCTCCAAGTCTTTTTCTACTTGACACTCTCCAGATATGCAGAAATTACAATTCTTAGAATTCATAGCCAACACTGCTAAGGAAAACTGCTCCAAACCACTGTATGGTGAATCAGAAACAGGCAGTAGCACACTTTAGACTTACACAGTCCCTCTTTCATTGCACATAAGCACAAGAGTTTCTGGTGTAAATTAATGACAGGTGAATTGTGCCACTGGGTCCTAATACAGCATGTTCTCCCCACCCATCCACCGGATCTCAAATTACATTTTTTAAAAAATCAAAGCTTCTTCTTTCTTCAGTACAACTTTCTTTTTTTAAAATAGTTACTTTTATATAGTTTTTAATGTGACACTGTATGTTGTTTTCAGGAGCCACCCAGAGTTACCTATAAGATAGGTAGTTTACAAAAAATTTAAATAAATAAATAAAATAATCATAGTTCCATTTTTGATCAGAGTTCTGTAATGAGTATTGTATGTATATTGTAACAATGAAAGAAGAGAGTTACTATCAACTCAAACATTATCAAATCCTAATTAAAACAGACATTAAGGAAAGGATGAATTTACACATAAAAAGAGATGTCAACATAAGACATGGTTAAGAGATGGAAACATTAGAGGTCACATCTAATACAGATGACGCAGAGATAGTAATGAATAAAAAGACTATCACCAAGAAGGCTTAATTACTGTCTCCCTATTTGTTTCAGAATATTCTTTATTTAATTATATTTTTAAATGACAGTGGTGATGAAGATAGTTCTAACATAGCGAGAAAGTTTTCAGATAATTAATAATCTGAAAACTTTAAAATTATGTAAATAGGAAAAAAGGTTATGGTGACTTAAATAGAACATCACTAGTTGTGGGGAAATTATTCAGAATATTCTATTAGAATGTTCTCAAAGAAACAACATGGTCCCATTTTTTTAATGTACTCCAAGTATCAAGCTAAATAAAAAGAATTTAAAAATGCATCCTAGAACCCTCAATATATATAGCACAAAGCACTACATTGCTACAGAACATATTAATACTGATATTTCTTGGCTAATTCATGGCACAGCATTTTAGTAGTTACTAGGAGCAGAGTATAAGCAGAGTATAAGAAAGCAAAGTCCTAAATCAATTATTTTCATTATATGACATTAGAGTCCTCTTGGCCTATTGCTAGCATTTAGCTGAACTTCCTCCTCTGCCAATAATATATTGTTCAATTATTTATTAAAAAAATATGTTATGCCAACTTCTGCTTCTTATGTATTTGAATAAGTCCTTACTTCTTTCTTGTTATACAACAAAAGTAAAGAAACAATAGTCACTTGGATACTAGGTTTAAGCTTCCTCAAAAGCTGATGCAAGAGAATTATTCTTCCATTCATGCATACTCCATGTTATTGCTCAACTATCCAGCAATACAGCAAATTACTCACATTCTCTACTTCCTTACCTGGCTTACACACCCCATTGGGTGTTTACGCAACAGGGCTATGAGCAATGCTTAATCATGGTGCCAGAACTTAAGATACAGTGAATTATCCTTCTTGATGTGACCTTCCTGTTCTAGTCCATCTTAAAATGTATATGTCATAGGTAATTACAAAAGATCAATACAGTACATCAAGAAAGTTCAATCGTAATATCTACGCACAAAGAACAAACAGCTGCTTCCTTCCAGAGCCATAAAAATAAGGGAAGGAAGGAAGCAGCACAGCAGAGAAATATACAGCCTCAAAACTTCAGATAGGTTCCATGTGCCTGTAAGATAACTTCCCTTCAGAATTACATGAAAACAAGGGACGCAAAGTCAAAATCAACATATTATCCCACAGTGTCCTCATGCTTCCCTTACTTTAGGGAGAATGAATCAAATGAATTTAAAGGAACCCCTTCCACTAACCTCAACTACCATACTGAAGCATCATCTGGGCAGACCCCCCCCCCTTAACTATTCTCTTAACTATCAATAGTTAAGAGAAACAAGCAAAGTAACCTGAAATAAAGATACCAAAACTGCAGAGAACACTTCAAACAGGACTAAAAATACAGGTAGTTCTCGACTTCGTTTAGTGACCATTCAAAGTTACAACAGCACTGAAAAATGTGACATTATTTTTTTTCACCTTTGCAGCCTCCCCATGATCATGTGATCAAAATTAATCTGATCACCTTTTGTGACCTTCTGACAAGCAAAGTCAATGGTAAAGCCAGCTTCACTTGACAACCAGGTTACTAATTTAACAACTGTAGTGATTCACTTAACAACTCTGGCCAGAAAAGTTGTAAAATAGGGCAAAACTCTGACTTAACACTTAACAAATGTCTCACTTAACAACAGAAATTTTGAGATCAATTGTGATCATAATTCGAGGAGTACCTGTATGCCTCTATAAAAAAAAACCCATCACAATAAAAAAAATTAAATATGTCTTCAGAATACAAAACTTAAATACATTTTCAGAATACATCTTTATAATTTGTCCTCAAAATAAATATAGGGAGATTAAGGTAAACAAATAATATATTACAACCATTGCAGTTCATTATTGTGAACATAACAACACACTCTTATCAACAGTGGAAAACAAAAGCACATATTCCCACATTGTTTATCCTACAATTCCTGGAATTTTTAGGCAACACATGATTGGATTCAGTTAGCATTTGGGAGGGACATGGAGATGGTCTTACTCTAAATTTGCTAACCCATTTACAGTCACCTCATAACTGGTGTAATTTTCTCTATCATTTGATTAAGCCTTCCAAATGTTTATGTATAGGAAATATTCTTCAACTCTGGCATTGGCTGAATTAAGTTGAAATTGTAATGGGAGCCCAGAGTCCCCCACACCAAGAGGAATCCCAAAAATGTATCTTAGATGGACATTAAGGCCTCAATCCACATGGACTGAAAGCTAATGTTGACAGCATATTAAAGCATTAAAGCAAGGAATATGGTTGGGCATGTCATAAATGATTTTGACATGAGGATTTTTTCCCTTCCCCTTAAACAAATCTTCTCTGAATTAATGACCTACCAGTCTCCAAGAATTAAAAGTACCAAGCAGAGGAAGTATAACTGCAACCCCAAGTAAAACTGAGATTACTAAATAGGATTACTAGGCTTTCTCTAGAAAAAGGCAATGATAATTAGAGATGCCAAAGATTAAATCTTACTACCGGTACAGAGCTATTGATCTATGTGCAAGAGATCAAGAAGAAAACTGACAACTGGAATTCTTTTATTCTTTATTGGCCAAGTATGATTGGACACACAAGGAATTTGTCTCCAGTGCATAAACTCTCAGTTCTTAAATAATACATTTATATACTGTGCACAAGTTTTTCAAATGCATTCATACACTCTCACAATCCCTATAACAGTATATATTCACTTTAACTGCTTCTCTTATATCCAATTTTTTTTTAATGGAGCCTGCTTTCATTAATAACATTCCAGAGGTACCTAGAAAGAGATTCATCCAAATGTTCGCCATAACAATTGCCCACTTATAAGCCTGATCATATCAACTATAGATGACAGCAGATTTTAAGATATCAAGTTTCTATAAATAGCTGCTACTTCCTCTGAAATGATCAAATACAAATCTGGCTTTAAAACTGCCCTTTGTTCCATATTTGATTTCCAAATTTATGTAAAGGAAAGGAGATAAACCTTCTTTGTCTCTCAAGTTGTGTTCTGCAGTGGGTGCAGCATCCCAATAGGCTTTTCAAATTCAGAGGCACGTCCTCATCGTAAAACCTTGGTTTCCTTTCAAGAAACCTTTGGTGTTGGATAATGGATAAAAATCAACAACAGTAAAGCTGTTTATGCCTGCCCACAGAGAAAAAAACAAGAAGAAAAATTCACTTCTTGTGTTGCTATGTACATGACAGTTCCAATGTCTAATGCCCAACCCTTTGCAATACTGTGAGAGAAAGTCCATTTTATCTGTGATGTAAAGAAGGGCAGGGGAGCATTTTCCCAAGATAAAAATGAAAGGATAAGAAAATTTCAGCCTTTCAGACAAGCCACTGTTAAGTCCCAGAAACTTTATCAGTAGAACACTGACAGTATTGCCCTGTATCTGCATCATTTACAATTCATGAAGCTTTTTTTTCCCTAAGATATTTTTATCTGCTAATAACCTGTCCACTCCACAGAGCCATTTAAGAAAGGGGGGGGGGGGAAACTAGTTTGGCAAATAAACAAGAGGAAGTCTTTTGTATTTGCTGTTCCAGTGGGCTTTTGCATACAAAGATGAAGTGATAGAAAAAACTTTTTCCAACTAATGTGCACCAGGCACCCATTAAAGTGAAGGGGTACTTCCCCCCCACACACACTTGAAAAATAAAATCTCCAAACATCAAAAAAATGGGCAAATTTAAAAGAGAAACTCGTTGCACTCCTTAGACAGACAGATTTACTTGGTAGAAAGAAGATCAAGAAAACATCAGCTGCTGGATATTTCTCAGCATAAGACAACCTCAAAAATGGGGTGCAGAGGGAGGAGGGGAGAAAGCTACAACATCCACAAGCAGAAAAGCAAGTAGACAACGCCATGGGCAAGACAAACCCAAACCCCACAAAATACACCACTAAGATTTTCAAGTCCTGCAGAACTCTCTGCCGTGTAAGATAGCTTGCGTTCCATGTTGCCCCATGAGAAGAAATGGGGCCGATTGATTAATTGATCGATCGATTGATTTTTGCATCCATTTGCATCCAGCGTATTTTTCAAGAGTCCCACTTTGGAGAACGAATTCATCCTGGGTTTTACTAACTAACCCCAATTGATAAGGTCCTTAAGGATACTGCGCAGCTTAAAGGGGGAAAGCTGCTCGAGGCAACTCTTTTTAAGAGGCAGGCGGGCTGGGCAAATAAAGAGATGGAGTGGCGGGCATCCCTAACGGGGAGAGCAAGCTTCCTTTGGCCCGAAGTTAGGAATGGGGGGGGGGGGGGGGGGGGGGGGGAAAAGACAAAATGACACGCATTCTCCCCCTTGGGCGCTTCCCCCCCCCACAACCCGCGGAAGTGGCGAGACCGGCCGTCCTACACTCCCCCCCTTCCCCACATCCCGCGTCACGAACCCGCCACGCACCCTTTCTTCTGCAGGGCAGCGCTTACCTTCGCAGAGGTAGCCCGCCAACCCCCAGATGAAGTCGGTGCAATAATGACAGAAGGTGGGCTTGGTGAGGGTGACCCTCTTGAAGCAGTGGCCGGGCGGGCTGCCTCGAGCCGTCGGCGGGGGCGGCTGCTGCTTGGGGGAGGCAGGCGGCGTCTGGTGCTGGTGGTGTTGCTGGTGGTGTTGCTGCAGCGAAGTCGAAGAGGACGACGGCGACGGCGTGGGCAGCGAGCGGCTCTTGCCGCCTCTGGCCATCAGCGGGCTGGACGAGGGGCTGGAGCCGCGGCTGCCTCCCAGCAGGGAACGGGCTCCTTCTGCCATGCTCAGGCGGCAATTGTTGCCGGCGTTCCCGGGTAGCGCAGTCTCCCGCTCTTCTTTTCCAAGCGGACGCCGGGCGCTTCGCTCGCTCCCTCCTTTTTCTTTTTGCTCTCCCTGCTCCGGGGACGCCTCCGGGGACGCGCCGCCAGTGGCAACAGCAGCAGCAGCGGCGGCGGCGGCTCTTAAGCGAGACTTCCGCCGCGCTTGCCAGCCAAGCCAGAGAGCACGGCGGGCCGTGGGCGAAGAGGAGGAGGAGGAAACAGACGGAGGCAGAGGGAGGGAGGGACGCAGAGGGCGGCGCTTGGCGGCGCCGACGGCCACTACCCGGCCTTCGCCTCAAGGCCGCCTCCTGTCGGGCTGGCCGCGAGCGAGCAGGAGTCTGAGGAGAGGTGAGGAGGGCGCCGACGCCTCGAGCCCTGAATGGCAGCGTGGCACTCGGTGCCAGCCTTTTTTGCTCGTCTCTCGGGGGGATATCAGACCTTCCGCTCTGGATGCGGCACCGACGCCTCTAAGAGTATCGGTCGAAAGCGCTGGTCTGACAAGTGGCGGCACCCACCTGCCTCTCTTGCCCTCTTTAGAACTTAGAATAAGTTAATCATTGCCACTTTTAATGTAGGCTAATCGGCATGCATTGCAATGAAATTTCGTTGCTCAAAGGGTCACCAACCTCTAATATGCACTATATAAAACATGACACAATCAATCAATCAATCAATATCTGTGCATATACCCACATTTATTACACGACAGAGAAACAACACAGTCGATTTTGGATGTATAGACGTAAGTGGTGAGAAAAAACGAATCTTTCGAGTTTACCCTACTGATTTGGGCATATAAGGAAGGTGACAAGGGCACTTCGGCTGAAAATGTCCTCACGGAAGAGTCATGCCAAATTCTTGCCCGACATCTACTCTACTACTGTAGTCATCGGGATTTTTTCCAGGTCAGGTTTAATAGCCCTAATACCGGTAGTCCTCATTTTACGACCACAGTTGAGCCCCAAATTTATATTGCTGAGTGAAGCACACAGGAGCTCTGGTGGCTCAGCAGACTAAAGTAGTGTCATTAACTGTTATTAACATCAGCTGCCTGCAATTACTGCAAGTTCAAATCCCACCAGGCTCAAGGTTAACTCAGCCTTCCATCCTTTCTAAGGTAGGTAAAATGAGGACCCAGATTGTGGGGGCAATAAACTGACTTTGTATAAATATACAAAAGTATGAAGGTTATTGCTTAACGCATTGTAAGCCATCCTGAGTCTCCGGAAAAGGGCGGCATATAAATCAAATTTTAAAAAAAACTGATTAAGTGAATTTTGTCTCATTTTACAAGCTTTCTTGCTACTGTTGTTAAGTGAATCATTGCAATTGTTATGTTAATAACAGGGTTGTGAAGTGAATCTGGCTTCCCCATTGACTTTGCTTGTCAGAAGATCAAAAAAGCTGATCATGTGACCTCCAGGATACTGCAACCGTCATAAAGATGAACCAGTTGCCAAGCATCTGAATTTTGGTCCTGTGAGGGATGCTGCAATGGTCATAAGTGTGAAAAATGGTCATAAGTCACTTTTTTCACTGCCATTGTAACTTTGAACTGTCACTAAATGAACTGTTGTAAGTCGAGGACTACCTTTAAAGGACAATTTCACTTTTTTCTTTTCTTTTTTGTCCTTCTGGTCCATGTTGATTCCTGGCCACTGCCTGGGCAAGTCCCTGAAGTTTTCTTGGCAAGTTTTTGGGAAGTGGTTTGTTCTTGCCTTCTTCCCAGGTTTGAGAAAGAGGGACTGCCCCAAGATCACCCAGGTGGCTAGAACTCATGGTGGCTAGTAATCATGACCTCCCAATTTTTAGCCTGGTACCTTAACCCCTTCATCAGGAGTGTCCAACCTTGGCAACTTTAAGACTTGTAGACTTCAACTCCCAGAATTCCCCAATCTCAACTTAACTTATAAAGGTAAAGATTTCCCGTGTTCAGTTGTTTCTGACTCTAGGTGATAGTGCTTATCTCTGTTTCTTAGCCAAGTGAGCCAGTGTTGTCCGAAGACACTCCCGTGGTCATGTAGCCAGCATGACTATGCATTGAGGAGCACAGAATACTGTTACCTTCCCACCAAAGTGGTACCTATTTATCTACCTGTATTTGCATGCATGCTTTCGAGCTGCTAGGTTAGCAGACATCCACAAGTCTTAAAGTTGCAAAGGTTGGCATCCCTGCACTACATCAACCTGGTCTTAACTAATAGCTTCTTGTTTTTCCCTTTGAAACCATGGGACAATGGTCATTTTTGATGAGGCATTCAAAGATACAAGGGTGTATTTAGAAACAAGCAGCCTAAACATGCTCAGAGAATCTTTGCTGGATATGTGTTTGAAAGTGTCATACTTTTTTTTTTAAAGACCTAACTGTTTTGTAACAATATGTGAATGGGAAACAATGGGGAGGTTGCACTCTGCCAATTCTCTGTTTGAATTCTGTTTGAAGCAATAAAATATTTAAACTGCACATGCTAAACTGAGTGTGGTTATTGATTTATTTTAAGTTATTCTGGATAAAAATAAGCTTATCCTTCACAGATACAGGAACATTGACCTAGCAATGTTTTAAAATTAGCATTTTTGTTTAACTAGTCATGTCCTACTTCAGTTAATATTAAAAGGAGTAAGGGTAGGTTCATCCATCCCTTAGGATCATTCTGCAGAATTGCAAGTAGGCAACATTTCAACAGTCACATTTTAGAGCTGTTGAATCAATGAAACTATCCTAAACTCACCTCCGTCCCAACAAGGAGGCAGTTGCAATAATACTTTCTTCCGCATCGCTTCAAAGGTGATATTTCCATCCACATAATTTCTCTGCCACAATCTAGACCAGTGTTTCTCAACCTCAGCAACTTTCAGATATGTGGGCTTCAATTCCCAGAATTCCCCAACTAGGACTGGCTGGGGAATTCTGGGAGTTGAAGTACATTGATCAGAAAGTCACTAAGGTTGAGAAACAGTGATCTACACAATATCTATGCTCCTGTTGGTCATTACACAGAGCTGCTTGCATGCACTCTCCTGGTCACTCTCCTGCTGCTGTCATTCACAACCATTTTCAGGATGTCTGAATCTTGACAAGAAAAATACACTAGAATAAAACCTGATCCCCATTTTTTTTTTAAATCTCCAGTTCCTTCTCCAGTAAGTGGTACTTCTAAACCTCATTCTATCTGCAGATGAAGCCAGTGTACCAGTTCTTAAGACAAGCAATAACTGAAAAGGATCACTACCCCAGATCTAGTTCTTTCTCTGTTTAAGAAACTGGTTCATGAATGGATCACTAACAAGTGGCTCGTCCTTGTTTTTGTTTTAAACTAGATGAAACTGACAAGTATTCTGCCAGTTGCACATTTTGGCACAAGTGATAAGAAGAAAAAGAACTAAGGACGGTGCTGTGCTACACTAGTCCTTGACATATGACCACAATTGAGATCAGAATGTTGGTTGCTAAGCAAGGCAGTTGTTACGTGCGTCGTGCCTGATTTCATGATCTTTTTTGCCGCTGTTAAGTGAATTGCTACAGTTCTTAAATGAATCAGGTGGTCGTTAAGCAAGTCCAGCTTCCTCCATTGACTTTGCTTGTTGGAAGCAGATTGGAAAGATTGCAAATGGCAATCAGATGATCCCAAAATGCTGCAATTTTTGTAAATCGATTCCAGTTGTCAATTTTGATCTTGAGACTGTGGAGATCCTATGACAGTTGTAACAAGAAAGTCTGATCTTATAAGTGAGGAACAGTGGCAAGTCACTTTTTTCAATCGTTTGTAATTTCGAACAGTTGCTTGAACAAACTGTATAGTGTTGTTTTTATACCATTCTGCTGGTAAATGCCTAGGATGGGAAGGTGTAAAGCAGGTGTGTCAAACTCACAGCCCGTGGGCCAGATGTGTCGCGTCCTAGCTAAGCCACCCCCAGTTTAGTGAAGGGGGAAAAAGTTGTGATGCGTCACATGAAGACGTGTCTTCACGCGTTTGACAATCCTGATGTAAGGGGTAGTGAGTGGAAGTGGGTTCATTAAAAAAAAGTTCTATCAATGAAATCCCCGTTTCCTGAAGATCACCTATGGAAAGGAAAGCAACTGGTTTTTATTAAAGAAGTAGAGAAGCAGGGAAATCAACCAATCGGGCTGTGGCAACTGTTATTTAGAGAGAATGCATGGCCAAAATTATTGCCAAAGCTTAAAATCCAGGCAGAAATTTCCTAAACTGTCTCCATTTCCAGCCAGTTTCAACAAAGGAGACAAGCAGCTTAAGGCTACAATGCAAAAGAATTTTTAAGCCACAAACCAAATTATGTTACAACTTACAGCTATGTGTGAACCATGTCATTGTTTATTTCTGATTACACGGGAAACATCTTCATTTGCATATTCAAAATCCTTTTAAAAATGTAGCGTATGCAGCTTGAGAATGTTCAAATGAAATATGTTTGATTTCATCCAACTTCATGGGATCAAAAACTGAATTAAAGTGATACCAGATCTTCAAAATTATTCACTGCAAACACTATTATCTATAATGCTACGTATAAAATAGATTTGGCAATGAAAAAATGGAACATCAGTGCATTACTTAAATATTCCACATCCCTACAGTGGAATAAAACTCTTAATTTGAAAAGTGGAATTATTCCTACAGATAGCTAGAGGTATGCTTTAATTCTGTGGGAGTGCAGAACTTGGCACTAACACAAAATACTTCGACTGCTTGTGCTTTCATCTGGAGAGGGGTAGATAGCTAGACAGAACAGGTTTCTGGTTTTGAGGAGTGAGAAAAATGTGCTTGAAAGCAGGAGGGCAATGCCTACTAATATTTTCCATGAAAAACTACAGTGCTGCAAATCTTTGCTGTTAAAACATCCAACTTTCCACACACTGCTCAGGAGAAACATGCACATCTATCTCTCATTTTCTTGGCTGTTCATTACTTATCATCTGGTTACTCATACAGTTTCATGTGTGAACTGGCTCCTTTTAAAGTCTCACCTTCAGCATATGTCCCAGAATGGCCATGCAACCTAGAGGCTCACAGGTAACACCAATCCTAGTAAGTGTAGCTTAGGGATATTGGATAACCTCTTGTTTGTTATTTGCTATGTTGTCTAAACCCTGTGACATGGTTTGATCATAGATTAAGAAATATAGTGTAGTGCGAAGTATAAACCAGGTTTCTGATTTATGTATCTCCCCAAAACAAAACAAAAATGATCAGAGAAAATAGATTTTGTTTTGGCTTTCTACCTCTGTTAACAATTATTTTTTAAAAAGGAATGATTAACCATAGAAATAGTTTTAAAGCCTATATTAAATTACATTGAACTTCAAAGTAAATTTTCTGAATTTTGGGGACAGAATTAAATTAATTATCTACCACATTGGAGGGGTAACATTTAGATGTGGAATCTATAAATCAGCTTAATTTCAGCAAGTTCTACCTTTCCTTCACACAAGAGACCAGATTACTGAAATAAATTTAATGCTCAGATAGCCTTCCTGTTTTTATAATGATACATTGCCATCATTAAACCATGGTTTGAAAGACAGTGCTGGAGTGTGACTTTATACATTCCTCTTTAGTTTCTATAAATCAAATTGTTGACAATCAGCTATATACCCTGACAATATAGATAGTTAAATATAGGTACTTAAAACTGTTGAGTGACCATTCAAAGCTACAACAGCACTGAAAAAAGTGACTTATAACCGTTTTTCATACTTATGACCATGTATGTACTCATCCAAGGAGCTTCTTCAGCTCTGACAAAAAAATCTCAGGGTAGTCAGAGCTGAAGAAGCTTCTTGGATGAGAAAGCGAAACGTTTTCAAAGAAAAACCAGGAAGTCCAGTTGCCTCTTGAAAAAAGCACCTTTGGGACATGAATGACAAAAATTAAAATATTGTTTGAAATTATTTTAAATAATTGAATTGTTGAATTGTCAACAATAGCAAGTTGTCCGGTGGGGAGTTGGCCATGGTGAGTTTTCTCATGGCTGGTTGACCATGATGAATTGGTTGCACCCAATTGTCCCATTCTGCTTTAGAGGTGCAGGGTAGGGCAGTTTTCCATTGGGAAGTTCCATCTTGTCTCTCTTCCTGCCTCTGGAAATTCTAATGTCTCTCTGGAAGCCAAGTCACCTTGAATTCCACCCCCCCCCCCCATATTTCTAGTATGATTGCAGAAATAGATTTACTCTTTCCCCCAACAGTAGCTGGCTTGCTTTTATTTAAAAAAGAAGAAGAAAACTTCCTTTCCTCTTTGCTTTTCACAGTGAAGTGAAGAGCAAAGACGAAGTGAGACAGAGGAGCTGTGCCACTTACCTCCTATTTTTGATGGGCCCAGATTGGCTGGAGGGGGCCCTGGATGTCTCAAAAAAGCAGCCTTTACGGATATTTGTCTGACAGTGCAAGACAGTTGACATCCATTTGGATAGTGAAGCCAGAGGCTCTGAATCAAAGCATGGAGGTGCCCTAAAAAATAAGCATCATCTACTACAATATAGAAGAGGAATGTTAAAAGGACAAGGCTGTTGTTAAATTGAACTTAGCATAACAGCCACATAGCTTGAATATCATCACTGAAGATTAATACTGTCAAAAGAGAAAGGGAAGAAAGACAGAGGTAAGAACATAGGACAATATGCACAATACAGTACTATTACATATATGCTTCAGCAAATATTCTGCTTTAGGGCAAAGCTTTGATAGTCATATACCCTGTTTCCCTGAAAATAAGACATCCCCTGATAATAAATCCAATCGGGCTTTTGAGCGCTTGTGCTAAAATAAGCCTTCCCCGAAAATATTTAAAGACAGAGCTGGAAATCAGGTAAGGCAGCAAGAGGAGCCCCATCTTGCTCCACACGCCCCAAAATATTAAGACCTCCCTGAAAATAAGACCAAGCGTTTATTTTGGGGTTCAAAAAAATATAAGACAAGGTCTTATTTTCAGGGAAACACGGTATTAAGTAGGTGCTCTGACCATAAGCACTTCAGGTATTATTTTAAAAACTATCAGCCCAGGAACATCAATGCAGATCAGAACTCTTGAAAAAAAGATTATATGGAAATTATTCATTTTAAGTAGGCTGAGAGGGAGATAGGGAGGAGGACCATAATTCTAAAAGGTAGGCTTTTCCAAGAGAACTGGTAACTTTTGACCAATTCAGTTACTCTGCAAAGGACACACACATAGAACATAGAATAGTAGGACTGGAAGGGACCATGGAGGTCTTCTAGTCCAACCCTCTGCTCAAGCAGGAGACCCTATACCATTCTGGACAAATGGCTGTCCAAACTCTTCTTGAAAACCTCCAATGATGGAGCACCTGCAACTTCTGAAGGTAAGCTATTCTACTGATTAATTGTTCTCACTATCAGGAAATGTCTCCTTACTTCTAGGTTGGATCTGTCATTAATGATCTTCCACCTGTTACTCCTTGTCCTGCCCTCAGGTGCTTTGGAGAATAGGTTGATGCTTTCTTCTCTGTGACAGCCCCACAAGTATTGGAAGCCTGCTTTCATATTACCTCTAGTCCTTCTCTTCATTAGAGTAGATATACTTAGTTCCCACAAGCATTCATATTGTTACAGGTTGGCAAGGTTAAAAGAAAATGCCTCTCTATTTGGTGCATTCTCTACTGCAGATATCACAAATATTTATACAACTGCCTTTGTTAAAACATTTCCTGAGATTTGGCCTGAGATTTTACAAAAGCCAATGTGAGGTTCCCCGCAGTGGTGGGTTGCCCCCGGTTCGCACCGGATCTATAGAACCGGTAGTAAAACCGGCGGGAGACTCTGCCTACCAACCCCAATGTCATCAAAATGCATTTGTGATGCGCAGAAGAGCGCATGTGCAGCCCCGTTGCGAACCGGTAGTAAAGGTAAGTAGAACCCACCCCTGGTTTCCCCCAAACTTTGGATATCTCCCCCAAGATTCTAGCACTCTAAAATAATTCTTATAAAATGACCGAAGTCTTGCAAATTTGTGGTATGTATAAGATTAACAGATTTAACAGAGTTGGAAGGGACCTTGTAGGTCATCTAGTCCAATCCCCTGCCCAAGCAGGAGACCCTACACCATTTCTGACAGATGGCAGTCCAGTCTCTTCTTGAAAGCTTCCAGTGATGAAGCTCCCACAACTTCTGAAGGCAATTTCT
The DNA here is from genome assembly GCA_012654045.1 of Ptyas mucosa. Taxonomy (NCBI): domain Eukaryota; kingdom Metazoa; phylum Chordata; class Lepidosauria; order Squamata; family Colubridae; genus Ptyas; species Ptyas mucosa. The sequence goes on along the minus strand of WNWU01000056.1, from coordinate 2,493,468 downwards.
GTTCCATTGATTGGTCCTCATTGTCAGAAAACTTCTGAAAATTTATTTCCAGGTTATATATCTCCTTGTTCAGTTTCCATCCATTATTTCTTGTCTGCCCTTCAGGTGCTTTGGAAAATCTATCTTGACTTTTTTTTGACATCTCCATAATGTGGGGATGTCCTTGGATCAAAGTGAACATAATCTACTTTGCATTTCTGCAAGAGTCATGCTTTTAATATAGTATCAGTGTCCAAAACATTTGTTAGGTCATACCATATATCTTTTTTCTTCTATAATGTTCTTAGGCAGTTACTTCATTATTGGGGGGGGGGGATATTTTGTTTAAAATCGTTTTCATATATTGTAATACTACAGTACTATTCATAGAGGCCAAAAGACGTAAGTATTGGAGTAAAGGGACCTACAATTACAAGGTCAAAAATGAGGAATGGGTAAAATTCATAAACAGGGCATCTTTCCTAGAAGTAACTAAATTATAATCAATGTAAAATGTATAAAGTTTATAATCAGAATTATGCAAGCCATGGTATTCCCGCCCATTCAAGCTAAAGTTGGAGTTTGAAGAAGGAAGTTAGGAAGAATGTTGATATTTTTGAACTTTGGTGTTGGAGAAGACTTCTGAGAATACCCCGGACAGCCAAGAAAGCAAACACATGGATCATTGAGCAAATGAACATAAAGTTCTTGCTTGAGGCACAAATAATATGGTTCAAATTAGCCTACTTTGGACACATTGTGCGAAGGCCTAACTCTGTGGACAAGGCTGTGTTGCTGGGAAAAGTGGAAGCAAAGAGAAGATGACCAGCAGCAAGGTGGATTTACAATGAGTGATGGGTGCACCATTGGAAGACTCAAAGGACCAAATTAGGGACAGATCATCATGGAGAAAACTTACCTATTGGTCACTAAAAGTCAACATCAATCTGATCAATAATCAATGTCTAGATGTATAGGTTATGCCAGAGAATAACTTCATACATTGATTATCCCAGAATGGCTACAAAAGCAAACTGATGTTTAGCAGGCAATCTTTGCATTTGATCTTATCTGTAAGGCAGTAGTGAAATCCAATTTTTTTTTACTATCGGTTCTGTGGGCGTGGCTTGGTGGGCGTGGTGTGGCTTGGCGGGCTTGGTAGGGGAAACATATTGCAAAATCTCCATTCCCACCCCACTCTGCGGCCAGACAGAGGTGGTATTTGCTGGTTCTCTGAACTACTCAAAATTTCTGCTACTGGTTCTCCGAACTGCTCAAAATTTCTGCTACCGGTTCTCCAAAACCTGTCAGAACCTGCTGGATTTCACCCCTGCTGTAAGGGATAAAAAAATAACAATAGCATTGAGACTTATATACCGCCCCACATTGTTTTACAGCACTCTCTGAGCAGTTTACAATATCAGCCTATTGCCTCCAACAATCTGGATCCTTGTGTTACCGACCTTGGAAGGATGGAAGGCTGAGTCAACCTTGAGCACTGTCAGGATCGAACTCTAGGCTGTGGGCAGAGTTTGCCTGCAATACTGCATTCTAACCACTGCACCACCAGGGCTCCTAAATGCAAGAAAGGGGCTTGGCATTTATCCAAATGAGACCCACTCCCCATCATTCTTATTCTCTCTCTCTCTTACATTCTAGCTGTACTTTTTTTTTTTTTTAAATTTGATTTATATGCCGCCCTTCTCCGGAGACTCAGGGCGGCTTACAATGCGCTAAGCAATAGCCTTCATACTTTTGTATATTTATACAAAGTCAGCTTATTGCCCCCACAAATTGGGTCCTCAATTTACCTACCTTAGAAAGGATGGAAGGCTGAGTCAACCTTGAGCCTTGGTGAGATTCGAACCTGCAATAATTGCAGGCAGCTGATGTTAATAACAGGGCTTTAGACCACTGTACTATCCAAGGCTCTGTACTTACTTAATAGAACTACTCCCTGATTTTCTCCTTTCATTATCTTATTGTAGTTTGTTTCTTAGTTCCCCAAAAAGCCAAACCCATTTTATCATAGTTTCTTTTGTGTGTTAAAAGAAAAAGAAATAAGAAAGAAATCTGAAGGTCTTAAACAAAATGCAGGAAATGCTGCATATCAAAATATCTGAATTTTGAAAAATGTGAAAAAAGTCACTGAAAAAAGTGACCTATGACCATTTTTCACACTTTGCAGCATTCCTGTGGTGATGTGATCAAAATTTCAAACACTTGGCAACTGACTCATATTTATGATGGTTGCAGTGTCCCAGGGTCATGTGATCTGGATGGGGAGAAACAGTCTCAGACTCAACCCATCCAAGACCGAGTGGCTGTGGTTTCCGACGTCCCGATATAGTCAGTCGGTGCCACCACTGACTATTGGGGGCGAGTCGTTGGCCCCCACGGATAGGGCTCGCAACTTGGGTTGTCCTCCTGGATTCACAACTGTCTTTAGAAGAGCATTTGACAGCTGTGGCCGGGAGGACTTTTTATCAGGTCCGCCTGATTCACCAGTTGCGTCCCTTTCTGGATCGGGACTTGTTACGTACGGTCACTCATGCCCTCGTCACCTCACGCCTGGACTACTGTAATGCTCTCTACATGGGGCTCCCCTTGAGGAGCACCCGGAGGCTCCAGAACGCAGCCGCGTGGGTGGTTATGGGAGCGACGTGGCGTTCCCATGTAACTCCCCTCCTGCACGAGCTGCACTGGCTCCTGGTGGTCTTCCGGGTGCACTTCAAGGTTTTGGTCACCACCTTTAGAGCGCTCCATGGCTTAGGACCAGGGTATTTACGAGACTGCCTTCTGCCACCAGTAGCCTCTCATCGACCATAGTACGCTCCCATATAGAGGGGCTCCTCAGGGTGCCGTCAGCCAAACAGTGTTGACTGGCTGCCCCCAGGGGGGGGAGCCTTCTCTGTGGGGGCACCTGCCATCTGGAATGAGCTCCCCCTGGAGATACGGAGGATCCCAGATTTACGCACTTTCCGCCGCGCCCTCAAAACATTTTTATTCCAACAGGCTGGTCTGGCTTGACTCTCCCTTTTAATTTGCTTTTAAGTTTTATACAAATTGGGTATATATATTAAATTTTATACAAATTTAAATTCGTTTTTTGGGCCAAAATTATTTAATGTACTTTTAAATGGTTTTTAACTTTTGTATGATGTATTTTTATCTTGTGGCTGTTCACCGCCCTGAGTCCTTCAGGAGTAGGGCGGTATATAAATTAAATTAAATAAATAAATAAATAAATCATCTTCTGAGGTCTTCTGATAAGCAAAGTCAATGGGGAAGCCAGATTCACTTAACAACTATGTTACTCATTTAACTGCAGTGATTTGGTTAACAACTGTGGCAAGAAAGGTCATAAAATGCGGCAAAACTCACTTAAAAACTGTCTCACTCATTTACAGAAACTTTGGGCTCATTTGTGATGAGCCCTGTTATGTATTGTATATAGTGTATAGTTGTCAGTTGAGGTTCTCATTGTGGTCCTCTTTTGGAGCAGGAAAATACTCTCTCCTAATTGGTTATTTGGCTGATCAGTTTCATATAAAAGGAGCTGTGTCAGCCAGGGAGCATTGTTGCCTCACAGGCAATATTGAATCGGGTGAAATCCAGCAGGTTCTGACAGGTTCTGGAGAACCGGTAGCAGAAATTTTGAGTAGTTCGGAGAACCGGCAAATACTACCTCTGGCTGGCCCCAGAGTGGGGTGGGAATGCAGATTTTCCAATATCCTTCCCCCCAGGAGTGGGGAAGGAACGGGGATTTTGCAGTATTCTTCCCCTGCCACGCCCACCAAGCCACACCACGCCCACCATGCCACGCCCACAGAACCAGTAGTAAAATAATTGAATTTCACACCACTGTATTGAATAAAGAACTATTAGAAATCACTCTGGCCTCGCCTCCATTCTTCGCCCAGAACTTAACAAGTCCTATGTCAAGGACTACCTGTGTGACAAAAAACCCAAATCCTTCATCCTCCTTTTACATTAGAAGAAGGTCACAAGTTCTCATTTGGGTGGACCTGGAGCATAAGGGACGTTCTGTGAATCTGGATGTAAAGGAGGCTCTTTGCTGAACAACCACGTGTTAAAATGTTTTTCGTGTTTGATGGCACAGCCAATTTCCATACATACTTATTTCTCTCACCACTGATCCGAAACACACTTCCTTTCCTCCCAGAAATTTCAAAACTCCTCTTTATTCTAGGATGGTAAAGCATGTCCTTCTCGCCTCCCCCCGACTCAAAAGTCTTTGTTTCTGTTTTCTTCTTCTGTCCAGAGGAACATTCAGAGATAAAAACTAAAATAAGATGAGATCTTCCGTGAAAACAGCCTTTTCTTGCTAGTCTCTTTTTGAGGCCTGTGGCTCTAAGGACATTCAAACAAATAGATGCTTTTGCTTTCCTTCCCATTGCTGGAGAAAGGGGGAGAGGGGAGAACTGCACAATCGAATGAGGTTCCTAATCTGTCCAAATGACATCATATAGTTTTTAACCTGATCATCTCCTAATATGACATCATCCCATTTCAGGTTATCTCCAATTGGTTGTGATAAGTAATGTATCTATTTATGGAAAGCTCTCTTCCATTTCCAGGTCGGTTTCTTTGCATAAAAAACATTCACTTGAAGCAAGCCTCTCCCTAATGCAAAACCAGTTTTGTCACATAATCAGATTTCATAGATTATTTTCCCTGGCTTCGTGGTTAAAAACCGAAAAGGGGGACTGGAAATGCTAAGGCATAGAATTGGGGGAGGGCATTTCTTTTTAATTTATTTATTTATCTCCCAAATATAGACAGGACCTGAAATGGGAAACTTCAACACAAATTCTTATTTTGGCATTGATCCATGTTTTGTCTGCTTTATCAGTCAAAGCTGTCTCGGCCTGCTCATATTTTGTACATGTTTGTGATCTTGTTCTATTTTATAGGCAGTTACCTTCAGCGTCATAATTCCAAAGTTTTAAGAAGACGTTCTCATTGCTAATCTAGGTGTGATAAACTATAGATTTGATTTTATCTTCTGGAATGCATCTACGTCAACTTCTTTGCTGACATAAGCAGAACTTTAAATACCACATAGCAAATCAAATGCTCTCTTCAGGTTTCATATGACATTTAAGTCCTTAACCTCTTCAACCACAATGCTTCTTTTATTGCACCAAGCCCCATAATATTTCCTTGTACTATTAGAAAAAAAAATCTAGTAATAAATGAAAGCAGGTCATGAATCTACTGTAAAAAGTTTTTCTTAGGGGATTTATTTTTGAAGTCTGCTTCTGTTATTAATTCCTTACCTTCATTAATATTTTCCCAGCCTTTTACTGCCGTGGCTGTGTAGACTGCCTCTCCAAATAGGGTTGGAAGGGATCTTGGAGGTTTTCTAGACCAACCTCTTGCTCAAGCAGAAGACCCTGTATCATTCCGGACAAATGGCTATCCAGTCTCTTCTTGAAAACTTCCAATGATGGAGCACCTACAAGCTCTAGAGGTAAGCCGTTCCATTGATTAATTGTTCTCAGTGTCAGCAAATTTCTCCTTCGTTCCAAGCTGGATCTCTCTTTAATGATCTTCCACCCATTACTTCTTGTCCTTTGGAGAATAGGCCAATTCCTTCTGTGTAAAGGTAAAGGTAAAGGTTCCCCTTGCACATATGTTCTAGTTGTTCCCGACTCTAGGGGGCGGTAATCATCTCCGTTTCAAAGCCGAAGAGCCAGCACTGTCCGAAGACGTCTCTGTGGTCATGTGGCCAGCATGACTAAACACCGAAGGCGCATGGAACGCTGTTACCTTCCCACCAAAGGTGGTCCCTATTTTTCTACTTGCATTTTTTATGTGCTTTCGAACCGCTAGGTTGGCAGAAGCTGGGACAAGTAATGGGAGCTCACCCTGTTACGTGGCACTAGGGATTCGAACAGTTGAATTGCCGACCTTTCGATCAACAAGCTTAGCATCTTAGCCTCTGAGTCACGAGTCCCTTTTACCTTTTCCTTCTGTGACAGCCCCTCAAATATTGGAAGACTGCTATCAAATCTCCCCTAATCCTTTGTCTTTTTAGATTAGACATACCTAGTTCCCTGAATTGTTCAACATACAGTTTAGACTCCAGACCCCTTTGTTTCTCTTCTTTGCATTCTCTCTAGTTCCAAAAGAATCTTTTCATTTTCAAAAGAACCAAAAATGCATTTCCAAAAATTCAAGGAATATAAATCCTTCCATTTCCCACTACCCTGTCAGAGATAAAGAAGCTTCTTAGATTAGAAGCAAAGCATCTTCAAAGAAAAAACAAGGAAGTCCAATTGTCTCCAGAAAAAGCACCTTTGGCAATTCCAAAAGAATCATTATTTCATTGTTCCTCAAGAGATTTTTCTAGAGTAGGAAGAATATGCAAAACATGGAAAAGTTAGGGTTAGGGTGAAATGGAAGGCATTATCTGGACCTATGGGAAAATCTTGTGAATCAGGATGGGTAATCACATGAAAAAAACCCAGTTCAAAAGACTTTGGTCCCTGTTTTAATGCACTGTAAAGAAGCAAGTATCTTAGCTGCAGTGGGTTGGAAGTGAGCGCCCCCAAGTGGTTGATTTCCACTCTGCGGATAATCAGAAGGAAACCGCCTTTTAATACCGTAAAACATATTACAAGTAATCCACAGTTGGGACCAATAACAGTCATTAAACCAAACGGCCAGTAAGTGAAATTGTAACTGTGCTTATGACCTTACTTCAGCTCTCTTATACTTTACAGATCTGCAAAGGAGGATTGGCCGTAAAGTTACTTTTTCATCACTGTCGTAGCTACAAACATTGTTGAATGAGGCAATCAGTAAATGGGGACTCCCATAGTCAGAAAAAGTGATACCAGACTCCTGATATTTTACGACCATGCAGTAAGACACTGCCCTCCTACGATACTCTGCAGATGGTAAGTGCTACCATAGCTCTCCACCAGTCTCTACTTTTCAAGAAAAGTAATTAGCAAAGATTCACACTGTGTGCTGTCTTCTTCTTCTTACCTTCTTCTTACCTTTACTACCGGTTCAGAACGGGAGCGCATGTGCGCGCTCGCTTTGCTCATGTGCACCGCACGCTTCTGCGCAGATCACCAAATATGACGTCAAGGAGAGTGGGCGGAGCTTTCCGCCACTTTTACTACCGGTTCTGAAGAACCGGACAGAACCAGGAGCAGCCCACCACTGGTTAAGGATGGTAGTCAAGGCAGATGAGTTTTTTTTGTCTTTCCAGAAAAACTTCCCACTTCCTTTTTCAGAGTGCCTTATACTTGGGCCATCTCTCCATTGAATACATGTATGCCTTTTTTCCATAATCTTTCAGTTGTTAACTTCTTCCATTCAAAATATTTCGAGTTACCCAGTCCAGCAGGAATTCATTGGCATGAAAACAAAACCAATTTTTATGATCTCACAGACGAGTCTGTTCAATCAAATGGCCTAACACAGGGCTGTCAAATTCCCGGCCCATAGGCCGGATGCATCACATGCTGGCCATGCCCCTGCCTGGTTTAGCAAAGGCGGGGGGGGGGGACTCCTAATACTTCACATGATGCCGCCATGACAACTCAAGTTTGATACCCCTAGCCTAACAGCTCAAACATATAGATTGGCTGTGTCTGTTTGAAGTGATGTTCATTCCAAAGTGCATAAGATGGACATCTAAGTCTCCAGTCCTAAATGATGAAGGCCTCTTAGATACACTTGAACTTAGTTCTAACTTTGCCTGACCTCAGGACTAAGTTGACTTGATTTTGTTAGTACTTGGTTGAGAAACTTCCACAGAATATCAGAGCTAGACTGGGAAGTTGAAAAAAAATTCCTCTAAGGTTGGGGCAAACGAGGAACAGTAAATATTGAAATGGGATTGTTCTTTCTCATTCCCTTGATAGCACATATTCAGGAATCTTCTCCAAATAACAGACTTTGGCTGAAATGCAGTAGAAACTATTGAGAAACGCAGTAGGTTGTGGAATGCAGCAGGTGTATGTATACAGTATGAGGAGGAGAGGAATCCATATAAAGAATTCCCTTTGAGCTGAAATTTATCATCCTTCCATCTGAAAATTTGGTTCTGGCTGATAGGTAGGTAGGTAGGTAGGTAGGTAGGTAGATAGATAGATAGATAGATAGATAGATAGATAGATAGATAGATAGAATTCTTTATTGGCCAAGTGTGGTTGGTCACACAAGGAATTTGTCTTTGGTGCATATGCTCTCAGTGTACGTAAAAAAAAAAGATACATTTGTCAAGAATCCTAAGGTACAACACTTAATGATAGTCATAGGGTACAAATAAGCAATCGAATCATACTAGGAAACAATCAATAAATCGTAAGGATACAGCAACAAGTTACAGTCATACAGTCTTAAGTGGGAGGAGATGGGTGATAGGAATGATGAGATTAATAGTAATAGTAATGTAGACTTAGTGAATAGTTTGACAATGTGATGTCGTTCGGGGAAAAACTGTTATGTCTAATTGTTCTGATGTGCAGTGCTCAATAGTGTAGTTTTGAGGGTAGGAGTTGAAACAGTTTATGTCCAGGATGTGAGGGGTCTGTAAATATTTTCACAGCCCTCTTTTTGACTTGTGCAGTATACAGGTCCTCAATGGAAGGCAGGTTGGTAGTAACTGTTTTTTCTGCAGTTCTAATTATCCTCAGAAGTCTGTATCTGTCTTGTTGGGTTGCAAAACCAAACCAGACAATTATCTAGGTGCAGATGACACTCTATAATTCCTCTGTAGAACTGTATCAGCAGCTTCTTGGGCAGTTTGAGCTTCCTAAATTGGTGCAGAAAGAACATTCTTTGTTGCGCTTTTTAATGACGTTTTGATGTTAGGTGTCCATTTTAGGTCTTGAGATATGATAGAACCTAGAAATTTGAAGGTCACTCTTATTCAGAGAACTAAAGACACAGAGAAATACATTGATATCCCTCTGGAATGCAGATGGTGAAAGTTTGAATGCTTAGCTTTTATCTTATTCAAGTGTCTTCCTTAAGTGTGTATTCAATTTTATTAACAAGGAATCAAGACAAATCAACTTCTACTAAATCTACTTCATTTAAATGTCATTATTTTTAATACAATTAGAAGTAACACAGAAACTCAATCTTTTTCCTGCTCTTCTTGGACAAGCAGGGTGTCCTATAAAGACTGATCCCTGTCAGACACACACAACTGTAGTTCCTAAGCAGTCTTCAAGGGGAGCCCCCAGGTAATAGTCTTGCAGTAAGGATGCTGAAATTCAATACTATCTTCTTGTGGACAGAAAGGTGCTCAATCAAGATGAAAAAGAAAATAGGTTAACTTCTCAGGATTCTCAAACATTGTATTATTATTAATAGCCATGGGGGCGCACTGGTTAGAATGTAGTATTGCAGGCTAATTCTGCCGACTGCCAGTAGTTTGATCCTGACTGGCTCAAGTTTGACTCAGCCTTCCATGGACCCAGATTGTTCGGGGGTGGCAACATGTTGACTTTGTAAACCACTAAGGGAGAGCTGTAAAGCACTATGAAACAGTATATAAGTATAAGTACTATTGCTATATAAATTTGGCTTTGCCTGTTTTCCCCAATGTAATCTTCCCCATCTCCCATGTTGAAAAACCTACGTATTTGAAATCATTGATGATCAAGGCAGCTAAGAAGCATATTGTATAGTGGTTGGATTAATTTTAAATGAATTATTCATAGGACAAGCGCTGGATGTATTTAGATTTCTAACTATGGTACCAACATATTAGACCCTCTAGAGGGCAGTGTTTAGCTAGAGAAGAATGTAGGGTTCTAGCAAGAATTAAAACAATGCTAATACTATTACAATGTGTTGATTAGCACTAGCAATTTTACTTTTGGTTATAGTTGGATTTTGTTACCATTGCAGTAGTTTTACATATATGTAAAATAGGAAATTTCTCCTTAATTCCAAGTTGCTTCTCTCCTTGGTTGGTTTCCATCCATTGTGTCTTGGCTTGCCTTTGGAAAATAGGTAGAAAACAGTACCTCTACTGTTTTCTGTCAACACCACAATGAAATATAGGGATAAAACAATTTTATTTTTGCAATATTAGTATGAGAAACTATGGAAATAAATTATTTCAAAGAAAGTCTGCCTTAATTAACTCAGTCCAATAGTAGTTGGGAATTCACTCTTGAAGTTTTAAAGATTCTGCTTTTAACCCAAACTAGGTGTCTTTCTGAAATATGTGAGAATTTATTCCTTCATCTACATGAGGTTCCGTAATTATAGTACAATTTTGTTTTCTTAACATTTTGGAGGCAAATCCAATATAATTAAAATGTTTCTGTTGTTAATAAAAATTACCTGCATAGTTTAATTTCTTGCATTCATAATTTCTTAGAAGAAATTGAAATGATATAAGTATGTCATTTTGAAGTATATTGTGAGCCTGAGACAAATGTAAAAAGATTATCATAACCTACTTAAAGCGTTCCACCTCCCCCATTGCAGTCTGCTAAAATAAATCTTGTGTGTAAATTACAAGTAGCATGGCATGTGTCACTTTTATCCCAGATATTTATAATGCACAAAGAGATATTTTCCATATATTAAAGATGCATTTGCAAGCATAATCTAATCTTTCAAAATTATGAACATTTGCTGGGTTAAAATTGGAAACACAATCATTTATATCCTGCCTTTGACGTACTATTCACTATTAGACCATTTTTTATTTATTCTAGGAATTCTGATACTGGCAAGTACAGGTAGTTCTCGACATAGGACCACAATTGAGCGCAACATTTCCGTTGCTAAGTGAAACATTTGTTAAGTGAGTTTGCTCCATTTTACCACCTTTCTTGCCTCAGTTTTTAAGTGAATTACTAAAAGTTACATAAATTAGTCAAAGTATTGTTAAGTGAATCTGGCTTCCCCATTGATTTTGCTTGTCAGAAGATTGCAAAAGAGGATCACATGACCCCAGGACTATTTATGCAACTGCCATAAATATGAGTCAATTGCCAAGCATCTGAATTTTGATCACAGGACCATGGGGATGCCGCAATGATTGTAAGTGTGAAAACTGGTCAAGTGTCACTTTTTTCAGTGATATTGTAACTTTGAACAGGCACTAAACAAACTGTTATAAGTCAAGGACTACCTGTAATTTATTTTAATTATGCAATTACAGATAAGGCTCTAGCTAGCTTGAATGTGTGTTAGACAAGGATTCTCTTAAGAAATGAAAATTGGTAGTTCTTTTTTGGCCTTGGAACCACTCACTGCCCAAGTTACTTGTTCGGTCAGATGGACAGCTATATACATTTGATAAATGAATAAGCAAATAAATTCACTGGCAAGTAGCAAAAACTTTTAATGTCATCAAGAGCAGTGGGTTAAATCAGGGGTGAAATGCTCCCGGTTTAGACCGGATCGCCCGATCCGGTAGCGATGGCGGCGGGTGGTTTGAAGAACCAGTAGCAAAAATCCCTGCACACACACCCCATGCCCAGCTGAGCCACGCGATCATTAGAGGCTGTTTTTTTTAACTTTTAAAAGCATTTTTTCTACAACCTCTTCGGCTGAAAAAATGCTTCTAAAAGTAAAAAAACCCCAACCTCTGATGATCGCGCAGCTCAGCTGGGATCATCAGAGGCTTTTCAAAGCATTTTTTTCTGCAACCCCTTTGGCCGAAGAGGTTGTAGGGGAAAAAATGCCTTTAAAAGCCTCTGGCGATCCCAGCTGACTTGCCTGATCATCAGAAACTTCTAAAAGCATTTTTTCCTGCATTGTAGAAAAAATGCTTTTAAAAGTTAAAAAAAAAAAGTTGGCCACGCCCACCCAGTCACATTACACCCCCCCCCCACCAAGCCACGCCCACAGAACCAGTAGTAACAAATTTTAGATTTCACCCCTGGGTTAAATAGCTTTTGATCTTTTGGGGGGATTTCATCTACTTACTGTACACTTTAGCCAGTGGTGGGCTGCAACTAGTTTAATAATCGGTTCTTTGAGCACACGTTTTGCGCGCACATGTGGGCTGGACTTGTGCGAGCCTAAAGCATTTGTGTGCAGTGTTCAAAATACAGCAATTTGAAGCTCAGCTGCTTAACCTTCTAAGGCAGCCCTGGTAAGTAGAACAGCGGAGACACAGAAGTCAGCTGAGCCAGAAAGAAGGAAATATAGGACAGGATAGGGCGGGGCCAGCTGATCATCGGAACTACCGGTTCGCCTGAACCGATCTGAACCTGCAGCAACCCACCACTGACTTTAGCTGCCAGCTCTACTTTCTTGTTTTTAATTTAAAAAATTTATCACAAGGTTTTGTTCATGATCCTGCCAAATTTTGGCATATAAAGAAGTTCTGGAGCCCCAAAGGGAGTGCTTAGGCCACCCAAAGCCAGCAGGTTTCCCAATTACCTTTCAAGAAAAAAAAATGCTGCCACTATTCAGAAACCAATCAATCTTGTATCACTATTCAGGAAACAATCTCGTACTTGTATTATTGTATTGTATGTTGTAGTATTATTATATAAACAGCTTAAAATGATAGCTGGCAGTTCCTTTAGCTAGCATTGGCCTTCAATGCTGATCAGCTTTTTGACAAAAACCTAAGGTTTCATAACGTATTGCCATATTATAAGCGCAGATCCAAGTAGTATGGCCTTTTGTAATTGACTTACAGAGATTTTGTCAATGTGCAGATTTTCTAATTGTCGTCTAAGGCTTTTTGGTACACCACCAATGTGCTGATAATCAATGACATGGCATGCTACGATTATGTGTTATATTATACTATTATGATTGCTCACACACTCGGTCAAATATTTAGACTGGGTTTGGCATTTTTGTCCATCTGTTGAGTCTTTCCTAAGGACCTGGGACAGACAGATAATGTTGTTTGATGGTGTTAAAGGTATCCACAGGACCTAAGCTGTTCCTAGAAAAGCTGCCTTTTGCAATTAATTGATGGTGATTTTATCTACAGTATGTCAATGATGATCGTGTGGCACTCATATATTTTAGGATTGCACCCAAAGGCCTATTACTGCCTTTGCTCTCTTATTATTTTTTCCCCTCGTCCTCTACTCACTCTGGACAACAATCAGCCCTCTAACAATCAATATAATTTAAACCGGATAAGCACATAATACAAACAAGAAAGGAATTTTAATCCCTTTCTGTAACCTTTCTGAAACTTACTGGGCAATTTCAAGATCCATGCAAAAGCCATTTTATCAAAGCCATCTCAGAAATTAATGTTATTATTAAGTACATACTGTTGCTTGATGAATAGTCATCGTTACCATGAGTCCCTCCCAAATTCTGTGGCAAAATATTCTGATGTTTTGAGGAGAAATGCCTCCAATGCACTCCAACACAGCATATATTACTACTATATAAACATTATCAGAGGAAGCAGCTCATTTTTTTGAAAAGCCTTTTCAAAATAGATGAACTAAAATGTCTTTATTTTTTTTTTACATTTACATAATGTAAATTTAGGATTATTTATTTTGTAATTGTAAAATGTCGATAATGAAAACAGGAAAACATATCAGTGGATAACCTGACTTTCATATATTATATTCTCTTAAATAAAACAAGGGCTTTCTGATACTGTACAGTACACCTGTTTTTTTATCCCCCACCCTCAGCTTATACATTATTCCTTTAATCATACATGTGGTATGTTCACTCTGCATTTAAGACATATAAAGGAAACTATTTAAGCTTACTGTTTGCTAGTCATTCTTCCATAAAAATAGCATTTATTATATAAGTGATCGTATTCTGACATCATTTTATATACATATAACCAGAACAGAAATAGAGATTATTACAAAAAGGTGACCTATTAGTAACTTATTATATAATTATATAAAGTTCATTCATTATATTTATAGTTCCCATTGACTTGATGAGCTTTGTAAAAGAAGAATTCAAATAGGGTTCATTCATCCAAATTCTCTTTGAGTGTGGAATTCAAAATCCTGTTGTTGATGCTTGATTTAACTGCAAGTTCCTTCTGTAATATTGCAAGGGATAACAAAAATATGCAGTAGAGCTAACAAACCATAAATTCATATATCAGTTTACATTTCAATGCATCCCTCCTTCATGCTTCAATAAAGCTGTAAATCCAATGATCCTATTGTTTTGGTGATCCCAAGAAGCAAATACGTATAAATATGTTCACATTATATATTGTGCGAAGCTCTGGCTTGCTGAAATACAGGTAGTCCTCACTTATTAACCACAATTGGAATCAGCAACTCCATCGCTATGTCATGTCATCATCAAGTAATCATACCAACTTATGACGTCAGTTCTGGTTGTAAAACAAATCACCTATGGTCTTTAATAAGTATAATATCTGTTATGTTACAGTGACTTGTAATTTCCTGTCAGCTTTCCCACTGATTTTGCTTCTTGACAGCTGACTGGGAAGGTTGTAAATGCTGTGACAACCCCCCCCCCCCCAATACACGCCAGTTGCAAGCACCTGCATTGCCATCACATGACCACAGAAATGCTGCAGCGGTCATAAGTGTGAGGAAGTGTAAGTCTTCCTTTTTGAGTGCCACCGTAACTTCAAATATTGCTGAACCTATAGTTGGGTTGGTAAGAAAGGATTACCTGTAGAGCTTACTGAATCAATCAAAATTGGCTGAGTTTAGAGAACACATTTCCGTGGGGCCAGACTTTCTGCCTCACCTGACCAAAACATTTTAATTAAAAAACAAAACCAAACAAAACAGAAAGTTGCAAAGCAAACTGCCTTTACTTTCAATAGAGTTCCCAAAGCATTATGCGAAGTTGCAGCACAGTGCTTTGTACAGAAGTATCTACATCCAGAGAATAGGGAAAGATAAGCAGGGATGTTAGAACATGGGCAGGGACAGCTTTTGGTAAGGCAAGGCTTTGTAACTAGTTCCCACCAGATTGCCATACTATGAATGGGTAATCCGCCCAGCACCTGTTTTGCAAGCCTACCCACATCATGTTCTCAGAATCGATATATTCCAAGAAAAGGATGTGCTCTACACAAAGCAAACCAAGTAAACCATGCTATAGTTTAGTGTGATGTGTGAACCCAGTGACTTGCTCAGTCAGCACACTTAAATGGTAGGGAACTTGTGACCAGCAACCCAACCAGCATCACTTACCATTAGCCATGCTGGTTGGGCTGCTGTTAGGTACCTGAAATATCTGGAGCATTGGTTTACTTTCTTGACCTGAAATTATTTTGATGTGTACAATATTTTTTATTTAACAGTGATATCCTATGAATGTTTATTCCAAAGTAATCTCCACAAGATTTAGTGGGAGTTACATGCCTACATATGTTTAAGTTTAAATTAAAGCTGCTTGGTGGAATTAAATTTAAGATGAACTGTTTTCAACTTTACTTTCTAAAACTTCAGTCATGACAGTCCCATCATACTATCTGGCAGAATTAAATTGTAATAGTGATAAGCACTATCAATTACACTTTACCAATACTCCAAATAGTAATAAAATCATTGAGAGTAGCACTATTCTAGTCAGCTCTTTCTAGCTTAGCTTCCAGCAGTGTAATTCAATATAGTAAACATTTTCTAAAGATTTTCTGAAGATTTCATCACTGAGGGACAGGAGATCATATCACACCCTTTATACAATATTTGACAAGGCATTGAAGAGAATTTCATAGAGAACCAATTATCCAAAGCAAATTATTGAGAAGCAGAGAAATGGAGATGAGAGTCAAAAGAGTATCAGATCAACACACCAAAAGACTTGTCTCTAAACAAATCTTTGGATTTAGGAGAAGAACTTGAAGAAAAAGATGACATAATTCATAGAAGTTGTTCAAAATGAAGACTGCAGAGAACCGTGAGAGTGAAGAGCAAAAATCATAAACCAATAAAGACATAACTGAATCATTAAGTAGGATAAACTAGGAAAATTTGCAGGTTTGATGAAACAGGGAGCCACTGGCTATACTCACTGGGGTGAATAAAAGTCTTAGATTTGGATAGAAAAGGAATCGCTTAAAAATTGATGATTAAAAGTTATTAGTGGTTATGAAATGGGTGCTTTACAGCTTGTTAAGCACTCCTGGCTGTCAGAAACGATCATGTCACCACCTCGCAATCACATGACCGCATGTTGGATGGGCCACATTTATGACCAGTTGTGGCGTTCCATGGTCATATGACAATTTGTGATATTTCTGGCAAAAAAACCAAAAAAACCAACACCTTTCAAATGAATGGGTTCATTTAATGACTGCCATGTTCATTTAAAGATTGCTACAAAATGTCCCGAACACTTATCTTAGGTTTATGAGGGTACATCAACTTATGACCACAATGACTTATGACCATAATTGCGGTGTCAATTACAATCATAAGTAGAGGGCTACCTGCAGAAAATTAGAAAATTAGTGAATGAACTGTGAACACGCATCATATTGCCTCGGTATTTTGAATGCTATATTATTTTAGAAAATGGGGAAAAGATTATGATGTGATAGTATAATCTGTCAAAAAGCAAAAAAGTAATCAAGGGGAAGAGGGTTGGTTGAAAGTTTT
This sequence comes from Ptyas mucosa, assembly GCA_012654045.1. Taxonomy (NCBI): domain Eukaryota; kingdom Metazoa; phylum Chordata; class Lepidosauria; order Squamata; family Colubridae; genus Ptyas; species Ptyas mucosa. Next base: position 2,476,924 of record WNWU01000056.1, on the reverse strand, counting down.
GGGCTTTTTTTTTGTGGTAGACAGACATATGTGTGCAAAAGCTATGAAAAGGGGAGAAGAGAAGAAAAATCGTGAAAAATATAACCATAGAACTGAATCAAAAGAGCAGTCTGCAGTTCTCATCAATCCTAACCAATCCTTAGATCTTGAATATGTTATTTGCCTTAGTTTTGATATGCAACAATATCAAAATTCTGTTATCCATATTTTGGTTACATAAGCTTAAGCCTTTGTAACACCCACCCCACAATGGACATCTTTTGACATTGGTGTAAATTTCAAAAATGGTGTGCATAGAATAGAATAGAATTCTTTATTGGCCAAGTGTGATTGGACATACAAGGAATTTGTCTTAGGTGTATATGCTCTCAGTGTACATAAGGAGAATAAAATGCATTCATCAAGAATAAAAAGCTACAACACTTAATGATAGTCAAGGTTACTGATAAGCTATCAAATCGAACTAGGAAACAAGTAAAAACAATATAATTGAAAGATACAAGCAACATGGTTATAGTAATAAGTGGGAGGAGATAGATACTAATAAGGAAAAGAATAATAAAAGTAATACAGTCTTAATAAATTATTTGACAGTGTTGTGGGAATTAGTTGTTAAGCAGAGTGATGGCACTCGGGGAAAAAACTGTCCTTGTGCCTAATTGTTTTGGTGTGCAAATATAAAAGACTATAGTGTCTTTTTGAGGGTAGAAGTTGAAACAATTTATGTCCAGGATATGAGGAGTATGGAATAATCTGTGATATTTTCACAGCCATATTTAAATAATAAAATAAAATAAATACATATTTAATGTAGCATATTTATACATGTATACATGTATAAGTATGTTACATTATATTTATGCTATAATGTATAATATAAACATTTACATAAAATATGTATTACAACAGTATTTTTTTTTTAAAGAGAAGCTACTAACTTTTAGTAAAATTGAAACTAAATTAACCGCATGCCTTTGCATCTGGTCAATTATGAGGCCATACAAACACAGAGTATATATGGATCTTCAATGCATGATTGAAGTCATCAGTTTTCAGATAGTTTTTTTTAAAGTTTACTTTAATATGATCATATGTTGTCTTTTCCTTTTAACTTGTGGCACAACTTGGTGACAATATATGCATTGGGTTCCGGTGAAGGGAGTAAACCACCCATCTCAAAAGAAATTAGGGTGAAAAATGTGGTAAAAAGTATGGAGATCATTGAGTTTTACCATAGGAAAATAAAATAGTAAGTTTCTGGGGGGAAAGTATCAGGGAAAAGAGTAGAGCCGATTTTTCATCTGGAGGTAGTTAGGATGGATTCTTTTTCCAGGGAGAGCAAAGCATGATTTTTAACGAGCAGATAGGGGGATATTTTAAGTCACATTAGCTGAAACCCTCCTAGGAATAAAATGATCCTCAGAGGGGGGGAAAAAACCCCATAACCTTGTCTCAGATGCATGGGCATGTTTCAAAATAAGATGGAATGGAGAACTGTTCAAAGAAACTATTTGAAATTTATGGGGTAGCATAGCAAGAAATTCAACATGGAGTAGCTTGATTGCCAACTGGGATATATGAAACTGAGAATATTTTACAAGTATTAAACGAGCCCTCTTTTTCCATATTTGTTTTTTAGGGGCAGTTAGAAATAGGATTTAATCAAAACTGCTATTTTGAAAAAAGGGACCAAAGAAAGGGGCTTGTAACCCAAGCTAGAAGATTTATGTAAAAATGTAATGATTTATTAGCCCATTGTTGCTAATGAAGTCTTGATAAAAAAGCAAAATCAAATTTAGCTAAAAAATTAAATTTGGCTTCACAAAACTAATTTGTTAAATTACAAGTGGGCACAGAATCAACATTGTGACTTGAGGGGAAAAATGGTATTAGTAGCAGAAATGCGATATCAAGGTTTCCTATGCTCAGAGAATATTTTGTGTAGAAAATATCATTTTTAACTGAGCTGTGAATAAACAAAATAGGGCTGTTTATATAGGATTAAGACAAGCCTGGATTTAAGAAAGAAAAGGTATCTGAAGAGCAAGTGCAATTAAAAAAATGTTAATTGTGAGAATTGGACAAATTAATCCCACCAGAAGGTGCCTTTGTTCTGTCTTGAGTTACTCAGCATTCATAAAGCAATCTTCAAATACAGGTAGTCCTCAACTTACGACCACAACTGATCCCAAAATTTATGTTGCTAAGTGAGACATTTGTTAAGTGAGTTTTGGCCCATTTTACGACTTTTCTTGCCACATAAGTTGTTAAGTGAATCATTGCAGTTGTTAAGTTAGTCGCCTGGTTGTTAAATGAATCTGTCTTCCCCATTGATTTTGTTTGTCAGAAGGTCACAAAAAGTGATCATATGACCTTGGGACACTGCAACCATCATAAATAGGAGTTGCCAAGCATCTGAATTTTGATCACATGACCATGGAGATGCTGCAACAGTCGTAAATGGGGAAAACGGTTATTAGTCACTTTTTTCAGTGCCATTGTAACTTTGAACTTTGTTGTTAAGTCGAGGACTACCTGTAATCCCAGACAGGATAAAGATTAACATTCCCTTCATACAAAACATTCACACATCCAATGATGATTTCCTTTCCCAAGATGACAGTAATTTAAGAAAACTCCTGGCCCCTATCAATGCCATTACTAAACTGTAATAAACCAATATTTAGTACATTGCTCCAGATGCTCTACTTATTTCCTATGAATCTATGCAATAAGAAAACACAAGTTAGACATACCAGAAAATCTGAATAACTAGGTTGGCTGGCAGATTTGCTTTTCTTGCACTCTTCTAATGATGGTTGGTGCAGGGAATATAGAGGTGTGCTTTTGGAAGGAGTCTGCAAAATGTAATACACACCTAGTCTCAAGTTACATCAAATATAAAATATAGCCAAGCAAATAAGCTGTTATATAGAACAGGAGGAAAAATTGCACCTAATTTAAAAAGTGAATTTCATTATCAAGCAAAAGCCTGAAAACAACTCCTGTTCAGAATTAAGTTTTAAGATTCATATATTTCCATTTCTCTGCTCGTTACTTGCACTATTTGCCAGGAAATCTTATTGGTAAACTATATCTATTTTCCATTTACCATTTGGAAACCGTTCCAAATTGTCCTTTTAGCAGCATATCTGATTAGGCCTTATATCTTAGCTTTTACCACCTTTCTTACATTCAATGAATAAGAGTCTTGTTTGACAGCACATGCATGATTCCAGCACTGTTCCGGTGTCTGTTCTCTAGCTTTTTCACCTCAGGGAAACTACCCAATATATCTTGTACTGTACAGTTTAACAGATTATTAGTTTGATTGAAAATGATTTCAGATAACCACGGGCACAGCAAATTGCCTGCCTTGAGTGATGGGACAGAGGGAAACCAAAAAAGATCAGTTTAGTATTTGGATGGGAGACCACTAAGCTAGAATAAAAAAAAACAAGAAAAAAAAGCCATTCTGTTAGATGACAATTCTTATCTTATTTTAGCAAATTCTTATCAAGAAACTTTCCCAGAAGTTAGGCTACTGGTTTGAGCTCTAAACTTGGCAATTTGGTTGCAAATGTTTCCTCACTATTTGAGGAGACATTGTCAGTGCGTTTTGAATTGTGGTCCTCAGTAACAACAGCCAGCCACTCAAACTATCAAACAAGGTGAAACCAGACCATGACTCAGAAGCACCCAGATAACAACTCTAATCCTAATCTGCACCACAACAGACGGTACTTAACTACAGCCCAGCAACAACAGCCAGGCAATCAAACAGTCCGAAATCAGACCATGACTCAGAAATATCTGAACAAACATTCAGGCTAATTTGCGTCTCATAAAAAGGTATTTATAAAGACCAGTGTTCTGACAGAGGAGCACAATTCAAAACACACTGACGATGTCTCTTCGAATGGTGATGAAACATTTGCAACCAAATTGCCAAGCTCGGAGCTCAAACCAACAGCCTAACTACCAGCCCGAGCTACTAATATTCAAACACATTTCAAACATTTCCTAGAAGTGTCCATGTAGTTAAACACAACTTGAGAGTTTTGTTTGATAACGAGAGCCATGACTTTATCTGTTTCATGTCTCACACAATTATGCAATTATGCTACTCATTATCTCATCTAGCTGGTTAAAAAAAACTAGCTGGCTCATCTAGCTGGTTAAAAAAAACTTTTTTAAAAAAGGTAAAAAGTCAATAGAGACCAAAAACAAAAACACAAGGAATAGCATCCATAGCAATAGTCTGCTACAATTGGCATTTTGAGCTATCACTCAATGTCATCAATAATTAAACGTAAATAAGAGTAACCCATCCAATTAAGTTTATACAGTATTTTTTAGGTTAGATTTATATAATATTTATCTGAAAAGTAAACCAGACCTTTTATTTTCTCTGAATAATTTATCTAAAATGAATAGGATCATCCTTGACTCACAGAGAATATACTAGAAAAGAGACAGCTTTCTGGATAATCTTTTGGGGGAATGAGTTTTGTCTGTTTAAATTCAGTATTTTAATCAGAGTACTCTGGAAGGAAGGTAACAATCTCTCATTAATGAAACAATTGTTTTCTGCATATAAGTCATATCTAATGCACTATCATGGAATTTACTTCCAGATATATATTTAAAGAACTGTAATGGAATTTACTTCCAGATATATATTCGAAGTTCAAGAACACCTAACACTAACCTTGCATAAAATAAGCAAATCATAATTCTTCCTCCATATATATATATATATATATGGAACTATATACGTATTTACTTTCCTATAACTAAATATATCCAGCTGAAGATATATTTTTTTATATTCTTCTGTTTGTTACATAAACAGTCATAATACATCATGAATATTCTTCATTCTGTACTATGACCTTTCCCTGGCAAATTAAAATTGTATTAAACTTATAATCTTTTCAACTGTACATCATATTTTCAACAAATCTTATGCAAGCCTACTTGATAAAGAAGTTCTTTCTCAGAAATGGGAAAATACTGATGTCAGTTACTTTTCTAAAAATATGTGAATGTAAGATTCCATTCAGCACACACTTTGAAAAGCCTTGCTCCTAAACATTTAGTATTACAGATCTAATGAACTTTTATAGAAGTAATTTTGTATAAATCCAACAACTGAACACCTGCTGCTAAGAATGTGAGCTTTTCTTAATATTTTCAGTTTTGTTGTTATGGTTCATGTGAAATATTTTCTGTAAAATATTTTGTAGGCAAAAACTGGACCACTGCAGTGTTCATAACTGTATGTCATATTTCCTAGGATCAATAAGACAACCACCGAGCTTTCATTGACTATCAGTCAAAACATTTTTGCTAAATTTGGAAAGCCCTTTAATATCCATAAATAAATAGCAATAACAATAGCACTTAGACTTACAGTATATACTGCTCCATAGTGCTTTACAGCAGTTCCCCAGCATTTTTGCTTTTGCAGTTCGGGGGTGGGGATGGTTCTGCACACCTGCAGCTCCATTTGCATGAGCAGTGTGTGCTTGCCATTCACTTAAATGGAGCTTGCCTGGTGTTTGCGCAAATTAGGATACTTGTGCATGCTTGCCGGCCGTTTCCACAGCCCAGTTGGAAATCCCTCATGGCCCAATAGTAAGCCAGGGCCCATAGCTTGGGGATCCCTGCTTTATAGCATTCTCCGAGTGGTTTACAATGTCAGTGTATTGCCCTCTGCCACGATCTAGGTACTCATTTTACTGATCTTGGAAGGATGGAAGTCTGAGTCAATCTTGAGCTCCGTCAGGATTGAACTCAAGACTGTGGGCCGAGTTACCCTGCAGTACTGCATTCTAACCCTTGCACCAACAATTTATTTATCATAGATTGATAAATATGGATTATATTTATATATCCAATAAACTTTGAAAAGTAATATTACAAGAGGCAGCACAATCATTTGCTTACCAAGGTGAAATAAGACTAAATTCTTTCTCAAAATAATAATAATAATCTTAACCTCATATACACAGCGCAAAACTAAATCCTGATACATTTTTACAATAAAAATTATGTTGCCAGAACCAGTTAGAGATGTTAATTATACAAACATAGAAAGCACAGCTTGCATTCCATTAATATCCAAAACAAACAAGAAATTAGTGGAACTGAAATTAGTTTTGAATAAGTGTTTATGGAAAGATTATTAACACTTGTCAATTCAAGTTAAGTCCAGGGTTTTTTTCCCACTTTTTTTGTTCAAAGCTGTACTGATTCAGGAACTTAGGTTGAAGCTTGCAAATGAAATCCAGTGTACCATATGTGGTTTATCAAACACATTGTTATCCTCTCTCTAATCCTGGGGGAAACTTCCCTGGATGTTAACCACCAAGCAAATTGGCCAGTAATAGAGCAATCAGGGAAGAGTATAAATCAGGCTGGCCCATGTGTCATGTGATCCACAAATGCCTTGCCCTCAATGACAGAAACCTAGCCAAAGTTGATCAAGAAGTGGATTTGCACTGTGCCTCCAAACTCAGATACAGCTACTCATTATTGTATTACCTTCAACAACCAGTCCAAGTTTTAAAAAGGAATTTGATCAGCTTTACTCACTTTGCTTTGAAATGACTGTTTACTAGGAACAGCAAAATTGGTTGCTATGTTATTGCAACTGGATGCTTTAAGTACATTTAGGTTTGAGGCTACCTGAAAAAAAGAATAGTTCTAGTCAGGAATAAGAAACTTGTGGACATTTCAATAAGCAGCGTATTTAAAACCCAATACTAATCTCCAAGAACGTATTCTTAAGTTATCTCAAATTTAAAAGATACCTTTAAGAATCTTCTCTTTCAGGACTACTGTACTAGATCAAGACACCAAAAAATCAGACAAAAGAAAAAAAACCTTCCTCCTGCCATTTAACAGACACAACTGTATCTGGATTGTGGAGTCCTTGGTGCTGAGCTTATTTTTATCATGTTAGAGCAGGGGTGTCAAATTGGCGGTCTGCGGGCTGGATGCATCACGCACCAGGCTACGCCCACCCTGGCTCCGCAAAGGCAAAAAACAACACGATATGTCACATGACATCATGTGACATGATCAATTTTGATACCCATGATGTTAGAGCAACTGAGCAGAAAGAATGTTTTAGGGTGGCCTACACTAGACAATCAAAATAGGATTCTAATAGATTTTGTCTCATTTTTAAAAAAGTATTTAATAATCCAGAAATTGCTTTCAAAATATAATCCTAATGTATTTATTCACTTTTTGTGCAGAATAGTGACATGGCTATTCTGAAACTTTGGCAGAAATGCTTAAGACATTCCTGGGGATAATGGACCTACTAAAATCCCTAAGATATCTGTCAGGTTCCAACCGATTTTAAGATTATTATTATTTTTTTAATTGAAAGCTGATAAAAGGGCCAGCTTCAAACATGATCTTTATTTCCAAGAGTACTTTTGAGTCCCATACAGCTTTACAAACTGAAAATAGTGGGTTGCTTCAGCCTAGCATTTGACCTGAACCTCTGCTCACCTGCCCTTGAAAAAAAGACAAAAATAAAAAGAGGAGTCTGAGGAGAAAACTCAACAATTGCTTCCTGGGATATGAGTTTCAAGATCAGCCCTTTACAATAGGCCTTGCAATATTATATTATATTCCTGACTTTTATACCATATCTCACAGGACAAACAGCAGGAACATTTGTTACCAAGTAAGCATTCAGAAAATATTTTACTTTGCGTATCTTGTTTGTAGTTGGAGTATTCAAATGGGCAGTTCTTTTCATAGCTCCTTTTGGAGTTGCAGATTCCTCCCGCTTCACTGACTGAAACATGAAAAGTCATTTTAAGGTAGTAAATGTTGATACATTTACACCAATCTACATCCAATCTATACAGACAACCATGACCACCATAGAAATGCAAGGATCACCTCCACCCTTTCATTATTGTTAAAAGATGGACAAGCATGTTGACCCTTCTGTGTTTTCATTCTCTCCCTCAAAAATCAATTACATTCAGATTATTCCTCATTAATCTAGCCAAAATTAATCCCTAATGTATTTGCAAACAGATGCCAACCATGCTTTGAACTCACTTATTGAGCAATTTGAAAACATGCAGAAAGAGGATAAAAAGATAGCAAAAGTATTAGTTTTTTTAAAAACTCACTTTCCTAAGTTTCAGAATTATTTGTTCAATAGTGTGATGCTTACAGCTAAAAAAAATAAATAAATAAAAGTAAAAGAGCTATCTTCAAGCATGAAAGTTACTTTATTCCACAATAAAAGCATCGAAATCATGAATAACAACTTACTGTTTTGGGTTGATCCTTTTTAAGTTTGTAATGTGTCAGCTGATGGGCCATGGAATCAAGAAACCTCTGGCTTCTAATAAGGAATTCTGAATTATGTTCCTGCTCCCAATTTTCAATTTTTTTCTTCAGTTCTTCTCCTAACTAAATTTGTAAAAGAAATGTCTACCTTAATTATTCTGCAATTTTAACTATTTATTTATTCCATTTCTCTAGCTGCCCAATTCAACCAAGTGCCCAAGTAATTAAAGTTTCAGATATAAAAAAGGCTTACTTCAACATCAGTTTCATAATGCTACTTCAGAATAAAACTTTTTATGCCTTAACTATATTCTATTAAAACACACAATGATTCTAAGAGGTATGTCAATAGAAACATATATTTCCCATTTGAGTAATTTATAGACAGGATTACATAAACAGAAGTTTTTGTAATCTACCAAAGAGCCTTATCAAATGAAGTTAGCATAAAAGAGCCAGTATGATTATCTTTTAACTTGCCCGGTTAACGGCATTTGATGTTTGTCTTTTTATTTAGGGAGCTTCACTATCACTAAGTTCTTCCACTGTTATCCCCATCTCAAAACACACACATACACAAACAAGAGAAGCTATGAAAACATTGTCCTGGCATGTTACCTTCGACAACTGTTTTTGAGTCTTCGATCTTTCACGTTCATCTTTGAGTAGGTTACCCCCCCTGTTTAGGAGCCTGCTTGGATCTGTTGATTTTTTCTAAACACAAATACTGAATAGATTAATATACTGAATAACCAAACATGTATTTACTGATAGCAACTTCAGTATCACTACCAATCTTTTTCATAGGGGGATCCTCCTTCAGGCCTATAGCCAAAGGATAATGGTTACTGCGTATGTATTGGATGCAATTTTTTGACTTCGTCAACTTATGCTAGAGTAGCCTTTATTTTAGTGATGAATTTAACAAGAAAACAAATCAGACAAGTCTAAGAAGTCTAAGAATGGTTGGCCCAAAGGTGCTTTTTTCAAGAGGCAGCTGGACTTTCTGGTTTTTCTTTGAAGACGTTTTGCTTCTCATCCAAGAAGCTTCTTCAGCTCTGACTTGATGATGGGGAATGGAAGGATTTATATTCCTTGCAGGCAGCTGGTCATTTGCATCCTGTTAGAGGGTCATTGAGGCCACTTGGAGGTTCATCTGTGTCTTCAGTCACCTGGATAGTGCAAATGGGTATGGAGCCTTCAAATCAGTCCTTTCAGTTGCAAGAAGGCTCCACACCCATTTGCACTACTCAGATGACCCTCCAAGTGGCCTCAATGACCAGTGACATTCTAAAAGAATGCAAATGACCAACTGTCTGCAAGGAATATAAATCCTTCCATTCCCCACCATCCAGTCAGAGCTGAAAAAGCTTCTTGGATGAGAAGCAAAACGTCTTCAAAGAAAAACCAGAAAGTCTAGTTGCCTCTTGAAAAAAAGCACCTTCCAGTTAGCTTAGAGTTGCTATGTTCCTAAAACCGGTCCAAGTCCAACCCCTCCTGAATTCTGCTGACTCTTATCTAGCACCAATTTAGTGTTGAACTTTAGTTGACTAGATTCTTGTGTATAAATTTGAACAATTCTTCTATGCTGCAACCTACCCTGGCTGTCTGTTCTTCTCCTACAGTACTGCTTGTATTGTACCGGAATCAGTTTTAGGAATGCTGGGAAAAAACCTGTAGGTTTCCAGATTTTAACAGTTAAGATAATTTCTCAAATAAATGGGGGTTTCTGATCAAAATTTAGAGTTGGATTTCTTCTCTTAGTCTATTAAAATTTGCAGTTATAAAGAATAAAATCAATAATTGGATACTGAAAGCAGCTTCATTGATCATGGCAAAAAGCCTATTATTTTTTATCATGAATTTTATCATTACAGTTGCAACATCCTTTTTCTAGCATCTACATTTTAAAAACCAAATAATTTTCTTCTCGTTCAGCCTACTGGGTTGGCTTTCTCCAAATCTGTTTTTCTGGGGACAAGGGGGAGATATTATAACCCTTCTGGAAAATACCAGCACTAGGCAAATACACTGTTTTAACTCATATCAGAAAATAGCATTTGCTGTAAAAAAAAATTAAAAATAATAAATTATACCAGGCAATTAAAAATACAGTAAGCTTTGAAGAGCATCTACCTCCAATTCAATGAAGTGATCCAGAATGGCCTCCCATTTATGAACACTGTCATAAAGGTACTTGGCTTCCTCATAAATCATTTTTATTTTGAACACTTCTTCATCATGATGTTTCAACAATTCTTCTGAGAAATTGTCTATATAAATCAGAAAACTTTCATTAAACATAGCAAAAAAAAAAAAAGACACAAAACACATTCATTGTGACTGAACCCAGAAAACTTTTAAACATTTATCCCACTATTCCAATAAACAATACAGATAGTTCTTGGATTGCGTTCCAAATTATGACGCTTCTGAAATAGGAAGACTTATAGAGCTCAGAGTTCTGGATGTTGTAGCATTCCCATTACATATTTGTGATCTGGGTACTTTATGTCATCACAGCTAGTTGCAGTCATCATGATTTCATATATTTCCTGCCAACTTCCCACAAGTCAATGGAGAAGCCGGCAGGAAATTTAAAGTTGCTCCCGCTACTTTTTCACCCATCCTTTGTAGCTCCTGCCCACAGCAAGCCTCCATATGCCTTCTCATCTCTTTTGCACGACAAAAAGCACTTATTTGCTTTCAAGCATAGGACTTCTCATATGTAAAGGAAATAATGATTACGTTTTGAATTTATAAACATATGCTACAAAGAATTACCATCATAAAAGGGCTGAAACTCAGCTTTTTGTTCATCGGAATAAAAGCATTTCTGCCAATAGCTCTCAAGATCTTGCCTGACTTTCAAAATTATTTCTTTAACTTTCTCCTTCTTCACTTCTTCCAGTGTTTGTAATTCTTCTTCCCACTAATAAAAACAAAATGAAACCATTAATTGTGATGGTTACAAAATATGCTTCACCTACTACATTCATGTTAGTAGTGGAGAGAGATGTCAAAATTCCCCTTCTATTACCATATTCGTGGCTTCAGAGATGGAACACTGGCTGGTCATTTCCGTGAACTGTTCTTGCTTTTCTTGTGGCCACTGAAGTCTGTCCCATAGAAGTTGAACTTGTTTCATCAGGACGTCCTTGGTGGCCATCAGAGATTCCTTCTTCTTCTGCAACTAAAGAGGCACACTCAAATAAGTATATGCAAAAAGGTTATCTAAAGAATGGAGAACTGGTCTAGTGCAGTGATGGCTAACCTTTTTGCCATCACGTGCCAAAAGCGGGGGGAGCGCAGGGGGGTCACATGCACGTGTGCCCACATCCATAATTCTATGCGCCCTGTCCCTCCACACATGCGGGCCTCCCCTGCAATCCCCCCGCTTTTGGCACACGATGGCATGGTGGGCCCAATAGAGCCGTTTTTCGCTCTCTCCAGGCTCCAGAGCCTTTCTAGGAGCCTGGGAAGGGCGAAAACGGCCTTCCCCATCCCCAGAGGCCCTCTGGAGGATGAATACAACATGTTTTCTGACTTCCGGTGGGCCCAGAAGGCTTGAAAATCAGCTGGCTGGCGCATGCATGCATGCTGGAGCTGAGCTCACGTGCCTACCGATATGGCGCCGCGTGCCACCTGTGGCACCCGTGCCATAGGTTCGCCATCATGGGTCTAATGGTTAAAACATTAGAGTGTGAATTCTGATCCCACGGTAGTCATAAAAGTTGGCTGGGTGACTTTGGGCCAGTTGTCTCTCTCACCCTAACTCACTTTGCAGAGTTGTTGTTGAGGGAGAAATATAAGGAGGCAGATGTCTTGGATATGTTCACAAGCCTTGAGTTATTTGTAAAAATAATAAAGATGGGGTACAAATAAATAAATAAAAACTAAGGCTAGTGAACTGTGTTTCTCTGTAAATAGTAGCCTAAAGGGAAAAGCAAGTCAGGTCCAACATAGAACCCTGCTTGACTAGGTAAGTCAATATATTTAGGAGTCAATAGGAAAAAAGAGGCCCAGTTTCTTTACATGTTTGCCCAGTGAAGGATAATGGTTGATACTGTAACATAATCTCTCTTTCTCTGTATGTATACACACATGCATGCCTATTCAAAAGTTGTAAAAGACTGCACAACACAGTAACTAAAATGCTATTAAGTAGCTTTTAATAAGCATAATCTTAACCTTGTCAATCATTTGCAAAGGCTGCTGATATTAAGATCTAAAAGATGAGCCTGAACTAAAAAAAACACTAATTAAATTAATTAAAACTTAATTTATTATCATTCTTACCACCAGCCTTTGGGTTTTGTAATGCTACAAAGTATAGTAGACAGATAACTCATATGCTATAAATGCTATGAATCTGTAACCAAGAAAAGTTGAGATTTTGAAGCCTTCTTTGCTTTTTATGCAGTATAACTTTACTTGAACTATATTGTTTAATTGATTCATTCATAGGAATAGAATCTTTTGCATGAGAAGCCCAACCTGATGGATAAGCTGTTGCAGATCTTCAAGATACTTTTTTGTAAGACAAATATATCCTTCTTCTTCATCGTCACATAACATATTATTTTCCAGGGTTCCATCGGGTGTGTGCCCAATTTCTTTACTATATAGTCTGATTTCTCTTCTCAGTTTATGAAACTCTTCTAATCTTTGTTCCTGTGCAAATAAATAACTCAAATAGTTTAAACGTATCAAATTAAAGAGCTTATTTTATTTAATTTTTATACAATTTAGAATCTGCCCAACTTGCAATATCACAGAAGAAATAAAAAACAGTATTGATAAGAAAAAAACATAATAACAAATACAAAAATGAACAAGATGGGCAGGGACTGTAGCAGAGAAGACACACTTCCTGGCTCTTAAAAGATAATTTGATTGATTGATTAAAAGGGCCTGGAGCATGCCAGTCCTGTTGGCTCATATCAGCCAGGCCATGGAATACCATGGAAGATAGACAGTCCCCTTAAAAGATGGCTGTTCAACAAACTTGGAGATCTCGTGCCAACAGTGACTCCATGTATTGACTGTATCATGTATAATATTCTAATGTGTTCTGTCATCACTATTTATATTTGTTTTACTTAGTGTTTGTATACTGTTTCAACTGTTGGTTTTATTGTAAGCTGCCCAGCTGTGTGGGATGGGTGGCCATATAAATTTGATAAATAAATCACTTATAGTCCAGCTAGGAGGCTATCGAATAGGGACAATGTGGCTCAGTGGCTAAGATGCTGAGCTTGTCAATCGAAAGGTCGGCAGTTCAGCGGTTCGAATCCCTAGTGCCGCATAATGGGGTGAGCTCCCGTTATTTGTCCCAGCTTCTGCCAACCTAGCAGTTCAAAAGCACGTAAAAAATGCAAGTAGAAAAATAGGGACCACCTTTGGTAGGAAGGTAACAGTGTTCCATTGGCGTTTAGTCCTGCCGGCCACATGACCACAGAGATGTGCAGATGGGATGCAGAACAGAGAGATCTCATAAGGCTCATTTTTTTTCGCTCAAGAAAGCAGAATGTTCATTTAGCTTTTTTTTTACTGCAATGTCTGACTTCCTAATGAAGGGATATAAATCAGTGACATACCTTTACTTTCAGAAGATTTGTTACATGTTCTTTTATTTCTTCTAGCTCTGTGCTATTCGGAATACTGCCAGTAGGGATGTAGTAAGGGGCTACACAAAGCTCTGTACATAATGCCTGATCTTCTCGTTGCAGCTGTGTCAACTTCTCCAGCCTCTCCTGTTTTTCTTTAAGAGCACTATCTAAAGCCAGACGATATTCCTTCTCTAATTGAAGGATAGTTAACCCATCATCAACCTGCAGTTATACAGCAAATATATATATTTAGCACTTCTGTTAGTGACCTCTATCCAATTATCTGCTTATTTTACCAGATCTAGTACAGCAGACTCCATGTTCCATCATTACAATTAGACCTTGGAGACACACCTTCTCTATGGCTACCTCTAAACTGTGAAATAATATCAGCCCACCCACAAAGTCCACATGGCCTTGATCCTGTGGTTGTAAGGGAAAGCCTTAAAACATGGTTCTTTCAGCAGTCGACGGGTGATTTGTAACCCTATACCCGTGATGGCAAACCTATGGCACGTGTGCCAGAGGTGGTATGCAGAGCCCTCTCTGTGGGCATGCACGATGTCGCCAGTTGCTCTTCTGGTTCCCAGTGCTCCGGCCAGCTGGTCTTTGCGGGTGCTGGAGTACCGGAAAATGGCCCAAAAAACAGGCCATTTTCAGGCAAAAAATGGCCAGAAAAATGGCCAATAACAGCCAAAAAACAGGCATGTGCGTGCCGGCCAGCTGGTCTTTGGGTTTCTGGTACACATGAAGTCCAGCTGGCCAGCACATGCCGGAAACTCAAAGACCAGCTGGCCAGCACATGCATGCGCACCGGCAAACTGGTGTTTGAGTTTCCAGTGCTCCGGCATGCACACATGTACCCACATTCCAGTTTGGGCACTTGGTGCCAAAAAGGTTCACCATCACTGCCCTATACTAATGTTGGCATTTTACAACTTGGTTCTTGGTATTTTCTCCAATATAGGTAGCTAGGTGTATATTTCAAGGTGAGGCTGCAATGGTTATTAATTATTTTTGCTAACTACCTTCCTGCAAGAGTGATTTTGGGGCTTGCTTTATGTTGCCTGCTGAGTCTTGTTTATGAAATTAGGGCATAGGCTAAACCACCACCCCCTCCTCAAATTATTCAAATAGCAGAACATCTCTGAGGAGTTACAGAGCAAGAAATATCGGATGCTAAAGAGGTGCTGGGAGATGAAAGAGACCTCATGCTTACCATGGAACTCTACTTTAGGGAAGTAAAGAACAATAGGAAACCGTTTACAAGCTCTTTAGCCAATGAACAATTGAACAGTCAACTGAAATAAGCTTATTATTCTCCCCTTTGCTGAGAAATACACCACTTCCCCCAATTTGCTTCAAAAAGTAAGAAATCCCTCAGATAATTCCTGTCCCCGTTTCACAATTTTCAGTCCATCATCAAGCTGCATTCAATTCAATTTACTATTATTTGTCTTTTTAAATACTTGTCACTAAAAAACTAAAAGCAATTTAGTATTTAGAAAATGCTGAACTTTTTAAAAAAATCCTAAAACACTAAAAGCATTAAATACTGAAATCATGAATTTGAAAATTAATTTGTATTTGTATTGCAAGTTTTAAAAATCCATTAGGATATGAAATTAAGGAGGTTAAGAGGCAGGCTGGGTGAACAGGTGATTTTTAAATTTTCTGCAAAGTCTTTATAATAAAGACCAACTTAATTTCCAACAGATTCCATTTCACACTTTGGATGCCCCTATCAAGAAAATTACAGCACAAAACTGATGGACTGTCTTCTAAAATAAAGCCAGGTCATGACACACACTTGAAAGTAAATCAGGAAGCCTGTAATTCTGGAATGTGTCTGACAAGAACAAAGACTGCTTACTCAAGAAATATGCAGATGTAAGGCTTGTAACAATTCTGGGTAGTTAGAAAGCTGTTAAAAATAACAAAGAGTTAGGCAACTTGCAGACCTCAGCTAAAAGTTAAGAATAGAGATGGCCTGCAGCAAATAAAATGTGTATTAGGTAACTCCTGGAGCATTCATTAGCCAAGGTTTAGGAATATGGACAGCTAGAGACCAATAGAACAAATTGTAGAATTATTACTAAAAAGTTTCTCTCTTATTATCCTGCCTTGTCCCGCCTTCGTTAGTAAAAATGTATAAAGCTTTCTTAATCCTTTGTTTTTGGCTCTCTTGGCATTTTGGCCAGGAGCCCTTTTCCTTGGGGTACCCCAATAAAAAGCAATCAAAACCTGCACCTCGTGTCTGGCATCCTTCATTGGCCTCGGCACCAGGCTCAGACCCGAATTGGGGACAACAAAACTACTAGAAACAAACACTGGACATTCTCAAATCATGTGTCATATATTGGATAAAATTCTATTTTTTATAATACACAGATTCCACTTATTCTATCACAGATGAAAGGGTATATACAGAATTGTGCTAAGATGAAATTATAAATAAAAGTCATTTATGGTAGCTTAATATCACTTTAGTTTTCTGTTCTTGGGAACAATTAGCAGCTAAAAAGAACTTACCTTGTAAGGGTCCAGACCAAGTTGATATCGGAGTACATTCAGTTGATTTTTCTGAATTTCAATATCTTTTTCTATTTTTTCTTTCAAGTGGCTCTCTTCATCAATCATTTCGTTCAATAGCGTCTGTCCAGAAACCCACCCACCCAATAAAACATGTCAGCATAGCTTTCTAACAGATCTAACTGTTGAACTGCTTATTTAATCAGAATCCATAGTTAAAATAAAGCCTATGTCCATTAGCTCAGGATTTTATATGTGTCCAGGGGCAGTCAAAAAAGGTATCAGATTGTTGTCAATCAAGGCTTTCATTCATGAATGGAACGAAAAGAGTTTTTCTGACTCGCTTTCCTCTGTATCCCTCATGCCATTCCCCACATGGCTTCAATGAAAACAAATGTAATGCATGAGAACAAAACAGAGAATAGTCAAAACTGATCCTATTTTCCTGCTACAAACAAAATGTTGCAATCAGAGGCATACATCTGTAAAATAAAATGACTGCTTACTAAAAAATGAAAAACCAAGTACTGGTAATTGATAAGTAGGCTTTTAATTTATAATACTTTGATCTAAATTATATTAAAGTGACAGTTGCTCAGAGACAGGTTGATACTTGCATTAACTGACTGATTTTAAAGATAAACACCTCTTCCCTTGAGCAATTTATTTTGCAGGAGAAAAAAGTACCGTACTGTTCCAGATGCTTTTAAACTTTCTTGTATGGTTAGAGAGATATAATGGACTTAATGCATCTTTCAAAGGCCAGCTTTCCAGGCTTTTAAGTAGCTGTCCTAAGCACATCAATGTCTTTCATACATTTCCAAAGGGGATAATATAGTCAAACAAGTAAATTTTACTTGAAGCACAATATACCTTAGAGTAACAATCCCCCTCTCCAAAAACCCCAAGGTTTTACAAAAAGAAATGCTACTGTTTCCACAAAAATAAGACCCTGTCTTATGTTTTTTTGAACCCTGAAATAAGGGCTTGGCCTTATTGCCATGCGCTCAAAAGCCCGATTGGACTTATTATCAGGGGGATGCCTTATTTTGGGGGAAATGGGGTATCTTTATTTGAATATAGCATCAAACCTTTACAAACATATTTTCCATAAAAATTGCAAAGAGCTTCTTTGCACAGAAATTCTCAACGAAAAAAGGAATAGGAGAAAAGTAGAGAATTTGATAAGGTGCCCCTATTCCAGTTTGCTGTATTTCAAAGAATTCAGGCACTGTTCTATTTCTTTCTTTTTTTCCCCTTTTATCTTCCCATCAAGTAGCTTTTCTTTTCTAGTTTCAAAATCTCTGAAAAGCCTGAATTTTTATCATTAGAAGGATAGGATTATGCAGAATAGTCTGCTCTCCAAGCATGTCATACATTTCAGAAACTTTATGTGGCATTGTCCACATACTTTTCACAATTCTTATGAGTTGTTTGTCTGAGTCAGCAACTTTACATATTTGAGGCCTCAAAGTACTGCAATTGTCATGTTCTACTAATGTTGTGACATTTCTGGGTATGTGGGGGGTAAAATCATATTGGATATTGGGAGGAACATTTTGAAAATGGATTTTAAATTTACACAACTACTGTATTTAAAAATTATTGTGCTAAAATGGTTATTTTGGGATAATCATAAGTTAACCTGATCATAGGCAGACTGCCTGTAACCTAACCCCCTATTTTACTTCAATGAAACCAAAATTTCTAATGGAGCAACAAATAGATAGACATATAGGAATAGAGAAAAATAGAATAGGAAAATAGAATAGAATAGAGAATAGAATAGAATAAAGAAAATAGAGAAGAAAAGAAGAGAAGAGAGAAGAGGAGAGCAGAATAGAATACAATTTGGAAGGGACCTTGAAGGTCTTCTAATCCAGCCCCCTGCTCAAGGAAGAGAACCTATACCATATTTCAGACAAGTGACTGTCAATCCTTTCTTAAAAACCCTTCTCTCTCTGATTAGTTTCCAACCATTGTTTCTTGTCCTGCCCTCTGGTGCTTTGTTGCCTAATATCACATCACACAATTTGATGCCCAATATCACATTACACAACAAAATACAATTTCCCCACAAAATGGGTACTGGGAATTGGTACTGGATGTTTCATGCAAACCAATGTCACATACGACACTTTACTTTTCATCCTGATCCATACCTCAATGTGGGACTTTGCAGCCTGCATGCGTTCAAGCTGCAGCTCTTTGCTAATTCCCATTGCATTCCACAAATCTAGTAGTCTTCCCAGAGCTTGATTCACACTATTAACCAGGGAAGAAGCCAAAATTTCACTGAAAAAGAAAAAAAAGTAATTTCAATGCCAGGATGACACTTTATGCAAGCATTGCCCTTGCTCCCGAAGGTGCTTTGTGAAAAGGCAACTGGACTTTGTTTTTCCTTGAAGACATTTTGCATCTCATCCAAGAAGTTTCTTCAATTCTGCTCACTACATCAGAATTCTCAATTACATCAACTTAATATTAATATTGTATATCAATGTAATACATTAATACTTTTTTTAAAAACAAAAAATGTCAAAGATTGAACTTCATCTCTGATCTGGTGACCATGAAGTGGTCTGGGCACCCTGGAAAGAACAAGAAGCCAAGGACAAACTTGGCTTCTAACTTGTTAAGAAATGACTAAAACAGAGTACCACTTTAGAAGAAACTTAATGCTGTTCATGTATCTCAGGGTCTTGAGAGAATAGCTCTGTCAGTATACATGTGCACCCTCTTTTTCTAAAAATATATAACATGCCCCCAGACTTCGGGTTCTTGTTGTGCCCTTGTAGTGTTGATTTCTGATAAGTGCTTGGACAAGTCCCTGCAGTTTTCTTGGCAAGGCTTTTTGTACAGTTTGCCACTGCCTCCACCTTAGGGCTGAGAGAAAGTAATTACTGTAGCCCAAAGTCACCCAGCTGGCTCAATAACCCTATACCAAACTGGGTCTCCAAAATTTCTGTTATTAGAGGTACAAAAGTACAATAAAATGTAATACCTAATCAAAAAGAGGTTTAAAAGGATACAAGCCCTTCAGTGATTGAAAAGGCTACAAGTTTAGTTGAATACAAAAAATAAATACAAACATTTCCCAGATTTCCACTCAACTATAAATCTCAGTGGAAAACACCAGATGCTTAATAACAAAAGATAAATTACATACAATAATGGTTTTCAGTGTTCAGAAACTCCTCCCCCCCTTCCTTGAAACAAAGATGTAAAATAAGCTAATATTATCGTCCTCATAATATGCAAGAGGAGATGGACAGACATCTTTCCAAAAGCAATCTGATGACTTTATGTAGCTTAAAAATCCACAATCAATATATCAGGATAAAGACATCCTGGAATCCGGTTTGACTCCTGGGATTTCATGGACACGCCCCATGCTGTTTTGTTGTTTGTTTTTTTGGCAGCCAAATATAAGTGGTTAACCATTGCCTCCTTTTTTAAAAAAATTCCCTGTTCATCATTTTTTGCTTTTTTCCCCTAAATTTCCCAGTCCGTAGCCCTGGTCTTTGGGTGTGAATTGTAACCAAGCCCAGTCAATACAAAGCTTCACTGCTTAGCTGTTAAAAGATATTAAACCCTATTGCGACATATCGAGCCTCCTTCAGACCTTCCATTGCTTGCCAGGCTGCTTTTTACAAGGGGGAGCGGCATCAAAGGGGTCCCCCCCCACTCACTCCCAAAGGAGCCGCTTAGCGCTTCAAAGGCAGACCCCCGTTCCCTTCCCACCAACCTGGCTTCAGAAAAATCCCCCATCCTCTTACCTTTCCCGCAGGCGTTTTGCCATGTGGAGCATAGAGACGGCCGTTGCAGCCGCCGCCGCCACCACCGCAAGTAAAATCCGAACGGAATAAATTCCAAACAAAGACCCAAACGAGCGGCCGCCGCCGCCGCCAAAATTCAAACTCAAGAAGAAAAGTTTGATCGAACGCCAGGCTGGCCCGGCGCGCCTTATGATTGGTCCATCGCATAGGTGCGTTGTTTCCGGCACTGCCGAAGCAGCCAATCAAACGGGAAGAGAAGAAAATGAGGGGTGGAGCTCGCTCGCCTTTAATAGAAACTTCCACCGTTGGCGTTTCGCATGAGATGATTGGTCGCCAGGCTTGGAAGGAACCGACGCGTTTGGCCAATTAAAAAAAAATAAAGCCAGAGAAGAAAGGAAAGGTCTGTAGTTAAAAAGTAGGGCGGATTGAAGAAAGTTTATAGAATTTCATTTTAACTTCATTCGGCTGTATGGAATAGCTGCGGTATTGGCTAGTCCAGTGTCTCTCTGAAGACATCCTCAGGAAGGCTACTTCGGATCAACCAATCCCATTGACCAGCGTGCCTACCGTCCCTGTCCTAATATTCCTTTCTACTTACTCTTTTCATGTATTCAAATTACGTTTATATTTTACCTATTATCTTATATAGGCTTGACAAGTAAACTTATGATTATAAGACATACTCAGGAAGGCTGCTTCGGATCAACCAATCCCATTGACTCCAATGGAACCTACTTGCTGGTAAATGAGTTTAGCAACAGAGACTTTACAGCCCTCGATGGTTTCCTCGAAGATGAATCTTGTTTTGCCCAGAATCGCTCTTATAGCAGTTATCGATACTAAATCTCATTGCATATAGGATTAACAATTGATCGCAGTTTGAAAAGGAAGGAAGGATGTGTGCCCGCGTCGTGTTAAAAAGGCTTAATCGAGGCTAAATGAAACTTGTAGAATTAGAGGCTTTCTTAATTTGTAAAGCCCGCCCGGGCGGCGAAAAACAAAACTATCACGGGGCCAATTAAATATAAATATAAGAGAATATTTTCTTATCCTATAGCTTAACCTCCGGCTTCCCTACTTTCCTAGAGAACTACAGGAGTACATGAGACGCATAAATATGCGTGCTTGGTATCAATTAAACCTACTTATTTAAGCATAAATTAATGGTAGCCGCAGCCGAGAGTGTTGCTCACTCTCACGTTATCTCAGAAGTTGAATGAGCTATGCACGAAACTTGCTCACTCCTAGGTGATAAGGCCCAATATTTGGCAAGTCCTAAGCAGAATGGATCATTATTCACAGTTAAACGAGTTGCAGTAATACAGCCATGGTGTTCCTCTTCCAGCGCAATCGGTTTCCTCGGAAATATATCCCTAATGCTGCTGGGGTTTCTTACTCCAATATCTATCCTGAGTGGCGTAGGAGGCTAATGCCTCCTACTAAGGCAGCATTTAACATCCAGCTGCCTGCAATTACTGCGAGTTCTAATCTCACCAGGTTCAAGGTTGACTCAGCCTTCCATCCTTTCTAAGGTGGGTAAAATGAGGACCCGGTTTGTGTGGGCAATAAACTGACTTTGTATAAATATACAAAAGTATGAAGGCTATTGCTTAACGCATTGTAAGCTGCCCTGAGTCTCCGGAGAAGGGCGGCATATAAATATAAATAAATAAAATAAAATAAAATAAAATCTATCTATCTTATCTAATCTATCCTGTCTATCTAATCTATTCTATCTCTCTCTCTCTCTCTCTCTATCTCTCTATCTCTCTATCTCTCTCTCTCTCTCTAAACTATCCATCCATCCATCCATCTATCTATCTATCTATCTTTGCGAGGCAGCCCCATCCAACCAGATTTTAGCTTGGCGTCGGATGGAAACTATTCGTTGGCTTTTTGGGCAAAAAGCGATCTGGCTGGGAGGAAAAGCAGGAAGTAAAATAGAGGAAACGACCATATTTTGTAAAGGGGGGATATTAGCAAAAATATGGTGACAGCAACTATGGGATAAAACAGGAGGCAGTAATATCGCCAACGTCCATTTCCTCATGAAATCTACTCCCTATATTAGCGAAGAAATTGGGTGGTAAAGCTTGATAAAATAGCTAATGATAATTTGGATATCAACTTGCTCCCCCGTTTGAATAGAGTGTGCCGGATAGTGGTGTCAAGCGCAGCTGGAAAGGCGGGGGAATTTCAGATCCGATGCGCTATGAAGTCGGATAAAACATGGAGTTTTGCGGAGTTATTGAGCCTAATCCTAATGAAAGCGATTGTGGGGTCGGTCCATATAAACGTGGATCTCTCACGCCCTACAGGCGAGTTGAGGCATTTTTGGAAGAGCACGGGATATTGGTAAGAAATGACGGGTTGTTTATGCAGTGAAGTCATGAGGTTTGCAGTTTGAAATCAGCAAATTGAAGACAGATTGTTTAAATATTTGCAGCTAACGTTGCAAAGTCAAGGTTTTCCCTTGCCTCCTTTTTTATAGTACAAAAGTAAGATAAAGCAAAAGCAATCAAAAATGCATTCCTCTTTCTAATACATACCAATGATTTTTCAAGATTGGTTTGTGATACATATTTTTTATGTGAATGCCTTCCTTATTTGTAAAGACCATCTGCTCAAAGTGAGATTTAATACACTTCCGTTTAGCCCTGAAGTTAGGTTGCAATTCTAAACACCTTATATAGCACAACATAGCACACAATGTATCAAGAGTTATTTCTTTAAGAAAGCATAATTGCATTGTGGAAAAATGAGCTAGGAATTCAGAAATCTCTTCTTCGACATCTCACACCATGAACCCATAGGCAAGCAATGATCTAATGCAACCCTCCCTCTTTTTACAATATGTAAAATATCCTTAAGAAAGATGGGTGGTTCAGAAATGTGAAAAATAAAAATATTGGCCTACCTAATGGTAGCAGAAAACATGAGCAGAGGGTGCAAAGTTGGAGGTTTTCAATCCCTCTCTCAGAATCCTTGGTTGACTACCCACTGTAGCTCCCTTCAGCCTTGGGGTTGCAGTTGGGTAGGTTAATGCTGGCATTACCTAATTTCTAAGGAGATGCCCTTATCTGTGTTTTCTCCTTCCCCAATCGCAGTGAGTGCTTCTGTGGAAATGACCTTGCGAGATAAGAGGAAGAGCTGGAGACTAGATCATCAGCTTGTAAAAGATATTAGCCCATAGAACAGGGGTGGGAAACCATGTCCCTTTTATGACTTGTGGATTGGCTCAGAAATTCTGGGAGTTGAAGTCCACAAGTCATAAAAGGGCCTCTGCCATAGAAGGAGAACGGCATGGGAAAAGTTTCAGAAGGGACCTTCCATAGTTTTCTGGAGAGAAAAAGGAAAGGAGGGGAGAAATAATTTCAGTCTTGCAGAATTCTGTTAATGGAAACTTACAAGAAAAACAGAGCTACCGGTAGTATTGCTATTTGTGCTTCTTATCGGAACTACCTCATAGGGCTAATGGTATGAGAGAAGAGTTCCACAATCTTTGCATGCTGCTGGCAAATAAAAGGGGGAACAAAATGAGAAGGGAAATCCTATAGCTCCATCTCCTGCCCCTGTAGAGTTTATGGCACCTGTCTAGAGCAGCCTTTTTAAACTTGTTTTCTGCAGCACTCTAGGTTTCCAGAAAAGGTCACGTAGGGGTTCCAGAAGAGATGATGACAGGGGAAAAAAAATAAAATGTTTTTTTAAACTTCACCTGCTGTGCAATGCTGGATCACGGTGTGCTTATTTTTATGCACTGCAATTCAGCTGCCCACCTGCCACCTTGTTGTTACTGCCAATGCTGCAAAAATGTGGATTGTGTAGGTTAGAAGTGAACTGCATTGTGATATTAAAAAGTTGAAAAAGGCTGGTCTAGGAAAACCATTACCTTTCGTGTGGAGAGAAAGACCTGTCTCACTGAAGAAAAAAAAAGAATGAACAAAATTTAACAAAAATATAAATATCTTTTAAAGTAGCTACCCGTAAAATATTTACTGGAAAAGTTAATAAAGACGTAGAGCAATTCAAAACACAAAAGCATCTGAAAATCACAAGATTGAACTGCTACTAATCTAAATGCAATTCAGATGCAAAAAAAACATACCAGTTTGTACAAGAAAAAGACAATGTGAGCTTGCACTGAGTAATCACCAGAGAAAATAAACATAAAAACCTTTAAAATAAAAATAATTTTGTTTCTAACTAAGCTTGTTGCCTGTTCTTGCCGACTGAAAGTATAGTCTTTAACAGTAACAGAGTTGGAAGGGACCTTAGAAGTCATCTAGTCCAGCCCCCTGTTCACGCAGGAGACCTGTACTAGGGACTCAAAACTTTTGTATGCTTTTTTTTGTTCTTTATCCTAACTTTTAATTTTTCTCCTTTTAATCAAGAGTTTGATGGAGAGATTCCCATTCCTAATTCAGCAAAAAAATTCCTTCCCTTTTCTACCTGAGTTTTCCAAACTTCCTCTCTCTAAAGTCTGCATTTGTATATGACTCAGGGTGTCAAATTGTCACTTGTGCAGATGTAGATTGAAAGGATGTCTATTAGGGATAGAGGTAGTTCTCACTTAACAACCACTTTTTCAGCGAACATTTGAAATTAGAACACTTTTGAAAAAGACCTCTGACCAGTTCTGCGGTTGTCACAGTGTCCTGACGTTACATGATCACCATTTGCGAATTTCATAACTAGAATTTCATAATCAGATTCCAACAAGCAAAGCCAGTGGAGAAGCTGGCAGACAGTCGCAAGTTACTGTCATATGATGTTGTGCTAAACAGCCATGGGTGATTTTCATAACAAGTTGCGTACAGTTACATTATTTACTTTATGACTACGTTGCTTAGCAGTTGCCAGTCCCAATTGCAGTTGGTAAGTAAGAACTACCTGTGTCTTAAGTTCTACTGGCTGGTTAAAAAAACCTCCATTTACAAGGTTGTTATATGGATTGCTAAAATATCTGATGTGAGGAACTTTGAGCTATCAGAAGTGCTAACTATATTAAGTAATATATTTTCCTCATTTTTTTTTCAGTCCTCCTCTACCACACAGTCAAGCAGATTTGTTTAATCTCAGTAAAGACCAAATAATTAATTTGGCTTATATTTCATCTGTGCCACAAAATGGTATTGAACAAATTCGAATCCATTGGCTGCTGGAGCTTATTCAAGCTGAGTAAGTTAAATTCTTTACTCTCTCTCTCTCTCTCTCATTTGTATTTTTTTAGGTTTGTCTAGGTCAAGGGTGTCAAACTCGATTTCATTGAGGGCTGCATCAGGGTTGTGTTTGACCTGTGTGTGTGTGTGTGTGTGTGTGGCCAGGGTGGGCGTGGCCAGCTCGACATCACTTGTGTTGTTGGCGCCTGTGGTGGCCTGAGTGCTCTGCCAGTGAAAACAAGCTCCCAAGCTCCGTTTTCAGCTGTGATGGCCTCCTGCAACCCTCTGTCCGTGAAAATGGAGCTCGGGAGGGCTGCGTGTGACACTCCCACGCTCTGTTTTCACAACCAGAGGCACCATGGGCCAGTCCTTCACTGTTTCCAGGGTGGCCCCATGGGCCAGATCTAAGCACTCCGTGGGCTGGATCCAGTCCCTAGGCCTTGAGTTTGACACTAGGTGGTCACTAGGTGACCAAAAAAAATTTCTTGAATTAAAGGGACAGCTTGGGAACTATTTGGTAGTTTGGACAAAAAACTAGCTTTTCAAAATAAGGATTTCCGATATCAGACAATGTTTCTTGTAATATGTTTTTGTAAGAATTCCCAGCATGCATATTCATAAGGGATAATTCAGCATATTCTAAAATGTAGCACCTCATTTTGCATTGGATCAGGTTGGTTACTACAAGGGCTACCTAGAAAATGCTTTGGGTGGCATTTTTGCTTTAAAGGTGATTTTATGGCTGAATAATTAAGGGGTGTCCTTTGCACGTGAAATCCCTTGATTATACATGGGCATGTATTTTCTTGTGGTTATAAAATCAGAAGATGTCTATATAGCCTCTCATATAGTACCGTATTTTCTGGTGTATAAGACTTTTTAACACAGGAAAATCCTCTCAAAAGTCGGGGGTCGTCTTATATGCCGGGTATAAGCCTACCTACGCTCCGACTTCCCAGCTGACCCCACGTGATGGCGAGCCCCAGCTGTCTGGGGAAGTCGGAGCATCGGTAATATCCACCTGGATGCCTGGGACGGTGGGGGAAGCTCCGCGCAGCAACCAGCTGGGTCCAGCATTCAGCGGCATGCAGCCTTGATGAGATTGGCAGAGCTTCCCGAATCTGAGTTGCCAGCACTGACCAATGATACTATGGGAGCGCCGACAACATTGAGGGGTAGTCTTATACGGCGAGTATAGCTCAAACCCTATATTTTAATAGGAAAAGTAGGGGGTCGTCTTATACGCCCAGTCATCTTATACGCCGGAAAATCCAGTAGTTAGAAAGAAATACTTCTGTTGTTTCTGAGGAAAAACAGACTGATATGTCTGTTCTGTGGTCACACTGTAGTTTGGCTTTGATGACAAAGCAAGAAATAGTGCAAGCCAAACAGATAAAACATGTTAATTAAGATAGGAGTCCATAATTCTTGTCTAACCTTCCAATTTCCAACCTCAGAAGGTGGGTGAGCAAGGTTTGTATGTGGAGAAATGTGAGCGATGTGAGAGGATTACCAGGAAGATGCTAGATGTATTCAAGCAGAGTTCAAAGAACCCACTAATGAAGATAGTTTTATTTGGATTTTTGTACAGAGTAGCACAAAGGAGTTGGACTCAGTGGTTCATGTGGCTTCTTTGATTGTATATGATTCTATACAGTACTTTGAATTGTGCCTGCTTCAATGGAAAGTTCAGTTGGAGGAACTTAAATGTGCTCACTAGTATAAGATTATTTGTCCATCCATCCATCCATCCATCCATCCATCCATCCATCCATCTATCTATAAGCCAGATTTGTGAACAGCAGTCAGTTTTCAGTACACTTGCTTCAAGAGATAGTGAAGAACTATGTGGTCTACCCTGTCTTCTGATGGGCCCTGAATCAACAGTTTTCTTTTTAAAAAAATAATTTAAAAAAAATTAAACATTCCATTTTGTGGACCTCACCTGAAGAAGCAGCTGTCTTCCAGTTCAGAGATTTTTCAGACAGTGAGTTAAAATTGCAAGAATGTGTATCAGAACTTTAATTTGAGGTGTGTGCATTATGAACCCCTGAAGAAACAATAGAAAAGGTTTCCTTAAATGTATGATAGGCACAGTGGTTTTTTGAGGAGATACCAATTCATCTATTACAGCAGATACTTTCAAATTACTTTTAAATTTATTGGCTGTCAGTTGAAGCCCCTTTGAAGATGGAGGACTATTTTTTTTTATAAAGCAGTTGGGGATATCCATTGAGGAAAATAGAAATACTAGACAGAAAGTTTGTGGTGTGTGATTCAGTGATTTCCCTTTTGTACTATTGAAGGGCATTGCATATAATGTATTTTATAAAAGTACACAAAGGGCGTTAGTACCATGTTTCCCTGAAAATAAGCCCTCTCCCGAAAATATTTGAATGCATGCGCAGCCTTTTCCTCTGGTTTGGGTTAGGGAGACAGAGCTGGAAATCAGGTAAGATGGCAAGAGGAGCCCCGTCTTGCTTCACGCGCCCTAAAATAATAAGATCTCCCTGAAAATAAGGCCAAGCGCTTATTTCAGGGTTCAAAAAAATATAAGACAGGGTCTTATTTTGGGGGAAGCCCGGTAAATACTTTGTAATGAATTCTATGAAGGAAGAGAAGAAAATTGAGACCAGTAAGTAAAGCACAGTGGACAAAATGTAGGAAAGAGGAACTTTAGAACTGTATGGAAAGAGAACTGTATAGTTAGTTTCTTCTGAGGAGAGATTAATTTTTACAAAGAGGTCCTGAAGTTGAAATCATACAGTCTGTTTTTTTCTTTTATTTCTCCTTAATTCTAGGTTGTTTCTCTCCTTGATTAGTTTCTATCCACTGCTTCTTGTCCTGCCTTCAGGAAGGGGCTTTGGAAAATAGGTTGACTCCCTCTTCTTTATGGCAATCCCTTAGATATTGGAACACTGCTATCATGTCTTCTACTAGCTAAAGTCCAGGTAGTCCTTGACTTACAACCATTTGTTTAGTGACCATTCAAAGTTATAACAGCACTGAAAAAGATGACTTGTGATCGTTTTTCACACGTACAACCATTTCAGCATCTCCATGATCACATGATCAAAATTTAGACACTTGGCAATGGACTCCTATTTGTGACATTTGCAGTGTCCTGGAGTCATGTAATAATCTTTTGCAACCTTCTGACAATGGGGAAGAGAGATTCATTTAACAACCATGTTATTAACTTAATAACTGCAGTGATTCACTTTACAGTTGTGGCAATAAAGGTCATAAAATGGAGCAAAATTCACTTAACAACTTATCTCACTTAGCAGCATAAATTTTAGGCTCAATTATGTGTCGTAAATCAAGGACTACCTGTAATTATGGTTTAGAAAAAATAGATTTAGGTCTTCTCTGTTGTTGACTAAATTACCCTAAATAGCATGACTATTTCTACTACAGTGAAAGGTGTCAATTTTGTCTTTAATCACAAAATGCCATGAGCTGTTTCTGGTTGATAGAATACATATTTAAAATAACTTTTAGAAGAAGCTGCTCTGCAGTTTAGCAAGCAAAGAACCTCTGACATAAGTAAGTGAAGCTATTGTCTCTGTGTGGCTTATCCTTTCTGAACATAACTTCTGATGTTTCTTGCTTTTATCTTAAATACCCTTAAGATAAATCAAGAAATAGAGCCTTCATTTATCCATTGCTGGATGAAACCTTAAAAAGAAAAAGAAGTACAGGACTCCTTGAAAGGAATACCTAATCTTCATTAAAGAAGATGTAAGAGAACAGTACATCTTGAGGCAGATATATTGCTAAATAGTGGCTTAGTGTTACAAAAATAAGTTGCAGTAATTTAACAAATTACAGTAGGAAACAACATCTTGAACATTATTTGTTTAAAGAAACACTTGATATAAGTCACATTTCCTTGAGATTGAACATAATGGCAAACATTCCTTTTTTGATCGCCTTCCTTTAAATGAAGAACAGGATGAGGAACACAGGACTAGAATAGAATAACAGAGTTGGAAGGGACCTTGGAGGCCTTCTAGTCCAACCTCCTGCTTAGGCAAGAAACCTACACCACTTCAGACAAATGGTTATCCAACACCTTCTTAAAAACTTCCAGTGTTGGAGCATTCACAACTTCTGGAGGCAAGTTGTTCCACTGATTAATTGTTCTAACTGTCAGGAAATTTCTCCTTTGTTCTAAGTTGCTTCTCTCCTTGATTAGTTTCCACCCATTGCTTCTTGTCCAACCAAGGAGCCCATGGCAGGGGTCAAAACACTATCCAATGATCAGAGTTAGAATAAAAACTGATTTTGTTTATAGTTAAACTGAACAATAGACAATGTCTAACTTTATTTGATTTAAGATTTCATTTGGGGGTTACAGTACTTAGCTAAAGGCTTTGGGGATGTGTTCCATATTACCAAACAGGTCTCAAGGAAGCACTCAGGTCCAAGCATGTTGAAACCACAACCTGTCTATAATGAACACAAAATCTCCAAACTGCCAATTACTGGTTTAAACAACAGAGTCATTCGTTGTAATTTCCCTGTCTCTTACAAACTGGACAGCACTAGATATACTATGAAACAGCAACTCGTGCATGTCTTTGTCTGCACTCTTAAAATAGCCTCCTTTTTCCAGGGAAGATATCACTGAAGGATTACAGCAAGCCAAATGTATGCTGATCTCCAGTTCCCGATAGTCTTTGAATGTTTCTTTCAACGCGCTCACCCCAGCTGTGTCCAAAAATGGAATAGAAGAGCAGTCGATGATGATTGTATGAAAGTCACCATCTTCCGGAGCCAAGCATGGTGACATTTCTTTCTGTCCTAATTTATGATCCAGATGTTGTTGCCCTTTCCTGCTGGATTTTTTCCTTTTGGCAACTTCAAGTGCAGGATTCAGCCCTGTCCTGTTGTGGAGGCACTTTAGGAAGAAGTCCTTGTTCGCATAATAAAGTGGTGCTTCAAAACGGAAGATTTTGATCTTCGGAACTGGGAGAAGGTCTTTATATTCTTCGTCATCTTCATAGAAGACACTGTTCCCGATTTGCCCTAACAAGGCAGCATGTGGGCACTGGGTGCGGCCAATAATGCTGAAGACTGAGAAAATAGCTCCCACCAACAACCCCATTTCTGTGCTGATCAAAGCAGATGAGAGCATGGTAACACACCAAACCAGGGCATCTACTTTGTCCAGGCGGTAGCGTTGAGGAATATCTTTGAATTTTCTAAGGGCTCCCCTTAGACTCACTATGATGATGCAGGCCAAAACACATTTCTGTAGGTTGTAGAAGAGGGGAGCGAAGAATAGCAGCACAAGCAGTACAACCACAGCACTCACAATGCTGGATACCTGGGTTTGGCACCCGGTGGATGTTTTGACCAGGGTCTTAGCCAGAGCTGCACTGGTGGCGAAGCAGTGGAAGAAAGCTGGAACGATATTACAGAAGCCAATGGCAAACATTTCTTGATTGGCCTTGACAGTATAGGCATACTTCTTGGCAAACATTTCAGAGAGCGAAACGGTGAAAGCAAAGCCAACAATGGCGAGTGGGAGAGCATCGACAGCAATTCTTTGCATAAGGTGGAAGCTGGGCACTTTAGGTGGTATAAATCCAGTCGGAATTTCACCCGATACGCTGGATGCATAAACTTCTTTCAGTTTCCCATAATGGGACACCAGGGTGGCAATTACAATTACCACCAGCTCTGTGGGAAGAGGGATCCTGAGCTTGTGTTTGTACTTATCTCCCAGTTCCTTCGCAGTGACCAGTACCGCAATGCAGATAGCGCTGGTGATCACATCACATAGATTTGCTTGAGAAACGTTCTGAAAAACGTTAGTCCAAGTGGTAATCAAGAGCCCATATCCCTGGGCACGTGGGATTTTTATCCCAATGAGGTATTTAACTTGAGCTGTTAAAATAGTTAACGAAGCACCAGTGGCAAATCCATCCAGCACCGGTTCAGAAAGATACACGGATACAAACCCAAGGTGAAAAATTCCCATCAGGACCTGCAAGAAAATCCAGATCAGGTTAACACTGCTGGGGTTATTCAGCTGGAAGATGTTTCTACTTTTGTGGCATTTTAGAATGTCTTATTTTTCCCCAGTTTATTTCAGACCAAAGAAGAACACAATTTTACAGAAAAATAATAGCAAAAATAATAATAGAATTATCCAGACAATTATTAGTACAATAAGAGCATGCAAATACAAGAAGTGTTTTATCTGTGCATCACACATTTGACATTTTTAAAGTAAGCCCATCATACCCCAAATATCTGTCTTTACTCTTTTGGTAAATTATGTAAGTAGTTACTACTGTGCTTAACCCTTTTTTTATCCCATATTAATTTCTTCAACCTACTTTACCCCACAGCAGTCCCCTTATCACTTGGCTTGATGTGTCACCGGAAAAGAGTTATATGTATTTATGAAATTACACAGAATCATCCCTAAGTCCAGTTGTAGGGTATTTTGCTAAGATCACACTTAGCAAACCTCAGAGTTTGTCCCTGGGGGGCAAAGTGAGAAAGGTGCAACCATATTTCTCAATGTGAAACCTAGCTTCCAGAAGGTCAGAAACAAACAGCCTAAAAACAGATTAGTCTATTTGCAAAGCAAGAGATAAGTGTCTTCCCAGTCAAAAGGGAAAGACTTTAAGAATGATTTCAAACAGTGCATGTAGGAGAAAGAGGTACGAGAAATTCAGTTTTGATTGCAGTACAAATAGGTCTACCTTTGATATGGTATTGTTTCATATTACCCTGATTCCCTTTTTTCTGCTTTAAAAAAATCTACTTATCAGAAATTCCTTTATCTTTGAGTGCCTTCTTATCTGTTTCCAGCCTAGCAGCTGGGAGAAGCTTTACATTTCCAAGTGTGGGTTTTAGATAAGTAAAATAATAAGGGAAACAGCCTATATACTTTTTCCCTTTAGATTTTAAATTTTTATTTAAATAAATTGCATTTATTTCTTTAAAGGCTCACTTAATATTCTCCACACTTAATATAAGCCCACAGTGATGTGGACTTAGTCTTCTATTACGTATATACTTGCGTATAAGCCGAGTTTTTCAGCCCATTTTTCAGGCTGAAAAACGCCCGCTAGGCTTATACGCGGGTCACGAAAAAAATGACTTTTTCCCTGCAAGCTAGGAAACAGCGGGAGAACAGGGTTTGCTTACTATTGGGACTGCCTCCTGAGTTCCAGCTGATGGCTAGAGGAAAAAAAAACTTTAAATTCTTGCCACAGGGCTTCAAAGGCCCC
>WNWU01000056.1:2411056-2437786 GCA_012654045.1 Ptyas mucosa | reverse complement strand
TCTATCTATCTATCTATCTATCTATCTATCTATCTATCTATCTATCTATCATGTAGTAAATTTTCAACAGTAATTGTTCTGAGAAAATTTCACTTATTTTTAAGAATTCTCTTGAAGTTTATTCAAAGAGAACTGAGCTTCATGTCCTCCAAAACACCAAATATAAATAGCCGTAGGTGTATAAAATCTTGTACTGCATTAAAAAACTTATTTCTTCTGATTAACACCCCCACCCCCACCCCACCCCCATTTCTTGTTCTAATGAATCTGCTGCTACGTTCACATGTGGTTCCTTTATCTGTGAAATGGAGGTGGGGGGGAGTTCAAGCTTTATTCTTACTTTTCTTGTTCTGCAGTGTAGGTATGATAATGATGAGCCCACTTGAATCTCACTGCCTTCCTGGTCAACTGCATCAGAGCAAGTCAGCACTAAAGACTGTAGAAGATACCTTTTAATACATGTAGGCGGTAACGCAAACAAGCAATACTCAGAGCTAGGTAAAGATTGAAGAGCATGAACGAAGGATTACAAAGTGCAGTCTGAAGCTTCCTCATGTTTCGTCTTGTCTTTTTTCCAAGTCTTCTTCTAAATTGTTCAAGTTTAATGGTAAATATTAAACAAGCACTATTCCTTTAGACTGTAATAATTGATCCAGTCCCCTCCACCCCCAATAGTTTTCTATCTGGAAGAAGCTATGAATTAAAGAGCAATCCCAGTAACTTGGTTCTCTTTTTAAAAAAAACCACTTGTGCTTATCTTCATATGATGCACGTAGTTGGCTTAATCTATTGGAGAATCAGCAAAAAAATTCTGAAGTATTTAGCTTGCAAGGATTAAATTTGTTCTAGCAAGAATAATTGAAACAAGGTTGTCTTCTAAGATACAGCTTCAGTTATTTTAAATAGAAAATTCAAAAATCCATATTAGTAATATATGTTACTTATGTATTTTGTGTTTTTATTTACTTATTTATTTACTTTATTGCAATTTATGTGCCGCCCTTCTCCCGAAGGACTCAGGGCGGCTTACAAGATAAAAATTCAACAATATGAATTAAATATAATTAAGATCCAATTAAAATTAATTAAAATTATTACAATGTAAAAACCCCCTCAACGGGTCAGTCCATTTGATGAAAAAGCCACTTCTTCAGTTTTACAGCTTTGTAATATTCTATTTATGTAGTTTTGTTTTAACGTTGTAAGCCAGGGATGTCAAACTGGATTTCATTGAGGGCCGCATCTGGGTTGTGTTTGACCTTGGGGGGCTGGGGTGGGCGTGGCCAGCTCGACATCACTCGTGTCAGTGGCACCTGAGGTGGCCCGAGCACTCTGCCAGAGAAAATGGGCTCCCGAGCTCCATTTTCGGCTGCGACAGCCTCCTGCAACCCTCTGCCAGCGAAAATGGAGCCCTCCCAAGCTCCCTTGTCGCTGGCAGAGGCACTGCAGGCCGCTCCTTCGCTGTTTCCAGGGTGGCCCCTCAGGCCAGATCTAAGCACCCTGCCGGCCAGATCCGGCCCCTGGGCCTTGAGTTTGACACCCCTGTTGGAAGCCATCTAGAGGTACCCTCTGGTAAGATGGGCGGCCAATAAATTTGATAAATAATAAAAATATTAGTCCATCCAGAGCTAGCAAGATAACATGTATGCCTTTAATGTACCACAAAATTCTACTTGATAGATAAAACCGGCATTTGCATTATGACAGAATATGTAAGAAAATTGCAGAAATTTAAACTAAGTAGCCTAGGCAATAATTTCAGGCGTCAATCAGAACTAATGAGGTGAGGGAATGTGTAATTACATTGATGTGAGGACAGAAACCCATATCTGATATTTTCCTTGATGTCGGAATCAATCCAACATTGGGGCTAATCAGCCTTGTATTTGTTATTTTGATTACTCTCAAAAAACTAAATAAACACTGAAATATTAGCTGTTTTTGAGCAATTAGTTATACTCATCATTTGAATATATTATTCATCTAGATTCTTATACATTATATTTCTGTTAAATTGACTAAATATATGCCTGGAAATTTTTGCTTATTTTAATATTGCCTTTACTGAATCATCAACTTTTGTGGATGCCACTTTAGTGCATAAATAACAACTGGAATGTGAATGGATTAATAACTACTTATCCTTTGCATGGCTGCATTATCATATTTACTATCAAGTTACCAACAAGTATGGGTATTTATGTGAGTTATAACTGTGGTCTTCTGAAGGGCACCAGTTTGGGGGGAAGCACATGTTAGTTGTCGGACTTGGAAAATAACAGATTTAGTTGGGTAAGAATTCCTACTGGTAAAGTAAGATTCTTTAAAATTTAGTATTGTACTGCTTTATAGTAATGTTTTAATTTAAAAAGCTCTGCTTTGTAAATTACACAAAATGATAGTACTAAGATGAGACAAGCTGAAATGAAAAGATACTATGGATGCCACACCAATGCAACTATATTTAGGTAAAACAAAATGGCTTAATATTTTGATCTATTTTGGAATAATTGAAGGAAAACAAAGTTACACACTGATTAAGTACAATAATAAATATTTCTTTATCTACCTTTTGTTAATTTTTTTTTGCCTTATCACTACAAATAGGTGAAAACCCAACTAAACAAAATTCGCCTCTGCTATTTAAATAAATGTTCAATGTACTGCTTAACAGAGTTCTAGATAGATAAAGCTGAACCTTTTGCATTTCCTAGTTGACGTTTCTTCTGTATAATGGTTTTCTTGTGAAAGTATGCAAATCATGACTTCTAGAATGGTTTCTAATCTCTTTACTACCAGTGATCATAGAAAGTGTTTGTATTTTCTTCTGGGGAACATATTGGACCTGTGTGTATGTGTCACTTCTCTTCTTTTATATTACATCTATGCGTGTTTATGTTTGCATGCTCTGGTCTGAGTCACATGACCAGGAGGAAGGGGAGGAGGCTTAGAACAGAACAGAACAGAACAGAACAGAACCTTCTGATCTGCTGCCCAAACCTGTCTCCTAATAGGGAGACAGTGACTTCCACTGCCATGGCCAATGAGAGAATGCAAGTCCCACTCTAGAACATGAGTTATCCCCTGTAAGCCTCTATAGCAGTGATGGCTACTCTTTTCCGGACCGAGTGCCCAAATCGTGTGTGTATGCGCATGTGCGTGCACACAAATGTGTGCGCGTGCCCAAACCCCCCAAATGCAATGTGCACACAACCCCCATGCATGTGTGCATCCCCCACAAGCGCCCCATACCCCCCACATGCATGCACAGCCCCCCACATGCGCCCCGCCTCCCGCTTGCGCAACAGAGACCCGATGACCAGCTGGCCGGCGGGAGGCGCACGTGTGCATGTGTGGCAGAGATGAACTGGGGCAACAGCTTGTGTGCCCATAGAGAGGGCATACCATAGGGCATGCCATAGGTTCGCCATCATGGCTCTATAGTTTATAGAAGATCCATCACTGTAGCTTCAGGGCACAGAAACATGTGGTGCCTTCCCCAGCCCTTTGCTAAGGAAAGAGCACTTAAGAGGTTTCTGCCAGGTAATCTCAAACACTGGAGCCCTCAAAGAAGGCTATGAGAAATTTAATCAGAGTGTGGCCTTGATGGAGTGGACCATGCTATCAATCATCTACTCACTGCATAACAGATTAAAAAGATAGGACCCACCCCTTGGATGATCTCCAGCTGGCATCAGATCTCCAGAATGTGATCAAGGAGGGGGATGACAGCAGGTGACTTGGGAAGCCTAGAACAGCTCAAAACACCCTTTGTGGATCCATAGAGGGAGAGCAGTTTGAATGTGTTAAATATTAGAATGTCCGCCACAAGCAAAATAAATTTGTGATCCCAGTCTGAACCTGGAGATGTTTTTTCTCGTAGTAAACAGATCTGCCTCTGTTCTATCCACAGCAGCAAAGTTAAGAACTTAAAACATGCCACCTCTATGACATTCTTGAGGGTTGAGGATCAATCTCTTCCAGTGCTGCCTAACCATAAGAAAGAACAATCAGCACTTTTGACAAGATGCAATCTGTGGATTGCTATTTCTTGGCTATGTTATGTAAACTATGCCAAATAGTTTGTTCCGCCGTAGTTAATGTAAATTGTAGCTATATAAAACCCAGATGCTGCCATTTTTTCACTGCTACTGCAGAATCTCACTAAATAAAGGAGACATGGGATGGGCTTAGTTTGCTTTACAACTAGTGCAAACAAGAAATGTAAACCTGGATCAATAAAAATAATTTTATATATTAAAAAGGGCAACACACTTCGCATCGTAAATAATTAAAATCCCGCTTTCACGTTTCAAATTCTTCAACTCATCTTAATGTCATATCAAGCAATTTTTCATAACTTATATTTTGCAAAATGTAATCAGAAATTATGGTTTGGGTGAAACTGCAATGGAATCTTTTATAACAAGAAAGCCATTTTGGGGGGGAGGGTGGGAATCAAGAAATCTACTTTGCTTTTTCCATTACCATGATAGAAAATGCATCTATTCATAGGAATGGTTCCTTTCATTACCCTAAAAATCTTTTGTAGCGAAATATCCCAAATTACTTCTGGCTGTAGTTTTTGAGTCAGTTTGTTGATTAATGAATTTATATTGCTTTATCCTTTAAAAAGTTACTCTTATGTACCATATGACCTGTTTTTTGCTGGAATTTAGAACTTTGGTGCCATTTCCAACATTGTATTGCATCCAAATAACATTTAACCTGACAATGGTTAGTTTTTAATTTGTGAAACCATTATTTCAGCATTGATTTTTAACCAAGAATAGAGTTGAGTCACTGGTTCAGACTTTAATAATGTAATAATATAATACCTTCCTAACTAAGAACAAAATAATGTTGTTTTTGCACTGTGGGCTAATCATTAAAGGTTCCTGCATTTTTTTCCTCCCTACCTAGGGACTTTCTTTTCTTAGACCAAAGGATACAATTGCAAAGAAAATTTTAATACTTCCATTTATGGTAGAAGTTGGCCAGGGGTGGATTCTACTTACCTTTTCTACCGGTTCGCAACTGGGCCATGCACATGCACTTCTGTGCACGCGCAGAAGCTTCCTGATGACGTCCGGGTCAGTGAATGGAGCCTCCCGCCAGTTTTACTACTGGTTCTTGCGAACTGGTCCGAATCGGGGGCAACCCGCCACTGAAGTTGGCTGCGTAATACCTGTTGTATTATAACTGAATAGCATAAGCATTCAGTCCAGACATTTGAGCATTCATTCTCAGAGCAGGAAGAAGTATTTTAAAAAGCAGAGCTATCGAATGCTTACTTGTATTTCATATTTAAAGCAGAATTTATTAGGTTTGTTTATCTGTTATCTTTATAGAGTGCCGTATTCAAACTGACTCATTGTGGTCTACAGTCCAGTAAGAAGGAGAGATGCAATAAAACTGTAATTAAAGCATTAGTACAAACAACAAAAATAATCATCAAAAGATAACTCGGCTGCCACGTTTCAGCTTCCATAGCCTGAGGTTGAATTCAGAAATGTATCAACAAAATGACAGTATGGATAGATTCATTTCAAGCTTGTTTACTGATTAAAAACCTTTTTGAGACAGTTCTGTTTTGCTTCGGTTCTGCAATTGAGTTTTTTTTCCTCCCTAGAATGCCAGAATGAATAATACTGAGTTACAGTAAAAAAATACTGAAGGTTAATTTAGAAACATACCTCCATCAGGCAAAGAGCCGTAAGGCTCTTGATTTTCATGTCTCTTCTTTTCCCTCCCTCTCGCTCTGTCCCCCGTTGCCGAGGGAAGCATGGAGAATTAGCTAGTCGAGCTAGGCTTGCTGAGAAACAGGAAATGGCAGGCCGCATCTTTTTGATCAGACA
The DNA here is from genome assembly GCA_012654045.1 of Ptyas mucosa. NCBI lineage: Eukaryota > Metazoa > Chordata > Lepidosauria > Squamata > Colubridae > Ptyas > Ptyas mucosa. The sequence goes on along the minus strand of WNWU01000056.1, from coordinate 2,431,928 downwards.
AAAAGCTCTCTTTGTCCGCTCTCAGTTCTGAGTCTTTATGTGTGCCTTGCTTATTCATAGGCATTTTGCAGTGGCCGTTTGCAGAATTATTGGCTTTCAGTGCCAAGAAACCCGTTGGAGGGATTTTGTTGGAGGAAGGAGAAAGAACAGCCAAGATACACAGAGCTTCCTTCTACTGCTTGAAATGAAATGTGGAGGTCAGACTCGCTATTCCTAAGCATTGCTAAACCGTTGGAAGTTGTTTCCTTAGGGACTAGCTTTTGAAGTTTCTCCTGCTCCTTTTGCTTTCAAATTAAATATCAGATGGGATATTGGAGTGGGATTACATTAAAAGTCTGGGCCGCTTAAGATTGCAATACAGTTGGAGCAACAACAAAAAACAACAACCCTGTACTGTTTTACTCCTCACTCATCAGACTTCTTCCTCCTCCACCTTTTCCAAAGCCTGAGACTTGATTTTACCTAAGGCACCTTCTGATTTCACAAAAGGATTAAGCAGGAATGACAGAAAGCATAGAACAAAATCAGAGGAGTGAGTTTGAAGAACCGAAGTTCAGCCTACCAGAATCTGGAATTTATGTTTTTCAGTACATGAGAGTTTTCTAATTAGACTGATAAAAGCTGGCTGGAAACATTAAAGTCTTGTTGTTACTTATTGTAATAATGTTTGAGGGGCTCACATGTTCAGCCAGCCTCAGGTTGGTTGCAATGTTTATCTTTCTTTATGGAGCTGTCCTTGGTCCTGGAGAGCTTGGCCCACCCAAATACAAGATAAAAGTCTCCTTAGAAGCTCAAGACCATCACCACCCCCTCCTCCTCCTCCTCCTCCTCTTCCTCCCGCCATGTATATATCACTGTAATATAACTTGGAGGTTTCTTTAATATACAAAGGAATTGTCATTGTCTAGAACAGCTTGAGTTCTATTATAAACGGGCTGTGTCGTGTGAACCAGTTCCATGTGTAGATTTCAAATATATTGTATGATGATAATTTAATCTGATCCAAACTTAGCTAGTCATGATTAACTCACACTATTGATTTCAGTGGTTTATTTCAGTCATGATTGAATGAGGGTCCAGCTCATTACTGCTCACATATCTAGAGAACAATGTGTCTTTAGCAGTGGTGAAATCTGAAATTTGTTACTACCGGTTCTGTGGGCGTGGCTTGGGAATGAGTAATGTGACTGGGTGAGAGTGGCCAATTTTATTTTATTTTTTACTTTTAAAACCATTTTTTCTACAACCTCTTTGGTGAAGAGGTTGTAAAAAAAATGCTTTCAAAAGGCTCTGACGATCCCAGCTGAGCCGCGCGATCATCAGAGGCTTTTTTTTTTACTTTTAAAAGCATTTTTTGGCCGAAGAGGTTGTAGAAAAAATGCTTTTAAAAGTAAGAAAAAAGCCTCTGATGATTGTGTGGCTCAGCTAGGCATGGGGGGACCCAGGGATTTTTGCTACCGGTTCTCCGAACCACCCACCTCCATCACTACCGGATCAGGCGATCCGGTCCGAACCGGGAGCATTTCACCCCTGGTCTTTAGGCACATCCATATGCAGATTTTAAATATTTGGTTGGCTGTTTTTTGGGATAAAGACGGTAATGATAATTTTTTCACAGTATATTACCTGTGTTACTATGTAGTCTGAAGGTATGTTTAACATTTCTGCAATATAGTACATTTACTTTGTGGTCTGCATGTCACAGAGATGAATTCAACTGATACAAATTGCAATATTTGTTTACGTATAAGATGTTTAATGCTGTTTAACACAGCACATGGCTGGTATTCAGTTAACCAACCTAAACTATCTATTGTAAAGATGTATTTTACCATAGAATACGAACTAAACTTATTTGCCTAATGGAGTAACCAAAAGTGATTTCAGAATACAAGTCATCAAAGTTTGAATATTTTCATGAAATCTAGGCTTCTATATAATTCCAACAACTTTTGTTTTTCTTAAATAAGAAAAAAAAAACTTAGGTCCTTATACCATAAGAGGCAATCTCAGTAATGGGATATTTTTTATAGAAATCAATATCAGAAGTTAAATTTCCCAAGTAATATTTGCACGTATATATACATAGATATGTTTCTTCTCATTTTGTAACTTCTCATTTTGTTTGCAGTCAGCATGTAAAAAGCGCTCGCTCTCTCTCTCTCTCGCTCTCTCTCTCTCTCTCTCTCCCCCCCCCCTCCCTCCCTCCCTCCCTCCCTTCTGCATTTGGCTTCAAATTCTAGAGTTATAATTGGTAAAAAAAGTTTTAAAAGGCTAATGTGTGTGTGTGTGTGGGTTATATTCTCCACTTCATCTTTTTCTGCTGAAGTCAATTCAGCTGGCTGATGTATTTATATGGAAAGTTCTTCTGGCATATACAGTTGCATAAACTATCCTATTGTAAACTGAGATTCATTATTATAAAATAATAAATCAAACTTATTGAAGAAAAGTTTGTGAAATTATACTTTGTGGGTGGGGAAATTACTTTCAGCTCAAGCAGCTGTCAAAGGCCTGCAATTTCTTTTTCAGGGTGATAAACGGGACATTTCACTACAATTTCACAAACCTGGATAACTTTATGCATCTTCTTTGGGAAAACAAGCTACGTCCTGGTAAATATAAAACCAGCTAATTCATAGCTTTGTTTTACAACGTTTAAGTGAAGGTATCTGGAGTTATGTGCAATCATTTGCTTATCTTGACAACTACAAAAATTTAACAAGCAAATGTTGCAATTCAAGAAGTTAAACTTCCACCATATCTGATGGATATTTTTACATTTCCTTAAGGACAAAGGGCGGTTGGAAGTTACACAGCCTTTGCAAATAATGTTAGCATTGAAGTGCTCATGCTCCACAAAGCTGAATAATTATTCTTTTATATTTGATCCAGAGGTGGGTTTCAGCAGGTTCTGACCAGTTCTGGAGAACCGGTAGCGGACATTTTGAGTAGTTCGGAGAACCAGTAGTAAAAATTCTGACTGGCCCCGCCTCCATCTATTCTCTACCTCCCAAGTCCCAACTGATTGGGAGGAAATGGGGATTTTGCAGTAACCTTCCCTGGATTGGGGAGGAAATGGAGGTTTTACAGTATCCTTCCCCTGCCATGCCCATCAAGCCACGCCCACCAAGCCATGCCACACCCACCAAGCCACAGCCACAGCCACAGAACCAGTAGTAAAAAAAATTTTGAAACCCACCACTGATCCCAGGAAAATCCATAGCTGGATAGACATATACTCTAATAGGCACCTTCTCTAATACCAGTGGATGTGTGTGCATTTCATATTTAGCCAATGTGGTCAGAAACAGAGACTCTGCAACTATCTGTTTTTATTGGAAGAAAAATGCAATGCTCTTGTTATTATACCAATCTGTTTTTTTGGAGATCAGTATGGGATCCATCTAATCTTTCAATGGATGTAGAATTCTATTATCAGATCACTGAATGAATAATAAACTGTATATTGAATATACAGCTTATTATTCTGAATATAATACAGATTGTCCTCAACTTAAAACAATTCATTTAGTGACCGTTGGAGGTTACAACGGCACTGAAAAAAGTGACTTATGACTGTTTTTCACACGACCATTGCAGCATCCCCAGGGTTACGTGATTTACATTTGGATACTTGACAACTGGTTCATATTTATGACGGTTGCAGTGTCCCGGGGTCATCTGAGCACCTTTTGCAATGTTCTGGCAAGCAAAGTCCAAGGGGAAGCCAGATTCACCTAACAACCATGCTACTAACTTAACAACTGCAGTGATTCACTTAACGACGGTGGCAAGAAAAGTCATTAAATGGGGCAAAACTCACTTTACAACTTTAAAGCTCACTTTTTATTCTGTGCCCAATTGTGGTTATAAGTCGAGGACTATCTGTATATATTCTGGCTTCATAGCTTGTGTCTTTTAATACTAGAGGCTCCTGCTCTGTGCTTTTAGAGTGGTGCTAAATATTACTCCTGTTCATATGAAACTGTTTTATTTCATATCAGTCCATTAGCCTATCTAGAGATTAGGCTATTTGTTGGCTTACAGCTTTCATGACACCTGCCAGTCTCCCTGAATTTTTATTTTTATTTTTATTTTTTTACATACACATACAGTAAGCCACCAAATCAGAGAGACTCAGGGTGGTTTGTAATTAAATACGCAATAAAGCAATCAGTTACTGGAAGAAAATGATATTTTGAAGAAATATATAAAAATCCATTTCAGCCTTTCCTCATCCTTTGTCACTTAACTTATGGCCTGTTTGAAAAGCAGCCTAATGCTTCAGAAGGAAGGAAGGAAGGAGGGAGGAAGGAAAGGAAAGGAAAGGAAAGGAAAGGAAAGGAAAGGAAAGGAAAGGAAAGGAAAGGAAAGGAAAGGAAAGGAAAGGAAAGGAAAGATCAGAAACACTGGAACATTTATTGTGGAGGGAGAGACTATTTAGCAGTCTGGTTATGTTATCACTTTGTGAATGGGCAACACCCTCACCCTTGCAAAGAATGCCCTTCTGTTCTCAAAATTCCACACATGTCCATCAGCCCAAATAAATAAATAAATAAAAGGTGCAGAGCTCTTACTTTTAGAATTTTGTCAATTCTAAGTGTCAGCTATTCTTCTCAGTTCTTCGTAGAACCTCTACCAAAGTCCTTTTATCTGAAGTAAAGAGGCTAAAGAGAAGCTTCTTTAACTATTTAAAAAAAATATTTTTTTTTTCATTGAACTGAGTTCACACAGCAGGCTAAACCAAAAAGAAACAAAACTGTAGGTTTGTAGGCTAACAAGCTTTACGAACTTGCCGGCAAGGAACGTGCTTCCTTGCAAAGCTGTGACTTTTTTGTGCTAAAAAAAAGAAGGAACAATATAAAAAAGTAGGGAGAAAATAGTTGCAATTGATGCCTTACTTAAAGCAATTTTTGAAGTCTAGTTTTCAATGGGAAAATAAAACCGGTACCTGAACCATGCAACTTCAGTATGACGTTTATTTGAAATGAAGTGGGGAGGGGGGGTTGAGTAGGAATTGATACTATTATAAGAGCCTCCACTTGCAATCTGCGTAGTATAGATATAGGTAATCCCAGGGGTGAAATCCAACAGGTTCTGACAGGTTCTGGTGAACCGGTAGCGGAAATTTTGAGCAGTTCGGAGAACCGGCAAATACCACTTATGGCTGGCCCCAGGAGTGGGGTGGGAATGGAGATTTTGCAATATCCTTCTCCCAGGAGTGGGGAGGGAATGGGGGATTTTACAGTATCCTTCCCCTGCCACGCCCACCAAGCCACACCACACCCACCAAGCCATGCCCACAGAACCGGTAGTAAAAAAAAAATGGATTTCATCACTGGGTAGTCCTCAACTTAATGACCAAATTGGGAATAGAATTTCCATTGCTAAGCAAGGTGTTTGTTAAGCCTAATTTTATGCCATGGTTGTTAAGCAAACCCAGCTTCTCTCGTTGCCTTAGTTTGATGGAAGCCAGCTGACAAACGGCAATCATATGACCTCTGGATGCCGCAACTATTGTAAATGCATGCCAGTTACCAAGCCCCAAATTTTGATTACATAACTGTGGGGATGCTGCAACAGTGGTAAAGGTGAGGTCTAGTTATAAGTCACTTTTTTCAATGCCATTGTAACTTTGAACAGTCACTAAACAAATGGTTGTAAGTCGAGGACTATCCGTATAGCCCAGATCCAGCCTGTCCAATGATGGAGAATTATATCTGAGTTAAAGGAATGCTTGAGCAGACATGCCCACATAACCTCCCAAGTAGAACTTTACAAAAAGATTTCTCCAATTGTTTTGTACTTCAGTTTCTTAGTGGCATTTTAAGAACGCACATCAGGGGGAAATTAGAGGGTACTGATTAAAATAATTGGGCAACTGATAAATTCTCAGTTGAGCCATGAACAGTTAAATACACCTTAACCCATTTCTTGTTCCAACTCTGTAATAAGGGGCTAATAGAACTAGGATGTATTCATCCCATAGAACTTTTATAAGGATTTGGAAAATGTGTAGAAAGCTATGAAAAAAGTGCCTTATAAAATACTAAATATTGTATTGCAGTGGATGAATACTTAAAGAATATTGATATTCTCACTGGCCTGTCTTGTTCATCTGAACATCAATAATTAAACTGATAGTGTTTAAATTATTAGTAAGAGTGCACATGGCTATAATTATGGCTTGAAATCTGAAGTGCCTTCTTCAAATGTATTCAGTAGAGGATTTGCATTTTTAAGAATTTAATTGGCTTATTTGTCTGTTATCGTAAATTATTAGCTGTAGAGGTCCTTACCTGCTTTATACACACTCTAAATGAAATTGGTCCCCTTATTCCTTGGATATTAACTTTAGTTCACAAGTGGGGACTAAAGTAGACTTGTACTAAAAAATTCAAAACTGCTATCAATTCTTGATTGATTGAATTATTTTGCCTTTGTTTTTATCTTAAATGAAGGTTTTGAATTGATGGGAAGTCCTTCAGGATACTTCACTGACTTTGATGATAAAAAGCAAGTGGTAGAGTGGAAGAACCTGATTGTACAATTGGCCAAAAGATATATAGGTGAGTTAACCAAACTCGTTGGTGCAAATATTTAAGAACTGAACTGAACTGAACTGAACTGAACTGAACTTTATTGTTACTTTAAATGGATCTACCACAGGATATATCAGCTTTTGGGCCTTTGAGCACTATACTGAGGAATATACTATACATATTTGAACTCTATATTAATTCAACACAATTAATATGGTTATTTTATTTTCTTTTACATTACACATTACAATTCAGCAACATATCCATGAAGGGCTACAGCAGTTATGTGCATGCCTTTGGGAAAATTGCATCCACTTCAGAGGTTCCTGGTTGTGTTCTCCTATGTAGACAAATTTGGGACCCTGTTGTGGAATAAATGGGCGGTGTGGTGGTTCAGGGGTTAAGACACTGGACTTGTCAGCTGGAAAGCCAGCAGCCCAGATTTGAGACCCGAGCTCCATGTGACGGGGTGAGCTCTCGTTCTCGCCCCAGCTCTTGCCAACCTAGCAGTTCAACAGTGTGCAAATGCAAGTAGATAAATAGGTACCACTTTGGTGGGAAGGTAACAGTGCTCTGTGACGTCATACTGGTCACATGAACGCGGAAATATCTTCGGACAGTGTTGGCTCAATGGCCTTGAAATGGAGATGAGCACCAGCCCCTGAAGTCAGCAACGATTAGCAGTGTAAAATCCGCAGGGACTCTTCCCCCTCCTCTGTGGAATAAATTATCTTAAATCTTTCATATCCCAGATTGATCATCCATGTATATCTTTTAAAGGCAAAGTCTGCTAGTGTGGGATGGTTTGGGCCAAGAGTTCTTCATTTGAGATTTTCGTCATAGCCTAATGAATGAGTTTTAATACACTAACTGTACGTTTGGTTTCCAGAGAGGTATGGATTGAAACATGTTTCTAAGTGGAATTTTGAGACCTGGAATGAACCAGATCACCATGACTTCGACAATGTATCAATGACTGTAAATGGTAAGCTGATTTAAATCCCTTTTTAATCCCTTGGAGCAAATGTTACATTTCTTAATCAGCTGTTGTTAATACAGAATATGCTCTATAATATGCTCCACTTTGTTAGATTTCAGCCTAGCGTGTTTTGAGGAGTGAGGTACTTTTCTGTTCTATTGATAAGATACTGTATTGATATCTAATGCTGAGCCTTTCACAACTCTTTTATTTTACATCTAGGATTTCTCAACTACTATGATGCTTGTTCTGAAGGATTAAGGAAAGCCAGTTGTCAGCTAAAATTAGGAGGCCCCGGAGATTCCTTTCATCCATTTCCAAAGTCTCCCATTTGCTGGAACCTCCTCAGTCATTGCTACAACGGCACTAATTTTTTCACTGGAGAGACAGGAGTCCGGCTAGACTACATCGCCATGCATAAAAAGGTCAGCTCATTTTTTTTAATGGCCTAGCACAGAGTTCTTCAAACTTGGCGGCTTTAAGACTTGTGGACTTCAACTCCCAGAATTCTCCAGCCAGCTATCTGGGCCATGTTGGGCATGCCTGATTAGGCCTGTGTGGCCCCCATTGCTCCATGAGCTGCTCAGGTTACCAATGAACTTCCAGGTGCAATTCAAAGTGCTTGGTTATTACCTTTATTTGAGGGACCGCCTGTCTCCAATTGTTTCTGCCGATCTGCTATGATTAGGCAGAATGGATTCTCTCCCGGTCCCATTGATTAAGCAATTTCACCTTGTGGGACTTGTGGGAATGATAGCCCCCCACCCCCCCCAAGAGATCTGGATGGCTTCAGGAAGCTATGAAAGATCTGGGTTTTCTCCCAAACTTTTGGGCAAGATTGAGGTTGTGTTGAGGTTGGATGAGTTTTCCTGGCTTACCGTATATGTTGCTTTTGAGGCTATTCGTTTTGTGGGGAGTGAAGTTTTCTATTTTATATTTCGAATTTTAAGCTGCCCAGAGTTATTGAGAGTTGAATGAACTACTATAGACTGTATTAATAAATAAAATAAAACTTCAGGTAAAAAGACTCCCAGTAGACCGAATTGATCAGGATAGACAGTTTAGTATGAACAAGAGTTTACGAACCACAGAATCCCTGGTAGAGTGAGAATAAAATAGAAGCCATTTATTTATAGTCTATCTCTATTATTTTTACACATGTTTCGGTGGCAAATATGCCTAATACACCTTTCTCCTCCTATTTTCTCCACAACAACAACCTTGTGAGGTAGCTTGAGCTGAGAAAGAGTGACTGTCTTAAAGTCACCCAAGTGGCTTTCATGGCTAAGGTGGAACATGAACTCACAGTATCTAGCATTCTAGTCTGGAGCCTTAACTGTTAGGCCAAACTAGCTCTCAGAGATTGTATTATATTGCATTGCGTTGCGTTCCGTTGTATTGTATTTAATATATTATATATTATATATTAATATATTGTATGGACTATATATAATATATGGACTATTGTAACGCTCTCTACATGGGGCTCCCCTTGGGGTGCACCTGGAGGCTCCAACTGGTGCAGAATGCGGCCGCGCGGGGGATTATGGGAGCGACGGGGCGCTCCCATGTGACTCCTCTCCTGCGCGATCTGCATTGGCTTCCGGTGGACTTCCGGGTGCGCTTCAAGGTGTTGGTGATCACCTTTAAAGCGCTCCATGGCTTAGGGCCGGGGTACTTACAGGACCGCCTTCTGCCACCAATTGCCTCCCACCGGTCAGTTCGCTCCCACAGAGAGGGCCTCCTCAGGGTGCCGTCAGCCAGACAATGCTGGCTGGCGACCCCCAGGGGGAGAGCCTTCTCTGTGGGGGCACCTACCCTCTGGAACGATCTACCCCCAGAGATACGAGTGATCCCAGACCTCTGGACTTTTCGTTGGGCCCTGAAAACTCACCTTTTTCAGTTAGCCGGGCTGGCCTGATTTTATCTTGGTTTTAAATTGACATTGATCTTAAATTGGAATATTTTAAATTAATGGGCCAAACTTTATATAATCTATTTTAAATAACTATTTTAACTTTTATGTACAACTGTTTTATTCTGGCTGTTCACCGCCCTGAGTCGGAAAGGAGAAGGGCAGTATAAAAGATTAATTAATTAATTAATTAATTAATTAATATGGTATTAATTATTTAATATTATAAGCGTAATATTATTTATATCTTTAGAAATGTAGTTGGATTCTCCTATCATTATTTAATAGTATTCCTCTTCTTGCACGTTTAAAAATCTTAATTTGGTCATAAATTTTGGCGCTTCTGTGGACCCCCTACAACCTTATAGATGATTAAGAGCCTGGTGGCGCAGCAGACTAAACTGCTGCTGTTAAAGTAGCACTTAGCTGCCAGCTGCCTGCAATTACTGCAAGTTCACTTCTCACCAGGCTCAAGGTTGACTCAGCCTTCCATTCTTTCGAGATAGGTAAAATGAGGACCCGGTTTGTGAGCGCAATAAGCTGACTTTGTATAAAATAGAACACCGCTCAGGGGGGCCCAAAAAGCCCTACTAAGCAGGTATATACAAAAGTATGAAGGCTATTGCTTAATGCATTGTAAGCCGCCCTGAGTCTTCAGAGAAGGGCGGCATATATAAATCGAACTGATAAATAAATAAATAAATAAATAAATAAAAAGAGAGATTCCCTGGCTTCATTTTGACACAATAATATAAGAGTAGGAGAGCAGGTGTACGCTTAATAGATAATAACAGTCATCACAATACTTATCACCAGGGAGCTGGGAGTTCTCTTCATATCTTGGAACAGGAAACTGAGGCCATGGGACAGATCCAGAAGATGTTTCCCGATTTTGCCTCGGTCCCTATATACAACGATGAGGCTGATCCTCTAGTAGGATGGTCGATTCCACAGGAGTGGAGAGGGGATGTGACCTATGCAGCTATGGTGGTAAAGGTAAGGTCGATGCTGGTAAAAGTAGAAGTTTTTGTTTTGAGATTTTTATTGGCTCATTGGAATATCAAAGTAAACAGAAGCGTGTCTAGACTCTCTTGCTCAATTTGCTCTGCTTGTTCTAGACAAACATTCAGGCTGTCAGGACCAGGCCAGGGCTGTAAGAATTTAGACTCAAATCTAGACCAGGAAGGGGACCTTCTCTAGTTTGAAGTCTTTGGAGCATGTGGAAACTTGTTGTGTCTTCGGCTCCCGAGCCTGGACCTCCGGAGGAAGAATCCTCTGAAAGTGAAGAGGAGGAGGAGGCAAGGGCCTCCTCCCCTGGCCCGTCTGGTTTGGCACCACCCCAGGCCCCAGCTGAAAGCCCTGTGGAAGAAAGCTCCTCTGAGTCAGACGTTAATGAGGAGAGGGAGTGGATTAATCCCAGGTGGCGACGATCAGAGAGACGGGCTCAGCAAAGGAGTGGGTGGGGCCGAGCACGAGGTGATGAGTCACAAAGCCAACGCCCCACAAGGTATAAAAGGAGCTGACTTTACCTTGTTGGCTTTTGTGACGAACAAAGTTTTACCTTGACTGCTTGTGTCCTGAAATACTGCAGCAGCTAAGTGTTTTCTTTTAAACGTGTATTGGATATAAATACTTGGAGCCTTATCAGGGACTGGCCGTGGCAACTCAAAACAACAGCTGTCGTTATCTCTCCCGGGCTCGCTGCCAGCTTGTTGTTTATGGATGGTAAATAAACAACTTCTGAATACTCCTGTTCGAGTGTGTGTGCTTGTCTGGGCTTCTGAAGCAGGGAGGGGACAGAACAAAACTGGTAATATCCTTAAGATCTCAAATCATAAACCAAGCCCTTCTTAGAGTTGACCAATATTGCTTGCCAACTGACTAGTACTGCTTGCCAATTGCAGGAGCCAACATAGCATATTCCGGTTACTTCTGGGTTTCAAGACTACTCTGTGGTTAAGCACTTCAGCTCAGGGGTGGGTTCTACTTATCTTTACTACCAGTTCGCAATGGGAGCATGCGCAGATCGTCCATTATGACATCCGGGAGGGTGGGCGGAGTCTCCCGCCGCTTTTGCTACCGGTTCGCAAGAACTGGAGGGAATTGGGAGCAACCCACCACTACTTCAGCTCAGAAGAACTGAAAGTAAATAGTAGCTTTTCTGTGTGTCTGCTTGGACTTGTTCTTCCGTTAGAAATAGCAACCAGAGTTAAAAGGAAGAATCTATATGAGAGCAGTGATGTATGGGAAAGGTGGTCTGATCTTCCCTCCGGACTGTTTTCCTATGAATCTTGTCCTTCCCGCTCCCTCCATTGTAGCACCATTAGAACATTATGGAAAAAGATGATTCTCACCAGGAAGAGTGAACTCAACTCGCCTGCTTCCTGAATGCTTAGATCCTTATCTAGATTTAACGCCTTCTCAGTGGTTACTCTTGTTAGATGAAAAACCCAAGATAGATGCTCCCCTGGCAGATATATTGCCCAATCCCATCCTAGTCTACCAGTGAGCCACTGGCTTTGATGGAAACTTTAAAAAACCGCATTCCAGTGTTACGAAGATCACAGTGAGCAATTGCCATACTTCTCCATATTATATTGCAGTGAGGGCTAACCTTTTCTGGACCGAGTGCCCAAAGCGTGTGTGTGTGCGAATGCACGTGTGCATGCCCCAACCCCCAAAATGCAGTGCGCACATGGCCCCCTGCATGTACCCCACACCCCCAGGCATGCGTGCGGCCCCACGCATGCGCTCCCCCGTGCATGCACACCAGTGGTGGGTTGCCCCCAGTTCGCACCGGTTCTATAGAACCAGTAGTAAAGCCAGTGGGAGGCTCCGCCCACTGACCCTGATGTCATCAAAACGCTTCTGTGCTTGTGCAGAAGAGCACGCGTGAGCAAAGCAAGAGCACGCAGGCAGCCCCATTGCGAACCAGTGCACCCCTGATGCACATGCTCCCCAACCCTGCACATGCGTGCATGCCCCCCGCACATGCATGGCAGAGACCCGCCGACCAGCTGGCTGGTAGGCGCGCGCACATGCGTGGCAAAGCTGAACTGGGGCGATGGCTCGCATGCCCACAGAGAAGGCACTGCATGTCACGTGTGCCCTAGGTTCGCCATCACTGTTATGTTGGAACAACAAGGAGCAGGTAGCAGATGTCTCTTTGCTCTATTTCTGCCAGCTTATGCACTAACATAGATAATGAACCAGGACAGGTCCAGAACAGTTCAGAAGAAGATAAAAGTAGATAGCAAATAGTTGCTCCATCCAACGTATCTCTTTGCAACATCCCTCTGGCCTATGGGAATACAGCAGGCAACTAGAGGTGGGCTGTTTTCAAAGCCGCCATATACACACATCTGCCTTCCCCGCTAATTGATACAGATACCCTCCAGGTATGACCACAATGGAACTGCTAAATTGGAACTGGCCTGATGAATGCTTTAGCTTAGTTTTGTGGGATTCCCAATGTTGCAAAGTCAAGCCTAGTGCACCACCTAATGGGGAAAAACTGTATCTGCACCTTGCAATTTTGGTAATCATAAACATGATTGAGTCTTTGGTGCTCTCTGATCTTGTTCGTTTTCTTGCAGACGTTTCATTACCCTTAACTAGGTAACATTATCAGTGCTAGTAAGGAGTGCTGTTTGCTGTCAGTTTATATTCTGGTGTCTTGCCTATCTGTGGGTGTGGGCAGTCTTAGAGATTCTTTGGTTGGGCTGTTTAGTGTTGGCTCTTTGGCAGTGACCCCTCATTTCAACCCTGAGCTACAAATATTCTCCTTTATAGTAGTGTCTGCCTACCATGTTTAGATAACGAATTACAATTTAAAATACACTTTGGAGAAAAGGGAGTGTTAAGTGCAGCATATGATCTTGGCTTAGTCGTAGACCTAGATTCACTTATGCCAGGTAACCCTACAGTTTTCAATCAGTGAATGCCGCTTTATTTTAGCTAAGTAAGTAATAAATGCATCCATCATAGCTTACAGCTTGGTCAATAATTGGAGAACTACCACTGTAGAATTTGGGACAAGATTAGATGAGATCATGAATTTCTTTAGAGGGAATTAGTGGTTTCGAGAATTTATTTATTTCTTTTCAGTCATTTGCATCCACTTCCCATCCAAGACTCAAAGCAACTTGCAGTTTAGTGGTATCATAAACACCATAAGAACAACTAAACAGTGTCCCAAAATATATCATAAATTATCTCAAATAAGGTATTTTAACAATTAGACAGGCACTCGTGTGCAATTATGGGATGGGAATCGCCTATCGGCATGTTGGCTATTGTTTTCTGGTTAATATACTGGATGACCTCAAAACAACCAGATGAATTTGTTCAGTTGGGGGTTACCCATGTTTACATAAATTAGGGAAGATAAATCAAGTGACATTTAGCAATAGCACTTAGACTTATATACCGCTTCACAGTGCTTTATAGCCCTCTCTAACCGGTTTTCAGAGTCAGTATATTGCCCCCAACAATATACATATATAGCTCAGGAGTGAATTTCAGCTGGTTCTGACAGGTTCTGGAGAAACCGTAGTGGAAATTTTGAGTAGTTCAGAGCAAATATCACCTCTGGCAGGCCCCAAAGTGGGGTAGGAATGGAGATTTTGCAGTATTCTTCCCTTGCCATGCCCACCAAGCCACGCCCACAGAACCGGTAGTAAAAAAAATTGAATCCCACCATTGATATAGCTCATCATTCCATGCATATTAAGCAGCGTTTTGAGAAAAACTCTTAATACAGGTAGTTCTCAATTTACAACAGTTCATTTAATGACTGTTCAAAGTCACCACAGCACTGGAAAAAGTGACTTATGATCATTTTTCACACTTATGACCATTGCAGCATCCCTGTGGTCATGTGATCAAAATTCAGATATTTGGCAACTGACTCATATTTATGACGGTTGCAGTGTCCCAGGGTCATGTGCAGTGATGGGTTGCTCCCGGTTCGCACTGGTTCACAAGAACCGGTAGTAAAAATTTAGTAGTAGTTCAGAGAACCGGTAGTAACATTGGCTGGCCACGCCCCCGAACCGGTTTCCGGCCCAGTCACCGCTCACTTACCCCACCCACCTCATCAGAGGCTTTTTTTTTTCTACTTTTAAAAGCATTTTTTCTACAACTTCTTCAGCTGAAAAAATGCTTTTAAAAGTTTTTAAAAAAAACTTTGATGATCACATGGCTCAGCTGGGATTGTCAGAGGCTTCTAAAAGCATTTTTTTCTGCAACCTCTTCGGTAGAAAAAAAAAATGCCTTTAAAAGCCTCTGGCGATCCCAGCTGAGTTGCCTGATCGTCGTCTACAACCTCTTAAGGTTGTAGAAAAAATGCTTTTAAAAGTAAAAAAAAAAAAAGTTGGCCATGCCCACCCAGTCACATTACCCCCAAGCCATGCCCACAAAATAAGCCACGCCCACAGAACCGGTAGTAAAAAAAATTTAGAACCCACCCCTGGTCATGTGATCACCTTTTGTGAACTTCTGACAAGCGGAGTCAGTGGGGAAGCCGGATTCACTTAACAACCGTGTTACTAACTTCACAATCGCAGGGATTCTCTTGACACCTGTGGCAAGAAAGGTCGTAAAATGGGGCAGAACGTGCTTAACAAATGTCTCACTTAACAACAGAAATTTTGGGATCCATTGTGGTCGTATGTCGAGGACTACCTGTCAAAAGAAGTGGTGGAAGAAAGTTTACACACACACACAAACACATACATTATATATATTAAGACACTGTTATGCAAATGTTACTTTTTCCATACAGGATAATCCCCTGACATTGATTTTGGAGTATATGAGAAATTAGTCATTCCTCTGGAATACTTTTTTCCCCCTTTTGTCTTTTAGGAGCTAATAATAATGATAATTATCTTCAACAGAAGCACCCAGAAAACTTAAATTCATTATTTTCATATAAAATTTCAAAAGCTGTCTTAAAAAAGGATGGTGCGAGGAGCTAGCCCAATTTGATAAGGGTTCAGCAATAGCTCAGATTGTCTTTATTTTATATACAGGTAGTTCTTGATTTACGATTACAGTTGAGCCTAAAATTTCTGCTGTTAAGACAGTTGTTAAGTGAGTTTTGCCTGAGTTATGACCTTTCTTGTCACAGTTGTTAAGCGAAGCACTGCAGTTGTTGTGAATCCGCCTTCCCCCTTTACTTTGCTAGGAGCCCTGGTGGTGCAGTGGTTAGAATGCAATATTGCAGGCTAACTCTGCCGACAGCCTGGAGTTCGATCCTGATGGGACTCGAGGTCAAATCAGCCTTCCATCTTTCTGAGGTCGGTAAACTGCCCAGAGAGTGCTGTAAAGATTATGGGGCAGTTAAATAAGTCTAAGTGCTATTGCTATTGTCAGAAGATTGCAAAAAGGGATCGCATGGCCCCAGGCCACTGCAACCATCATAAATGTCGTAAGTGTGAAAAATGGTCATAAGTCACTTTTTTTTCCGGTGCCATTGTAACTTTGTATGGTCATTAAATGAATGGTTGTAAGTTGAGGATTACCTATATTCTGGTAAGAAGTAGAAGCTGGAGGACAGCGTTCAGCAAGAAGGTTAGTCTAGGATTTTGAGGGCCCAGATTGTTGGGGGCAATATGCTGACTCTGTAAACTGCTTAGAGAGGGCTGTAAAAGCACTATGAAGCACTATTGCTATTGCTATTCTAAAACAAATAAAGGTCATCCCTTTAACGGTGTGTGTGTGTGTGTGATTCTCCCCCCTTTTTTTCAATTAAAAACAATGATAGATCTCTTGAGATACTGAGAATCGAGCATAAAATGTTCATTTGATAGAACGTCTCTGCCCCTACTTCTGTGTTTTATTGACTGAAGGCTAATTTTTGCAATTGAAGAATGAGTGTCTGGTTGACACATGTCTCCTGAGTTAGCTATTAAAGGATCATTTTAGATTCAAGTTCTTGGTTGCCTAGAAGATGTATTCGCTCCCCTAAGCAATACCTTGGAACAGTATTTCTCAACCCTGTCTCTACTTTAAGACGTTTGGACTTCAATTCCCAGACTTCCTCAACCATTAAATGCTGGAAGTTGAAGTCCACATGCCTTAAAGTTGCCACGGTTGAGAAGAACTGCCCTAGAGCCGTGATGGCGAACCTATGGCACGTGTGCCACAGGTGGCACGTGGAGCCATATCTGTGGGCACATGAGCGTTGCCCTAGCTCAGCTCCAGCGCACATGCGCGTGCTGGCCAGCTGGTTTTTGGGCCTTCTGGGCCCACTGGAAGTCGGGAAATGGGCTGTTTTTGGCCTCTGGAGGACATCTGGTGGAGGGGAAGCCATTTTCGCCCTCCCCAGGCTCCAAGAAAGCCTCTAGGGCAGTGATGGCTAACCTTTTTGCCGCCCCGTGCCAAAAGCAGGGGGAATGCGGAGGGGATTGCGTGCGCATGCGTGGGGGCATTAAATTATGGGTGTGGGCACGTGGGCACACGACCCTCCGTGGTCCCCCTGCTTTTGGCACGTGACGGCAAAAAGTTAGCCATCACTGCCCTAGAGGTATTTTCCTCATCTTTCTCTGAGGAGAGAAGAGATGTTCGTTTCCGAAAAAGACATTTCCTGTAGGTTTATGATCTGTGTCATTGTGCTATATAATGAAAAGCAGGGGTGCTATTCAGCAGGTTCTGAAAGGTTCTGGAGAACCAGTAGTGGAAATTTTGAGTAGTTCAGAGAACTGGCAAATACCACCTCTGGTTGGCCCAGAGTGGGGTGGAAATGGAGATTTTGCAATATCCTTCCCACAGGAGTGGGGAGGGAATGGGGATTTTGCAGTATCCTTCTCCTGGAGTGGGGTGGGAATGGAGATTTTGTAGTATCCTTCCCCTGCCACGCCCACCAAGCCACATCACGCGCACCAAGCTACGCCCACAGAACCGGTAGTAAAAAAAATTGAATTCCACCACTGATGAAAAGCAATATCTGTTTTCCTTAAATAATTACACTGAATGCTTAGGGCATCAGAAATGTTTTTCACCCTTATATTCCCTGCTACCCTAGGTACCATGGCTAGATTAGGGCAGAAGTAGATTTTAGTGCATATCATAGTTCTTGGAGCCAGTTGGCATTCACATCTTCAGCAGGAGAGGTGCCTGGCATTGTTGCTGATTTTGGCACGCCACACTTCTTAGTCATGGTTACACAGCAGGGAAGAGAGCTAAGCAGTAAAACTTTCAAACAAACCTGCCATTATTTACATAAGAGGTTTACACAGTACCAGTACTGCTGAAATGTACTTCCCACAAAGTGAAATAGATATATGCCATTATTCAGATTTTATTGCTAATTCTGAATGTATTAGATGGAGGCAGTTTATGAAAATACAATTGACTTGTTGGAAACCGGGTTGCAACTAATCATTTTTCAAAATATGTTCAGGTATAACAGGATTTCCTTCAGCAATTAAGTCACCAATTCTATAAAACCCTCTGCCTCCTCTCTCCTTATATTTGATCAATTTATCCTCACATTTTAAAAGATCAAGGAATGACAGAGAGAAGGAGAAGAAGTCAAACATAATTTGCGTCTTTTTCAAAATTCGCTTTTCAGTATGGATTTCAAGCAATTGACATCAACTTCTGAATGTTGGGAAGGGATGGAATTATCTGACAGACAGTCCAGAATTTGCATTCACTGACCTTTAGTTGAATGCCAAGTGGTAAATGAATTAGAAATTGTAGCTGAAAGATTCCAAACTAATGATTCAAATATGGTATACTCAAAACTCCCATCTTGTTTTTGTTTATAGTGTTGTTGTTAAGTGAATCCAACTTCCCCATTTACTTTGCTAGGAGCCCTCAGTGGTACAGGGGTTAAAGTGCAGTATTGCAGGCTGACTCTGCCCACAGCCAGGAGTTCGATCCTGGCTGGCTCAAGGTTGACATAGCCTTGTCCTTCCGCGATCGGTGAAATTAGGACCCAGATTATTAGGGGCAATATGCTGACTCTATAAACTGCTCAAAGAGTGCTGTAAAGCATTATGAAGCGGTATATAAGTCTAAGTGCTAGTGCTGTGAGTTGCCTCCTCTTAGGGTTTTCAGTGAAGACCAAGGAATGTTAAGTTTATTTCATTCACATATCCATCTTCTATAAATTAATAGAGTTAGAAATAATGACAATGTCTTCCTGGGGCCTCATTCATTTGAACGTGAACAACTTTTTGTGCTTTTATATGCAGTTTAATACAACTCCTTTCTGTAGAACTCGGTGTTCTTAAGAGCTAATCTGCTTTTTTTGTGTGCGTATTTTGGCATGGAACATTAATCCTTCTACATCTGATTAGTTATGCTGTCGCAATCCTCCTCTTAAATTCCTAATTTTAGCTGGCTAGGGAATTAGGTCAATTTAAGCTATTGGAAAGGCTTTTTTCTTGGTGGACACTGATGTTAAGATGTTACAGTGCTTTTCTTGTTTTCAAGTTGTCACAGTGATCCTGCAACTGGGTTCAATTTCTTCTATAAGCGGAGATAAATTGTAGCGCAGTCATCTGTTTGGAATTAGAAATGAGCTAGGAAAAAAAAAAGCTGTACAGTAATCCCAATATGAAATATTTGTGTTCAGCTGTGTATGCTGCTTTAGGAAGACTGCAAATGTGATTTTTAAAGTTGAAACATGTTTAATAAAAATTTATTTTGAAAGAAAAAAAAAGGAAGACTGCAAAGCAATCAGATACAATATTTGATCCAGCGCACAGCTGAAAATCCTAGCTTTTCTTTTAACTGGCTGAAACAACTTCTTTGTTGTTGTTGTTGTTGTTGTTGTTGTTGTTGCAGTATTATACTTGGAAATATATGACATGCCTGCTGAATTCCTAGTAATCAAAAATAATAAAATCATTTACTTATTTAATAAATTTATATACTGTATTTTATACCAATGAATTAACTTTGGAATTTCAGTGTGCTTTGCACAGTGCCGTATTTCTCCATATTGCAAACCAACTTTTGCTAAGTATACACTAAATAGCATTGATAGGGAATAAAGCATCCAGATTAAGAGGAAATATTGCAAACCTGTTTTAATGTATATGCATTTCATAATCTGAGCTGCTTTGTTGCAAACCTTTACTGTATGCAGAATACCCACCACCATGATTTATATACTATATAATTTATAAGGGAGATGCAGATCACCCTTTCCCCAACCTAGTGTCTTCAAACGTTCTTAACTTGGGTGTGAATGATGAGAATTGTTCGTCCAAATAAATCTGAAGGGCAACAGGTTAGAAAGGATTGGTTTAAAATAATGATCTTGTCCTGCGGTGGATTTGCCATCAAAAATCCTGAAAAGCCTCCTGTGAAGATTAGTACTTCTATTACTTGTTACAATATGATATACTTTATTGATTCATCAGTTGACCATATCAAACATGAGCATCAGCCAAAGTAATAAAAAGACAAAATAGCTATGGTGAGATAAAATAGAATAAAATACAGTAGGTAGGATAAAATAAAGATAAAAGAGTGCAAGCTAAAACAAAAGAAGAATATCACTTCTTTTACTTGTTTTATTGAACTAACATAATAACTCACCTATTGTCAAATGGTGTTCCTTTACTTTACAGGTAATTGCTCAGCATCAAAATCTTCTGATCGCTAAACTCAACAACACCATCAACTACACTTTGCTAAGCAATGACAACGCATTTCTGAGTTACCATCCCTATTACTTCACCCAGAGGACCCTTACGGCACGCTTTCAGATGAATAACACAAAGCCCCAACACATCCAGATGGTGAGGAAGCCGGTGCTGACAGTAATGGGCTTGCTGGCTTTGCTAGGTACAACACCCCTCCCCCCACCATTCATTTTCACAATTGCTAATCACGCTAGTCAAATCAAGAGTCCAGGCAGTTCAAGGTTAGCAGTTCAAGGAATTACTAATGGTCAAAGCAAATTGGTGGCAGGTAACAGGCAATGGAATTCAAAGTGAGCTGGACTTAGATCTCTTGTGGGCACGAAGGGATTCGAGACTGATGATGCATTTGACTCCTTCCTCAGGCTCAGCCTGGTCATCTCCTACACACACTTAACTATTCCCGGAAATGAAGTATCTTGTATTTGATAAAGAAGGAAGACCAGCTGATATCAATTCAACAGAACTGGGAAATCAATCAATCAGTTATCAATCAATAAGTTAAAACTTCATACCTGTTACTGCTCATAACATACTGGAGGGGAAAACTGTGTGTGGTAGTAAGCAGGGGTGGGTTCTAAATTTTTTTACTACCGGTTCTGTGGGCGTGGCTTATTTTGTGGGCGTGGCTTGATGGTTATGTGACAGTTCTTTAGGATTTAGCAGAGGTACTGGTCTACCAGGCTTTTAACTGCTTGCAGAGCTGTACCGGTCTCCCCATTTATTTTTGCAGGCACTGGTCTACCCATTTATTTTTGCAGGCACTGGT
>WNWU01000056.1:2358563-2375358 GCA_012654045.1 Ptyas mucosa | reverse complement strand
AGCTTGAAGATGGGTGGACTTCAACTCCCAGAATCCCCCAGCCAGCAGCGCTGGCTGGGGGATTCTGGGAGTTGAAGTCCACCCATCTTCAAGCTTCCAAGGTTGAGAAACACTGTTCTAGTACTTAACTACAAAGATTCTTCCCTCAGTTTGAGTTCAAAGTCAGGGCACACATTCCTACAGGTAAGCTCTGTGAGATACTGTCGCAAGTGGATAAGCTGGAGTTGAATCTGAGGTCAAGTCACAGAACAAGGTGAGCACTAAGCAACTCAAAAGGCCAAATAATTAGATGGCTTGTTCCTAACTTCACATACATAGCATCATTTTTTTTAAAGAAAAAGAGGTGAAATAGCTTCCATAGCACTCTTCTGATAAATGCCTCAGATCCTTAGAAACAATTTGTGAACCACAATTGTTCTCAACTCAGCTGACCACAAAATGCTGAGATTCCCCATCTGACCCAGTTAAAGAAGCTTGCAGCTGACCAGTGGGACAACATTAAAGAAAAACACCACACCATACTTTTGTTTGCTTGTTTGGTATTTTGTAAAAAAAAAAAAAAAAGTCACCTCAGTTGATAAAATGCAGGAGAGTTGTCGAAGAACCATCTCATTCTTCACAATTTTAAAAAAGTGACAAATGATGGGACGGGAACAAGAAGTCATGTTATCTCTGCAGCTTTCTCTTTGGCTAAATCTTTCGTTAAATCTCTTTGGTGGTGTTTCTCAATCTCAGCATCAAGATATGTGCACTTCAATTCCCAGAATTCCCCTGCGCAACCATGCTGGCTGAGGAAATCTGGGAGTCGAAGTCCACATATCTTAAACTCATGAGATTAAGAAATGCTGCTCTATGTGGAATGGGAAGAGTTAAGATAAGGGTGTCAAACTCGATTTCGTTGAGGGCCGCATCAGAGTTGTGTTTGACCTTGGGTGGGCATGGCCAGGGTGGGCGTGACCAGCTCAACATCACTTGTGTTGGGAGCGCCTGTGGTGGCCCAAGTGCTCTGCCAGCTAAAACAGGCTCCCGAGCTCCGTTTTCAGCTGTGATGGCCTCCTGCAATCCTCTGCCAGTGAAAATGGAGCTCAGGAAGGCTGCCCACGGCCCTCCCGAACTCCATTTTCACTGGCATAGGCACCACAGGCCAGTCCTTTGCTGTTTCCAGGACAGCCCAGTGGGACAAATCTAAGCACCTCTTGGGCTGAGTCCAGCCCTCGGACTTTTAGTTTGACACCCCTGAGTTAAGAGGTTGAAGTTCCTGCCAATAGGAATGGTTTGCTCCCAAACTTCAAAGAGGTCTAGCATTTACAGCATTTTCAAAGAGTTCCAGCATTTACAATAGAAAACTAAGCCCTCAGCATCTTAGCATTCACCACAACAGCAACACCACCATCACAAAAGCAAACGGAGATGGAGCCAGAGCAGTGGGAACACCATGTGCAGAGTTGTCCTAAATTTTACTGGGCCAAAATCTGACTTGTCTATATCTACTATGAAATATTTGCAAGATGGTAGATGATTATATGTGGCATAAAGAGCTCCTCTTAAACTATATCAGGGAGCAGAAGCTGAAGAGTACTCTTTTTTCCCCCCTAAAATCAAAATGTGGAAATATACTACATCAGTCTCTGGCTGTGATACAATTATATAATTTTAGACCTTTGCATTTTGCAGTTAGAAGCTAGGGAGGAAGCTTCTGTTGTAGGCAAAGCCTATTATTTAAGCTTAAGGATAATTTTGTTGTAATAAAGGATAAGAAAAGTGGGAGGGGGAGTATATATGTCTAGATGACTCCCCCTGAACAATATCATTTTTTAAAAACAATAGGAAGAAAAATGCTATGGAAAGCAGCATCAGCTCTAGAGATCAGCCATGTTCATGTCAGTGGCAGGAAGCTGGGCCTGTGTCAGGCGCAAAGAATGAGGACCGCACATGCTGAGTTCCAGTTAAGCTGATTTGTTGATCATGTCTATACACAAGAATGGAGTCAACTAATGGTCAGCATTTAATTAGCACTAGATAAGAATTAAGTGGAATTCAAGACAGGTTGGACTTAGACCGCTTATGGGAAGCTAAGGACTCCAGGCTGTTTCCTTGCTTGACTCCACCTCCAGGCTGATTCCTTGCTTGACTCCACCCCCAGGCTCTCCTTGTTGTTCTCTTACATCCTGCCTGTTGCTGTCCCCTCCCCAAACAATCTCTCTAGTTCAGACTTTCAAAACATTTTGCCCTTGGTTTTTAAAGTGATGTAATGAGAACCACACAAAAAAAAGGCAAAGTCAGCACAAAATTGTGATTGTGAGAAGGACAAATGCAACAATTAAAGCATGATTAAAGCAAGACTATGTTAGCTCAATTAATATGATTAATTAATTATTAATTAATAATTCTCTATGTATGCAATAATGTCTGTCTTGGGCCACATGGAATATTATAACTTGGCAGTAACTTTCAGGGGGTATACGCTATGTACTTCTGGTTATTTAGCTCAACTAGATTGCAAGAACTATGATGAAAATGATATGAGGGGCTATAATGAGACGACTATAAATTTTTAGAGCTAAAAGGTGAGAACAAAGAAATGTGAGATCCTGTAGATCATAGGTTGACCTAAACATACCTCTGACATTATTTCCCCTTGTGATGGAATACTTCACCTGGACCATTCACCCCCAAACTTTCCATGCATGCATTAAATATGCACCGATAGAATAAATCCTTTTGCCATTGTTCATCCTCTCTCTCACAGCTCCCCCTTTGAATAATTTTATGTCTGTAATCTTATTCTTTCTTCTGTATCCATTGAGGCTTTTTCCTAAAGAGGCCCGCCACCATCTACCATCCCAGAACTGCAATTGTTGAGATTGATGGTTGCTGAAACACCAGCAGAGAGAATTGCTTGAATGCAAAAGATAGCAGCTTATTATCTCCCCGGTTAATATCTGCTTATGATCGCAGATGTCATTCATCTCTTGGGCTTTCTAAAGCAAATGACACCAGTCTTCACTGGATCTGATTAATTTACACCTGCTTCCAAGTCACCTGTTCTTTTCTCCAAGGTGGTTGTTTCTGACACCTTCGCAGCCTATTCACTCAAAAAACAACTCCGAGATTTAAAAACTCACTGTTAATCAATATTCATTGTCTCAAAGAGTTAAAACAAAACAGTGAGAAAAGGCCTGTTTCTCAAAAGACCTGTTGAACCTCTGGCCACATCACTTCAAACTGATGGAGAGGGATCACTTGATCAAATGCACCATCTTGAAAAATTATCAGCACTGTGCATCCCAAACTACTAGTTAGCATATTTTGAATCTAGATCAGGAAGTGCACCATAGTGCAATCGACATTTGGGATGCTCTCTTATAAGTGATTCTCAGAGGGATCCCTTAAGCTAGATAAGGTATCACGTAACTTTTCTTGGGTTCCCTTTGTCCTATTGCAATGGTTTATGGAAAATAGCAGTGCCCTTTGGTTGACCTTGGTCTCTGAGCAAGGTCTGGTTTCTGGCCCTCTTGGTTGCAAAGACTAAATGTGTCTGTTTTCTTGTGTTATGTGATGCTGTTACATATAAGCTGGGTTAACAAAATCACAAATGAGGAGGTGATAAACCACCTGGGAACACAAAGGGAAATAATCAAAGCCATTAAAAAGAGAAAGTTAGAATATTTCGGACATGTGATGCAACACCCAGAAAAATACAGCATCCTTCACTTAATCTTCCAGGGAAAGATTGAAGGCAGACGAGGCTCAAGCAGAAGTAGAACATCATGGCTTCATGTAAATATAAATTTTAATTTGTTTTTAAATTATTGGGTATTTTAAATTCGTCTTAGCCAAATTATTTAATTTGCTTTTATTCTACTTTTACATTTTGTATCCATGTGTTTTATTCCGTGGCTGTTCACCACCCTGAGTCCTTCGGGAGGAGGGCGGTATACAAATTTAATAAAAACAAAAACAAACAAAAACAAAACCTAAGTGACTGATTTGGACAAAACTCAGCAGCACTTTTCCATATGGCTGTTGACAAAAATAGGATTGCCAACATGATCACCAACGTCCAATGACGGATATGGCACAAGAAGAAGAAGTGATGTTGTAAAGTAACAATTCAAACAGTCTGCCTGAAAGCCTACTTTACACTGTCTGTTGCTTCAAATGATAAAGGGTTTTTTTTTAGATTTTAGTTCACCAACAACTGAAACTTTACAGAAAGCAAAATATAAAGTCTCCGTTCAATTGTTATCTAAACTACAACATGTGAACTCATACTTTAGATGTTACCACTAGTTATTGTATTACAATAACTCCCAGCAGAATTTTCATCTATCCAGTCTTGCGAATATTTAGGACTGCAAAATAATACGAAGTCCTCCGGACCAATGTTTCTCAACTTTGAGATGTCTGGACTTAGCCAGCATACTGGCTGGGGAATTCTGGGAGCTTGTCTGTACAACTTCAAGGTTGAGAAACACTGGTCTAAAAAGCCCATTCAGCAAGGGTGAAGCTAATGATATCACAGATGGTGGCTTCTTACCTAACAATTTATTAACAGCAGAGAATAACTCCTATCTGACCTTAGCTAATCTTGAAAAAGCTAAGCAGGCTCAGAGCTAATTAATACCTGGATGAGAGACTGCTACGAAATTTGAGGCCTGTAGGCTAAGAAGATGAGAAAAAGACAACTTTGAAGGAAGTACTAGAAAACCACTTCTATAATGTGGCTAAGAAACTCTCCTGGATGTGCTCATAAAATCATCATCATGATTTTTTTTCTTTGCATAATAGTTCAGTTCCTTTAATATTTTGCTGAGACAATGTTGTTAAATCTATTGTCCAAATAGGGGAGAATTCACACATAGCTCTCCCAAAACTAGAGTTCTTCCTGTTGCACACCAGAAGTCTTGACTTTATCTGCAATATTTGTCTGCAATATCTGCAACAAAGATGATTAGGGTAAAACATATGAAGAACGGTTGCAGGAACTGGGTATGATTAGTGTCAGGTTACGATGTCATCTCAAATAAATTGCATTTCCAAACAAATAGTCTTTGATGGAGTGCTGACATCTAGTTTGCTGAAAAGATGGACTAGGGGAGACATGATAGCAGTGTTCCAATATCTCAGGAGTTGCCACAAAGAAGAGGGAGTCAAACTATTCTTCAAAGCACCTGAGGGCAGGACAAGAAGCAACGGATGGAAACTAATCAAGGAGAGAAGCAACTTAGAACTAAGGAGAAATTTCCTGACAGTTAGAACAATTAATCAGTGGGACAACTTGCCTTCAGAAGATCTGGAATGCTCCAACACTGAAAGTTTTTAAGAAGATGTTGGATAACCATTTGTCTGAGGTGGTGTAAGGTTTCCTGCCTAAGCAGGGGGTTGGACTAGAAGACCTCCAAGGTCCCTTCCAACTCTGTTATTCTATTCTCTTTATCTGTTTAGAGTGAACTGATTTAAGTTGGCAAGATTTTTCCTAACAAGGTTTGGCACCTCTGTTATATGCAGAATAGCTGAAAACCTTCATGGGTTACGTATGTTCTAGGCATAACTCATGACACTGAGAACAAATGTCTTTTAGGTATTTATCTGATAGCCAGCTATCTGATCTCTGTCTCATCTCATGAAAACAGTAAAGAGACAACTCTTTAAGATCAATTAAGATTAATATCTGCTAAGGAACATGACATTTCTTTTAAATAAGCAAAAAGAAAACAGACGTTCTAAACAAACTTTCTGAAAAACCTACCTTGATATCTTGTTGGAGCTTCTGGAATTCATTGCAAATAATTCTTGCTGTTGTTGGACTGTAAGATGACTGCCCTGTTCTTGCCTTTAAATAAGGAAGCTTGAAAAGACCCTAATTGGCTATTTATCTTTTGAATCTGAATAAGATGCTTAACTGTGGATTATCCATTATGTAAAAACCATCATCTGTAATCTTTGTACTTGACTGTCCATCTTCAATTATCAATCCACGCATCTTTTACATAACAGAAGAAACCATTCCCAACCCCAAAACTTCTAGAACCAAAAAACATTTGTCATTTCAGCCTGTATGAAACATACAGCCGGTTAAACGTGCAGAAGTCAATTTTAAAACCACACCGCAAGATCAGCGTTAGGTTAAATAATTTTTTTCCAGCTAAGCCCATGCCCACTTAGTTTTTGCAAAATATTTAATACTAATGAGACCTTTATACCATTTTAATCCCTTCTTGACAAAAGCAATAGAAAAGCTCTTTGCTCACATACATTTTACCAGCTAAGGACTAATAAACCAAGAGGGTCTCGTCCTATAGTTTTACTTTCTATTTTCTACGTTTTTTTCCTTCTCTTTTGCACCTTTGCCTTTCTTTCTATTCTTCTTTCTTTTAATTTGCATTCGAGTTTAGTACTCTAATTAAGATCCTGAATAAATGTTGTATTTTTAATTATAATGAGTACAGGTAGTCCTCAACGTACGACCACAATTGAGCCCCAAAATATACGTTGCTAAGTGAGAATTTTGTTGAGTGAGTTTTGCCCCATTTTACAACTTTTCTTGCCACATTTGTTAATGTGCGCTGCACATTGAATAACTGCAGTTGTTAAATTAGTAACATGGTTGTTAAGTGAATCTGGTTTCCCCATTGACTTGGCTTGTCAGAAGGTTGCAAAAGGAGATCACATGACCCCGGGACACTGTGACCGTCATAAATGTGAGTCCGTTGTCAAGCATCCAAATGTGAATCACATGACCATGGGGATGCTTGCATGGTTATAAGTGTGAAAAATGGTCATAAGTCACTTTTTTCAGTGCTGTTGTAACTTCAAACAGTCACTAAGTGAATGGTTGTAAGTTGAGAACTACCTGTATAAGAAATTCATTAGAATCCATTTATCTCTGAGAATAGATTATCCTACATTTATAGCTGTTGCTGAGATTTATTGTTACTGCAGACCAAATCTAACAGGAAACATAAACACATAAAAAACCAAGTTTATCAATAAGCATTCACTTCAATGATATTTCTTTATAACTGATCATCTTTAGTTAATTGTAGAAATGTAATAAATGTCTCCTTATTCTATTCTCCAAAGCTGTTGGAGAAAGGAGATTCACATATGCTCTGGGTTTGTTTTTTTAAAAATTATCTGGGTAACATAATTCTTCCTCTTTCATCTTTTGTGCCATACATAGAATGTAAGAATGGGCTAGATTATCCACTGATTATATTCCTTTCACACAGGATCAGCTCACAACCAGATCCAGGCAATAGTAGGTCAGAAATATGATGGACATTCTAGTCATTCAACAGTTGAGAAAGAAAATCATGAGGATAGGAAGATTTTCTTGTAATCAAGGTTATAGGCATAGAGTACGTACAGTATGCATTCACTTTTAAGAGCGTGAGATTGCTTCAAACATGATCTGCGGATGAGGGTAATAGAGATGGCACTGAAATGACAGTAGAATATTGATTAATCCTAGCAAAATTTACCTACAGATTCATCATTCATATAATGTTTATTTATCAGAATGTTGGTTAGCTCTTTTGTAACCCATGTATGTTCTTAAGGTGGGACAGGAGTCAAGAGAAACTCACTCCTATCCCACTGCATTTTCTTCACAAAGTGGGTAGGATCAAACTGAAATTTGGCTTGCTATATGAACCTGTTGGGGATTTAATACAATGAGATGTATTAAAAGATGCCTACAAGAAAAGAATACCTTGTAAAGTTGTCCATGTACATAGGATTGATATTGTCCTGTTTTTCTGGGGTGTGGTGCATCTTCAAATTCTTGATACATCTTTTCAATCAGAAATGATAGTATAAGACCGTGATGGCGAGCCTATGGCATGCGTGCCAGACGTGGCATGCAGAGACATCTCTCCAGGCACAGGAGTCATTGCCCATTACTCTTCCGGGTTCGGGAGCGCCAGCCAGCTGGTCTTCACGCACACAGGAGCACCAGAAACCGGAAGAGCAGCTGCCCAGTGTGCATGCGTGCACCAGCCACCTGGTCTTCTGGTTTTTGCTGCACATATGTACACGAAGACCAGCTGGTTGGTGCGCCAGAACTTGGAAGAGCAACGGGCGATGGCTTGCATGGCCAAAGGTTCGGAGAGGGGATCCTGGCAGTCACTTCCTAGGGGAGCAGAGCTGTCAGCCAGGATGGGCAGGCCAGGGCTTCTCTCCCTCTCTGCCCAAGTGGGCTTCTTGCATGGCCCCAGCCCTCTAGCTGGGGCACCGACCTGCATCTGCGGTCTGGAGTGCCTGGCCAGCTCGGGCACATGGGGCAACAGGACAGGGTTTGCTGGCTAGGTGGCTGGCTGCCCTTCCAGCTGCTCTTGCCTTCGCTGGGGGTGAGAGGTGAGGGGGTGACAGCAGTTCTCGCAACTGTGGCTGCCGCTCAGCTCCTACGCAGCCTGCCACCCCAGAAAAGCAGCAGCAGCAGACACAGCTGCAGACGCAGGGTGAGGGGCAGGAGTGACGGGTTGGGCCCCACAGCTGCTCCCCCACTGACAAGCTGAGCCCTTGGTGGCATCACCATGTGTGAGGAGCTGTGCTTTCCTCCAGCCCTCCTGGGGCAGCTCGCCTCCACAACTGCAGCTTCTCTTCCTTCTGGCTGCTCTAGCATCCCAGCCAGAAGTGGCAACACAAGAACCGTCACCACCCCCTCACCCCATGGCGGTTGCAGGAGTAGTGGGCAGGGCAGTCAGCCACCCAGCCAGCAAATGCTGCCCTGCTGCCCTACTGCTCCATGCGCCCAAGCTGGTTAGGTGCTCCAGACTGCAGACACATGTTGGTGCTGCAGGGTGGATGGCTGGGGCTGCGGAAGAAGCCCATTTGGGGAGGGAGGAATGTCTGTCTGGTGCCAGAATAAGAGGCGCACTAGCCGGGAAGCAGTTGCACTTCCTCAGCAGAAGTGACGGGAGCGGGGGTGGGCTGTGCTGCCTTGTTCTTGGTGGCGAGCTGGGGGGGGGCATGCTTCATTGACACTCTCCTGGTTTCTAGCGTGCATGCACACCAGACAGCTGGTCTTGCATCTTAGAAACCAGAAGACCAGGTGGCACACTGGAAACTGGAAGATAATCTTTCCAGCGCATGCATGCGCACCAGACAGCTGCTCTTCTGGTTTGCAGCATGCGGGAGCACACGCTTCCATTTCAGCAGTGGTTGCCGAAAAGGTTCACCAACACTGGTATAGGAGATGAGGGAGGAGTCAAGTGTGTCATCAGTCTCAAGTCCCTCCATGCCCACAGGAGAACTAAATCTATCCCACCCTAAATCTATCCCACCCTAAATCTATCCCACCCTATCCCACCCTGAATTCTTATCTACCACCAATTGGATTTGACTGTTAGTAGTTCAGATTCTTGTAGAGAATAAACCTGTACTCATTTGAACCTCCTTGACTCTGGAGTTTCTGGACTTGACAGATAGTGGACTAATCTATACACAGCCTCATAGGTACTTCTGCCTTCATTGCTTGCTGTCTGCAAGAGTTTGATAGCAGACAGTCATCCCTTGTAGTATCTTATTTGATCCTAGCCTTCCTCAACTGGTCTAAACACTAGGGTCAGGGGCTCACACTATCAGATTTCCAAAATTCCCCAGGGATTGCTTTTTCTTGCTCTTCCTTCCTCTTCATCTCCTGTCTCCAAAGAAGCAAGGTTGAAGAGAGAATTCTGTCCTGAAGAGCAGGGTCCCAAACTCCAGTTCATGGATTGGCACCGATCCATGGCATGCCAGCAACTGGGCCATGCAAACAAGCGAAGCCCCATTCGCGAGATGCAGGCAACACACAAAACTACACTCTCTCCCTAGGAAAAAACTCTCTCCACAGCCGCAGACCCTGATGCCCAAAAGGTTGAGAGGCTGCTGCTATAGAGAGTTATGTGGGTTGGATCCAGTAGGAGAGAGAAAAGAATGGAAAACAGGAGTGGGAGTAGAGAAGGAAAGTACATCTCTTGAGGGCATCTTGCCCAAGATCACCTAACCCAGGGATGGGCTGCTGGGTTCGCAGGGGTTCAGGAGAACCTCTAGCTAAGATTCTGTGCAGTTCAGAGAACCCCCAAATCCCACTCTTGGCTGGCCCTGCCCATCCCACCCCACCCTCCCAGGAGTCCCCAAGCACACTGTTTTGGATGCAGGTAAGTGCAGGGCGCACACGGAGGCTTGAGGAAGGCAAAAAACGGGCCTACCAGAAGTTCAGGAAAGCCAGAAACAGGCTTGTTGCCAGCCTCCAGAGGGCCTCCAGAGCCTGGGGAGGCCATTTTCACCCTCCCAGAGGCTCAAGGAAAGCCTCCAGAGCCTGGGAAGGGCAAAAATCCCCCCCCCGCCATGTTGAAGAAGACCGACTAGGCCATACACACCCAGCAACTGGGCAGAGAACCCCTTGCTAAAAATTTTGAAGCCCACCCCTGACCTAACCTAACTGATGGCATTTGCTTAATGCAGTTGGATGTTCTAAAAAGGATCTGTGAGGGGACAGTCTTGATCTGCAAGGGGAAAAGAAAACACAGGAGCATTGCCAAATGCAAACAGTTGATCCAAATCATTTTCAGTCATTGTGTGTCTGATCTGTATCTGATCTGTTAGTTGGGTACTTTATACTTCCTTCCGGGCCATGTCCCCATGGCTCTCCAGAGGGCAATGAAATGCCAGCCTACTCACTTATGGATAAGCTAAGCTGAATATGATAACTCTCTTGAAGCTGGATTTAAATAGCTAAAGAAGTTCATATCCCAGGCAGCCAGTCCTTCAGTCAGGATCAAATACTGCTTCAACTGTGGAAAAAAGGCACATGGCAACAAAAGGTTTTAAGGAGGCCAGTAGAGGCCAGATTTTGAAGTTAGGAAATGTGATTTGCTAAATTTCCATGGTCTAAAAATGGACAGAGACATTGTCAAAACAGAACTGTTTTCTGTTTCATGTTATCTCAGGAGACACATGAGAGCACCATTTTTTAATAAATTATAGTTAGGTTTTAAGTCTCTCTACAGAAGGGGTGTCCCACCTTGACAACTTTAAGATGTGTGGACTTCAACTCCCAGAATTCCCCAGCCAGCATGTTCTCCCCAAGGAGGGGGTGTTTGGGTCTTACACCACCAGTCCAGAGGTGGTATTCAACAGGTTCTGACCAGTTCTGGAGAACCGGTAGTGGAAATTTTGTGTAGTTCGGAGAACCGGTAAATACCACCTCTGACTGGCCTTGCCCCCATCTATTCTCTGTCTCCCGAGTCCCAGCTGATCAGGAGGAAATGGGGATTTTGCAGTAACCTTTCCCTGGAGTGGGGAGGGATCGAGATTTTACAGTATCCTTCCCCTGCCACGCCCCCAAGCCACATCCACCATGCCATGCCACGCCCGCCACGCCACGCCACGCCACGCCACGCCCACAGAACCGGTAGTAAAAAAAATTGAATCCCACCACTGCACCAGTCCATAGCAAAATGGCAATATCCATCTCTTTTGTCCAACTTTTAATGGTTCATTGAATTAATGTACTTCTTTCCTTAGAATCATTTTAACTTGGTCTTGGTTTTCATTGCATCCTTTTAATGTTTTAAATGTTCATTGCTATGTTTTATCACTTTCATTTTTAATGGTTGTAAACTGCCTAAGTGACATATAGACAGGACCACAGGTTAGAAATTTAATAAATAAATGCAGAATAATGACTTGCTATCTTGAAGAGATGATCTGGGCTGAATAGCAATAGCAATAGCTTCAACTATTGAAATCTTTCCTCTTTCCAATTCTTCTCTGAATGTTATTTCTTTCTTGCTCGGCTTTATTTAGTTTTTGGTTTTATTTACTGCCAACTCAGCCATATTCGCAGGGGAAGGGCAAGAGAGGTTGGGAAAAGAATAGGAGAGTAGGCAATCAAAAGACAATGATCATCATCATTAAAATAATCCAAACAGAAATAAGTACTAATGTCCAAAGTACAAGGTATACAAGTAGTAATCATGGTTTGTTGGGTAAAAAAGAAAGACAGGGAAGGCTACCAGAATATGCTGCCTTTTGGCCACTGGTAAAAGGAAACCTGCTTTTCTGCTTTTCCACTGCGCTCTTAAGACCTTTTTATTTCGCCAGGCAGGCCTGGTCTGATTCTCCTTTTAAAACAAAATTTTAATTTTAATTTGTTTTAAATCTTCGGGTTTTATATTTTTTACGGCCAAATTTATCTAATTGGGATTTTAATATGTTCTTAAATGTTTTTAATTGTTGTATTTATATGTTTTATGTGTTTTATTGATGGCTGTTCACTGCCCTGAGTCCTTCTGGGAGAAGGGCAGTATACAAATTAAATAAACCTAAACCTAAACCTTAGCAAAGAAAGCATGAACTGGTATCTATGAATGATGGATGGGATCAGGGAGATAGAATGGAGGAGGTATGAAGGTCCAGAGATGGATGGGAGTGTGGCAACTAGACTTTGGTTTTCTCAGCTTACTGCTGTCCCTCAGGCCCTAAGTTTACCATAAGTGAAGATAGCATTTGGACTGAACACTTGAATAGCAATTGTACCAAAACTTACTATATAGACCAGGGGTGTCAAACTCAATTCAATTGAGGACCATAGCAGGGTTATGGTTGACCTGGGGGGGGGACTGGATGGGTGTGGCCAATTGTGTGGGTGTGGCCAGCTTGATGCCACTCACAGGACATAGCTGACTGGGTGGGCGTGGCCAGCTTGACACCACTCTCCACACTGACCCGATGTTTCCTTTTTGCATTGGGTAGACTGGGCCGAAGCCACACTGGCCCAATATTTCCTCTTTGCATTGGGTAGACCGGGCTGAAGTGACGCAAGACAGCACCTTACATTTTCTAGGATGGCCCCGCAGGCCAGATCCAACCACATCACAGGTCGGATGCAGCCCATAGACCTTGTGTTTGACACCCCTGATATAGACTTACATACTGTTCCAAAGTGTTTTTACAGCACTCTCTGAGCAGTTTACAATGTCAGCGTATTGTCCCGAACAATCTGGGCTCTCATTTTACCGAACTCAGAAGGATGAGAGGCTGAATCAACCTTGATCGGACCCCAGACTGTGGGCAGAGTTAGCCTGTAGTACAGCATTCTAACCACTGCTGCATCACCAGGACTATTTAACCAAAGCATCATAGCAAAACTCACTCTTTTCCAGATGTGAACAAATAGAGTATAAGGCATTTGGAATTAATATTTTTATAGAGAGACAAAAATCAAACATTTGACATTAAGCTAAATAATGAATTGGAAAATGATTGAGAACATAGTAGAAAATGATCCTCAACCACAAATGTAAACTATTTAGTATAAATTAGGGAGAAAGAAAATAGCCTCAGGTCATCTCGCTGGACAAATATATGACTGTGGATATGACTGAACCTGATCTCAGGATGACAGCAACTGTTTCAATCCATTTGTCAGAATCCACCAATTTATCCAATGGGAACTTAAAATAATTTATTGGCCATGTTTGTTGGATGGACTACAAAGATAAGTGTTAATATTATTATTTGATCAATCAATAATATTAGAGTCATGTACAGAGCATGGGGTATGGTTGGGAAACCAGCTTCAGAATTTGGGGATTGTCCCAATTCAATTTGGACTCCGTCCTCAGTCTTCCAGATTTAAAGTGCAATTTGAAGCTTCATGCTTCCCATTATCTAGTATAGGAAGAACCCAATTCTATCTTTCATGTAAAAGAAGAAGAAGAAAGTACAGGTAGTCCTTTACTTATGACTACAATTGAGCCCAAAATTTCTGTTGCCTAGTGAGGCATTTCTTAAGTGAGTTTTGCCCCATTCATGGCTTTTCTTGCCACAGTTGTTAAGTGAATTACTGTATTTTTTGGGTATAAGACGAGCTTAGTTTTTGGGGGAGGAAAATAGGGGGGGAAAATCTGCCTACCAGGTATTCATCTGCCTAGCATCCTTAGAAATTGGTCAGTTTCAGCACATTAGTCTGCTGGATTTGAGTGCACACATGTGCTTTTTATCCCATTTGGGAATAAAAAACAGCTTCTAAAGCACAACTGATCTTTGGAGAGAGAAGCAATGAGAAAAGCAGGCAAAGAACAGAGATTGCTTCACTCGCTAGCACCTAGTTAGGGCTGGAAAAAAAGCTTCAAAAAATTTACATTCCAAGTATAAGACGCACCCAAATTTTCAGCCTCTGTTAGGGGGAAATAGTGTGTCTTATACTCCAAAAAATAAGGTACTCCATTTGTTAGTAGTTAGTAAATTGTGATTATGGTGCAGGTGGCTGGATTCTATACAACACCACTTGGGATTAGTCAAAAACATGTGATTAATCCACCATAGCTATTTTATACAACTAATGTAGCAAACCCTTTTGCATTACTACTCTTTTGCATTTTAGTATTTAATGACTATGGGCCTCACAGTTTAAAGATTGATATTATAGTTTGTTTGGAGGTTCTAGCAGGGGAGCGCAGCTATCGTATACCTTTGACTGAAGATTGGTACACTCCTTCTATCTGGGATGGTCAT
This sequence comes from Ptyas mucosa, assembly GCA_012654045.1. Lineage (NCBI taxonomy): Eukaryota > Metazoa > Chordata > Lepidosauria > Squamata > Colubridae > Ptyas > Ptyas mucosa. The sequence goes on along the minus strand of WNWU01000056.1, from coordinate 2,360,850 downwards.
CCTCTTCCACCGAGCGCGCAGCTTCGGGAGGGATGCACATGGAGCGGTGAGGGAGGAAGGGGACACCCGCCTAGCCAGCCAGATCAGCCGAATCAACCCTGGCGATCAATGGGGTGACAGATGTCGCAGCCAGATTGCCCTCACATCCAGATATTATAGTATAGTTAGGCCATGTGTAACTGATAGATTGAATGCCAATTTGTGATTTTAATATAGATTTTATCTGTTATTTATCTGTTATTTATTACCTTATTCTAAAATTTTTAACTGGATATTCCTCAAGTGCTTTTATTAGTTCTGGTCTCTGGTTTTTGACTGCAATAAACTTGATTTGATTTGAGTAGCATAGTTGTTAAGTGAATCTGGCTTCCCCATTGACTTTGTTTGTCAGAAGGTTGCAAAAGCTGATTGTATCACTCAGGACAGTGCAACCGTCATAAATACAAACCAACCATTGCCAACTAGTTGCCAACCATTTGAATTTTGATCACATGACCGTGGAGATGCTGCAACCATCATAAGTATGAAAAATGGTCATAAGTCACTTTTTTCAGTGCTATTGTAACTTCGAATAAATGAATGAATGACTGTAATTTGAGAACCACTTATGGTTGATTGGGGATAGATTTAATGACATTTACCGCAGATATCTGCTCTCTGTGAAACAACCATTCCAAATTTTCAGAAAGAAGGACAGGAGTTTTATGTAAAACTAGCTGGACGCCCGTGCTTCACTACAAAACTATGTGTTCAGGCTTGATAAATTGACACTTAGAGCCTGAAACTTAATGTAGAATGTGTAACACCATAGCATCAGAGTGTGTAAATATAATACAACTGGCAGTTGGAACAGAGGAGGAGGGGGAGTAGAATGTCCCAGCCCGCAGCATCCATCTGTATTCATCTGGCTAGTATCCTGTCAGTGTGTGAGAGTTGAGGGATGTTTGGAAACTCAAACAGTATTTGCTGTGTGAGCAAGAAGGAGACAGGAAGGAGTCTGGGCATGGCTTAGCTCAAGTGTTCTGTATTAAAGCTGCTTCCTGCTGTGAAAGTAAAACTGAAAGTGAAACTCCTCTTCTCTGCTTGTATTTTGCATTTGGAACAGATTACTTTTCAGGTGGGGAGGTAGAGTAGAAATCCTTAGCATCAGAGCGTGTTAATAATAATATAAGAAATACTAATGCTCTGATTATCATTTCGAAAAATCTTTTTTTGGTGAGCACATAGAAGCCAAGAGGAATATACATGGCAAATTTCAAGTTTGTAGGTTTTATGATTCTAGAGATTTCGTGATTATGGCGTGAGTGGTTTTCGCTTTTATATACAGTATATAGATGTGCTAAAGAAAATAACATTCCAGACAATAATATTCCTTGATAAGGCCCGATAATAAGGAGCTGATTTTGGAGATGGGGAGAAAGGAGGCAATATATAAAGTCTTTTACTTAATTATTTGCAAGTATATGTTTCCACAAGTGATTTGATAAATCATGTCATCCAAGAATAAAGTAAGGCGGGGGGAAGGAGTCATTTAAGAGGTAGTGAATTTTATCTAAACACCAGTAAATAATTGGGGGATCATCTGACAACTGACACTATTCATGATGTGCACTGCTGAGAAATCATAAAATACGCATGAAACAAATCATAATAGACTTAATTATCATTCCACTATGATTAGGTTGACCTCGGTGATCTCATTATTAATATGATCCCTTTGATATGAAGTGAGCCTTGATAATTACTGAATCCAATTGTCTCTATCATTTGTCTCCATTATTTGGCACTTGCTAAGGACCTTTTTTTCACAGAAGCAATGGCCCTGTTTAGCATTGGATGGATTGAGCTTCTTGAAATCCAGATTCAGATCAAACTAGTTCCAGTATTTGAGGGACTGCCACAAAGAAGAGGAGGTCAAATTATTCTACAAAGCACCAGAGGGCAGGACAAGAAAAAATGGATGGAAACTAATCAAAGAAAGAAGCAACCTGGAATTAAAGAGAAACTTCCTAACAGTGAGGACAATTAACCGCAAGCTTCAATTCTGAAGCTTGCCTTCAGAAATTGTGGATGTACCATCACTGGAGGTTTTTAAGAAGAGACTAAACAGTCACTTGTCTGAAATGGTATAGGTTCTCATGTTTGAGCAGGGGGCTGGACTAGAAGACCTCCAAGGTCCCTTCCAGATTCTATTCTGTTCTGTTCTGTTCTATTCTATTCTATTCTATTCTATTCTATTCTATTCTATTCTATTCTATTCTATTCTATTCTATTCTATTCTATTCTA
>WNWU01000056.1:2268830-2358553 GCA_012654045.1 Ptyas mucosa | reverse complement strand
TATTCTATTCTATTCTATTCTATTCTATTCTATTCTATTCTATTCTACTCTACTCTACTCTACTCTACTCTACTCTACTCTACTCTGTTCTAGTTGTGTTGTGTTCAGTCCCAGTTTCCTTCAAACTACTGATGTTGACTCAGCCTTTCATCCTTCCGAGGTGGTTAAAATGAGGACCCAGATTGTTGGGGGCAGCATGCTGACATTGTAAATCACCCAGAAAATGCTGTAAAGCAATATGGGGCAGTATGTAAGTCTAAGTGCTATTGCTATTGCTACTGCAGATCTGCTCCAAATTGAATCTCTGCTATTTCTTGGGATTCAATTTTCTGAATATGATGCGCATTGTGCATACCCCAATGTAATAATCTTGAGCAAAGCTGAGGATTAACATGTCTTGGTTTTCAGTGATTTGTACATCCTAATTTAATTCAGGATTTTCAACATATGCTGGAAGGAGAGATTTCCCTGAGTTAAAATAGCCTTTGAAATTGCAATTGTTGAGCTGTAGTGCCATCTAACGGACTGATGAAAAAAATGAAACACTCTGAAACAAGGAAATGTTTTGGTCACATATGAAAAGTGGGCATTGTCACCACCCCATCTCGGCTTTTTTGACACCTTGCAAACACCTGTATGCCTTATTGCCATTCATCGTGATTTGGTTTTTCCAGGCTAGACATATCCAAGCCTTCTATTATTTGTGAGAGTTTCCTTCCAGATCTTTGGCCATCTAACATGCTTTCCTCTGGAGGCATTCAAATTTTTCAATGTTTTTCCAGGAAGGCAACATCCAGAACTAAAGCTCATATTTTGGGAGAGCTCTGGCTTAATGCAGAATTGAAAGGAACAAGGTCTTATTTTGCCCCTGACTCAAGATCATTTAATTTCAGGGAATATAACTGATACCTGTATGTGTGTTTCTCTCTTTGCTGATTATCCAAGCAGGAGAAGATAACAAGTATTTGAATGCCTTAAGCAGAAATCCAACACATGGCCAGCCCACAATGAGCTAGCTCTTCCATCCAAAAAACAGGTTATCATTTCTTAGAGAAAATACATAGTACTATAACTACTTCTTCGGGCCATTTCTATGTCAGTCCATTTATAATTAGTTTTTCCTGACTAGATACACTCCTGCTGAGAACAGGTGTAATTAGATAGGAAATTGACTGGCTAAGGATTACAGTTGAGCTGTGTGTATTTAATTAGACTCCAAGAAGCTTATTTCAGTTCTACTACGACCATTAGGAGAGGGGAAACATCATAATCACATATACCTACGCCCTTATTTGGAACCAGTCATTTAAGCTGCTTGGTTAAGAAGATCTGCTCTCCCACACTCTGATCAAAACAATAGCTTGTTGTTGGATAATTGCCTTGCTGATTATAATCTCCACACTCTACACAAACACTGTATTTGTGGGACCACCTTATTCTGCACAGCCATTGCCTGAAGGCTCCAGAATCAGAATTCCCCATCATGAGCATCAACAAAGACGAAGTCAAAACTTTCTTGGATAGCAATCCAGATTTTGCCAAGCAGTATTTCAAGAAGAAACTGGAGGACAGAGTCTTCTGTCCCAAGATGAACGGTGAACAGTCCTCGGAAGATAGCATAGGTTTTGAGGGGATGGACCCGGTAGAAACAGAAACTCTTTTCGAGCTGATACAAGACATGCAGGAAAGCATCAACATGGAGAAGGTGGTCTTCAAGACCCTCAAAAGAATCAGTGCTCTCATCAATGCTGCGTGGTGCAGTCTGTTCATGTACAGGCAGCGAAATGGCATCCCAGAGCTGGCTAGCCGGCTGTTCAATGTTCATAAGGACAGCACCTTGGATGAATGTCTGGTGACCTCTGACTCTGAAATTGTTTTCCCGCTGGACACAGGTGTATTGGGCCATGTTGCTCAGACCAAGAAGACCATAAACATCCAGAATGCTCTTGAGGTAAGGCTTGAGGTTACTCTGTGGCCTTTCAGGAAGCCCTTGAGATACAGCTACCCTTGATGAAAAAAATACAGCCTTTTTAGATCTAAATAGACAACTTAATATCAGCTTTACCTCTCCTTAGCCCCAACTGGTATGCCCTAAGCAAAGGATTGTGGGAATTATTATGGAGATCATCAGGTAGCCTATCTTTGGCCTAAGGAAATAACTGTATGGAGATATATCAAATAATTCATAGTGAGTTAAAAACAGAAAATGTTTTTCTCCCTCTCTCATAATATTTAAACAAGAGATCATCCAATGACTTAAAATGTGAGAGATTCAGAAGTTATTAAGGACATCAGACAGCTGTTTGTTAAATTAAGGAATTTGCTTCTTCAAAATGTTCTGTTAGTCATAAATATAAGCTTCAAAGGAAGAGTAGACAGTCACATGGGATTGGATATTCAAAGGACAAAACTCTTGTTGAGCAGCTATCATCCCCAGAATTGAAGGCAACATAGCCTAACTTCCATTGGATATAAGCAACAGTAGAGAGGATAATTGTCCTTATGTCATGAACTTGGTTTCCTAGATTCATCTGCCTGGTCAACTCAAAATGCTAGATAGACCTTTGGTCTGATCCAGCACAGTCTGCTCATGTTCTTAATAGAAGAAAACAGTAAATATAATACAGTGGTACCTTGGTACCTAGCTGCTTTGAAACACATCAAATTTGCTACTCAATGCATTTTAACATGAAAAATTTGTCCCGGTACTCATCATTTGTATGGTACTCAAATCACAGGCTAAAACTTGTCAGTGTTGGCTGCCTTGTGACTCACTACATTATTTCTTATGGGAAAATTTTGTTTGGTACTCATTGTTTTTGGTACTGATTGTGCCTCCGAGAACCAATTACCGTATTTTTTAGAGTATAAGACGCACTTTTACCCCCAAAAAAGAGGATGAAAATCTGGGTGCATCTTATACTCCAAATGTAGCCCTGCCCAGCTTCTCAAACGGAGGTTTCAGAGGCTGAAAAAACATCAGAACCGAAGCTTCAGAAAAAAAGCCCCCAAATATAGCTTCAGAGGCATTTTTTCCTGAAGCTCTGTTTTGGAGGCTTTCAGAGGCAGGAAATTTTTTTTTTTCTGAAATGGAGTTTCAGAAGTTTCAGAGGCAGAAAAAAAAAGCAAAAAAAAAAAGTAAGGCACAGAGCTCACAACCAAGGAACCTGTTGCTAAAATTCACCTCTGGGAACAGCTGATTGGGGGTATTCCGGGAGGCCAATCAGCTTTTTTTCTTATTTTCCTTCCCAAAAACTAAGGTGCGTCTTATACTCCGGTGTGTCTTATACTCCAAAAAATACGGTAATGATGAGTACCAAGCTCCCACTGTAGAGGCTTGCTTATTAAGGAGAGGGGTGGGTTGGCTGTGTAGCTATTTCTCTACTTGATGTGCCTCGATAGAACAAGAGCAGCAGCTCTTTAAATCAAAGATCTGTCGCACATCATGAGTTGTAGCATAAGAAACCTTTTACAAATCTAGGGACAATAAGAAAAACAGAATAATTGTGTTTACATTCCTCGTGTGTTCATTTATTTTTCCATTCTCTTGTTGTGGTTTAGCACAGCAAATGTCTCTTTGTTAGCTCCCTTTTCTCTAGAGATTAAGTTCTTTTATTTATTCTCTTTGTAATTTTATTTTTTTGGGGGGGTTCTTTTTTTCCTCTTTTGATCTATTCATTCATTTTAAATTGCCTTCTCTGGTCTGTATGTTTCTGGCTAGACTGTTATTAGCATTTTGTTATTCTGTACATGTGGAATGTGCTTCCAAACCACTGGTTTGCTCCTTGTTTCTACCACTTTGCATTTTTCCTCCTGTATTTTCTTTGTGGATTCTTCTTGACTGCCCAATGGTGCATTACTGATCTTTCCCCCCCACCTCTTCTTTCCCTCCCCATACTTTCCTTTCCAATGCCATGGGAATTCAGTTGACTATCTCTGCCATACTGGCTTGGAGTGAAGGGGTTATATTAAACAAATTGGAGAAAATATGGATATTTCTATAGGGATGATATGGAGGTTAAAGCTATCAACTCTGACTCTGAACTGGTATGTCCATAGGTGGGAGGTTTGCATCTTTTGAGCTTCTCTTGCACAATGGAAGATTTTTTGGGGGGAGAATGATGACATTTACATAATACTGTAGACTTGCATACAGTTATTTTAAAAATGTATTTATATATTATAAATTTATACAGCTCCCCATCTCACATAATGACTCTTAGGTTGAATCTAAGAAGAGTGATTCACAGCACTGGCTATCCATTAAATTTTCAGACCACATGAGATCTTCAGGAGATCTCATAGCAGTTGAAGGTTTCTTGCAAGATGTCAGTTATATATCTACCTTCTTAATTCCAGCCCAAAGTGGACATACAAAGTTCTTACCTTACTCCCATCCCTCAACTATAAGGGAAAGTAGGCTGAGTGAAACCAGCTCATCATTATCTAACTGAGCTCCTATGGGTGAACATCCCCTTTCCTTGGTTTTTGAAACAACATCATCTTGTTTCAAGCAACCAAACTGAAAGGTGTATCATCAAATAATTTTGAAGAATTGCAGAAATTGGAAGGGATCCTTAAGAGATTCTGAATTAGTAAAGTATGATTGGTGCAGAAGAAGGAACATGCCTCTAGATGCCTTGTGTTTGGAAGCATGGACAGGGAATTGCTCTTCTATCAATGGTCAGACATTGAAATAGATGGTTGTTTAGTGCAATAATACAGGGCTCTTTCTAAGTTCTTCAAAGAACTTAAACATTTCAGTCACTGTTGAATAGTACTATTCAAAAGATTTTCAAATATAATTTGCTAACGCCAATTTGCTTAAGGAAAGTTTTTCAAGTGAGAAGGGTGTGACTACATTATAAGATAGCAATCATTTTCATTTCAGAAGCACTTCCACAATGCTACTGGCTTCACTGTCCAAGAAACTGGTTGAAGCTAACCAGGTTTGCTCACACTACAGTTGTCCTTGAAGCATTGAGAACCAATCAATGGTCCTTCTAGCTAATCATCTGGAGAACACTGTGTCCCTACTGTTGCCATTCATTGGGTAAACATTACTGTTGCTAAGAGGGGGAGGCCAACAAGCTGTCAGGGCCCATCTCCCTGCTAAAAAAAGAAACAGATACTCCCAAATGAGGGTGGAAGGGGAGGCTCCTAAGAGAAAGAAATGGAAATTCCTGACAATGGAAAATGACTCACCTGCACTTAAGCTCCTCAGAACATCAGCCTCTCAAGTTAGAAACTAGAACATTTCCATGTGCTGTCTTGCAGCTGATCTGGAAGTAAATTAACTTGGTTAACAAAGGACAACAGAGTGGAATCAACAAAAATGTTGTGGCAGGATAGGAATAGTGCCTTCAGGGAAGTTCCTGAGTGGAAATCTGTTGGAGAGCAACCATTCCAGATGGGAGGAGGACCCAAAGGGGAAATTAGCACGGAATCCTTAGGTCAGTGATGGCTAACCTTTTTGCCATCGCGTGCCAAAAGCAGGGGGACTGCGGGGGGGGGGGGGGTTGCGCGCATGCATGCCCACACCCATAATTCAATGCAGCCCACCCCCCGCCCCTGCATGCGCAACCTCCTCCCCCCACGGTCCCCCCGCGGTCCCCCCACTTTTGGCACGTGATGGCACAGTGGGCCCAGTAGGCCTGTTTTTCACCCTCCCCAGGCTCCAGAGGCTTCTTGGACCCCGGGGAGGATGAAAACGGCCTTCCCCAGCCCCCCGGAGGCCCTCCAGAGGCTGGAAATGGCCCGTTTCACGACATCTGATGGGCCCAGAAGGTCAGAAAATTAGCTGGCCGGCACACACATGTACACTGGACCTGAGCTAGGGCAATGCTCGCGTGCACACAGATATGGCTCTGCATGCCACCTGTGGCACACGTGCCATAGGTTTGCCATCACGGCCTTAGGTAAACCCGAGAGGCAAGGTCTGATCCCCTCACTCCATCCTGAATGCTATTGAGCCTTATCTAGTCTTTCCCAAGGGAAAGCTACCAGTCTGGGGAGATTCCTGTAGAATAAACATATAACAATAAAGTAGCTTCTTTGAACTACACACATGTGGGTCTGATTGCTAGAGCCTGACAGAAACAAAAGTACAGGTAGTCCTCAACTTACAACAGTTCATTAAATGACTGTTCGAAGTTACAACAGCACTCAAAAAGATTTCAGCACTTTTCACACTTATGACCGTGGCAGCATCTCCATGGTCATATGATCAAAATTCAGACAATTGGCAATTGACTCATATTTATGATGGTTGCAGTGTCCCGGGATCATGTGATCCCCTTTGGGGATCTTCTGACAAGCAAAGTCAATGGGGAAGCCAGATTGACTTGTGTTAGTAACTGAACAACTGCAGTGATTCACTTAACAACTGTGACAAGAAAGGTTGTAAAATCGAGCAAAAGCATTTAACAACTGTCTCACAACTGAAATTTTGGGCTCAGTTGTGGTCATAAGTTGAGGACTACTTATATTCCCTCCCAGATGACAAATGTTTGCGCCATATGGCACAAGTATATTGAACTTCTTCCCAGTCTTAAAATTGTGTCCTATTATATTTGCACACACACAAGTCAGTATTATTAATTTCAAATCCCTGCAGTCCATAAATGGTTTCTGCTGGGATTACTTCATTGTTAAGTACGCTTTCATAACCAGATCATATGCTCATCACAGACCCGTAGGTAGGATACAGTAGGTAAGGTAAACAAATAGTCCCTTCCACATGGAATTAAAACCAGCTTGATTCCCCTTTCCCTCAGGTATGACATTGTAAATAGCCTTTATTGTGTAATTTACCCTTCCCCAGTTGAATGCCCTCTAAATATGTTAAGACAGCAGCTTCCACATTTTCCCTAGAGAATTTATCATATTTAATTTCCAACAGATCTCTGTGGCATCCAGTTGAGTAAAGTGGTGAATTTTTACTTTGAAGGACAGAGCAAGTAGAACCTTACTGGTAAATATATAATTTGCAAATGAAAGGAGACAGATTGTAAATCCATGGAGAGGCAGTGCTCGACTCAGATACTTAAGAATCATTATAAAATCTCAAACATGGTTTTCCCCCAGGATGAATATAGCTTTGCTGCAGATCAGTTCCAAATTTGGGTCAAAACTCCTCCCATCCAGTGTGACCTGCACGTTGGTATCTCCCTGTCCTTGCACCTCTAAAGGACCACCTACCTAATATGACAACACTGTTTTTAATGGGATTTTAGAAGTCATACCAAGATAATTTTGGAACAAAGAAAAATCAAATATGATTTCTATATTATTGTATATGCTGTATTAAAAGGGTTTAAAAAAAAGAATCAGGCTGTTACCCTGTTTCCCTGAAAATAAGACATCCCCTGATAATAAGCCCAATTGGGCTTTTGAGTGAATGCGCTAAAATAAGCCGCCCCTGAAAATAAGCCCTCCCCAAAAATATTTAAACGCCTGCACAGACGGTCCCCGCCATTTCCTCAATTAGGGTTAGGGAGACAGCACTGGAAATCAGGTAAGATTGCAAAAGGAGCCCCATCTTGCTCCATGCGCCCCAAAATAATAAGACCTCTCCGAAAATAAGGCCAAGCGCTTATTTCAGGGTTCAAAAAAATATAAGACAGGGTCTTATTTTCAGGGAAACACGGTAGGTTACATGTTAAGTATTCTTATTTCTTTTTTAAAAAAAAAACAGTGCCAACAGTTTAGTACATTTGTTGATGAACTCACTGAGTCTACTACAAAGAACATTCTTGCCACACCAATAATGAATGGCAAAGACGTGGTTGCTGTGATCATGGCAGTGAATAAGATCGGAGGTCCTTTTTTCACCAGTGCAGATGAAAATGTAAGTAATGGGAAAGTGCCTTCTGAGACATTCTCTAGTCCCCAATATCTACATTTAAATGTAACTGCATTGCTGTATGTTGCGTAACTGAGCAATTTTTTTTTAATGTCTCAGCTGTTCCTGAAGTATCTCAATTTTGCCTCCTTGAACCTGAAAATTTATCATCTGAGCTACCTTCATAATTGTGAAACACGAAAAGGTCAGGTAAGGAAACTTCTCTAAGCTTATCTGCTATCTCTAAACTTAACTGTTTGTGTGTGTGTGCACATACATATATGTGTGTGGAAGGCGCCAAGTTTTTAACAAATTCTAAAAATGTGCCTGTGACCCAGGACTGTTTTGTTTTGACAAGAACATCTTCTGTCAAAGGGCTTACTGACTGTATGTCTTGAGGATCATAGAAAGGTTACAAAACCAGAACGGGACTGGAACAAACCTTAGTGAAGCCAAAACAGGTTGAACCTTTTCTGCCTTCTTCTATTTCTTGGCTCTTTGCCTTCTCTCTCTGCTTAGTTTCAAAATTTCAAATGGTTCAGTTCTCTACACAAGTACCCCTTAATAGGTGGTCAGAATCAAGGAATGAACATAGGACATGGGTATCAAACTCACGGTGTCACGTTGCCATCACGTGACATATTGCAACATATTTCCCCCCCTTCGCGGAGCTGGGGTGGGCATGGCCTGTGCATGACTTTTCACACCCCGACATAGAACATAGAATAATAGAGTTGGAAGTGACCTCAGAGGTTTTCTAGTCCAACCCCCTGCCCAAGCAGGAGGTGGGATTCAAAATTTTTAGCAACCAGTTCTCTGACCGGTTCCTGGGTGGGCATGGCCATGGTGGGCATGGCCAACTCAGCCTCCTGCACCACAGTGTGGGGAACATTTTTGCCTTCCCCAGGCTCTGGAGGCTTTCCTTGAGTTTCTGGGAGGGCGAAAACAGCCTCCCCTGGGCTCCGGAGGCCCTCCGAAGGCCCTCCGGAGGCCGGAAATGGGCCTATTTCCAAACTTCCAGAACTTCTGGGAGGCCCATTTTTTGCCCTCCCAGAACCTCTGCGTGGGCCCTGCACTTACCTGGCATTCAAAATGGGCCACATGGAGACTCCTGGGAGGGGGTGGGCAGGAACTACCGGTTCGGCGAACCAGATGTAAAATTAGTCTCCGGTTCGCCTGAATCGGTCCAAACCGGCTGAATCCCATCCCTGACCCTATATCATTTCAGATAAATGGTTGCCCAGTCTCTTTCTGAAAGCCTCCAGTGACGGAGCACTCACACCTTCTGAAGGCAAGCTGTTCCATTGATTGATTGTTTTTACCATTAGGAAATTTCTCTTTAGTTCTAGGTTGTTTCTCTCCTTGATTAGTTTCCATCCATTGTTTCCTGTCTTGCCTTTTGGTATTTTGGAAAATAGTATGACCCCCTCATTTTTGTAGGAGCCCCTCAAATATTAGAATGAATTATAAGAGTAAAACAGTACACAAAGGTCAATTGCAATAAAAATATGCATCAATGTGGGATCTGAATATTTTCAGAAACTCAATGAAAAATGACCCACCACCAGGCAATATGCCATTCGGTATTCTCAGCATTTGTATGACTATTAAAAACCAAAAAGTTTAAAAACTGTTGTATTCTACAGGTTCAGTAATTAAAATCAAGGCAGGTTTATATTGATCTTTTTCTGTTTTCTCTGGACTAAGCAGGGGTGAAATCCAGCAGGTTCTGACAGGTTCTGGAGAACCGGTAGCTGAAATTTTGAGTAGTTCGGAGAACCGGCAAATACCACCTCTGGCTGGTCCTGGAGTGGGCTGGGAATGGAGATTTTGCAATATCCATCCCCCAGGCGTGAGGAAGGAATGGGGATTTTGCAGTATCCTTCCCCTGCCACACCCACCAAGTCACGCCTACAGAACCGGTAGTAAAAAAATTTGAATTTCACCACTGGGACTAAGTAAACTTTTCTAACACTCCCTTAACAATCTGGTTATTCTTTGTCCCTTCCTAAGACCAGGTCCATATTCTTTCACATTACAGAAAACAAATGCCAGTCATAATTTATTTTGGTCCATGATCAGAATTCCAAAGACAAGTAACGTATTTGAATGATGTTTTACTCTGCTGGACGCTTTTTGATATTTGTTTGTTTGTTTGTTTTTAAATATGATCTTTGGAACATTTTTAAAATACCGACAGTATTCAGTATTTACTCAAAGCATTTACCATTTTAGACAGATGCTGAATAGAAAATATATACTGCTCGAAGCAACTGAAACAATTTTGCAGCATAAAGGATATTGTTCATACTGTTTGCCTAATCCAGTTCTGGAAATTCCAGCAAGAGGGATAAAGAGAGCTTAGTCGTTCGTGCTTTTTCTGTGCATTACATGGTATATGCTGAGAAGGAAATGGCTTCATACTAGTGCTTGACAACTCAGAGTTTTAAATAGTTGGCCATGATTCGAAAATTTAAATGATTTTCTATGAGTGTCCTAGGTACTTCTCAGTTCCACTCATAAACTCTCAGATTTTGCTGATTACCACCCACCCTCTATATAGTGGTATTTTGGTTCTCATTGTTAATTGGTTCTGAGAGGTACGATGAGTACCAAAAACAATGAGAACCAAACAATGTTTTTCCATAAGGAGCAATTTAATGCGCACAAGGCAGCTGGCATCAACAAGTTCTAGCTTGGGTGTTGAGTACCAAACAAATGATGAGTACCGGGACAACATTCATCTGTTAAAATGCTTTGAGTACCAAATTCTATGAGTTTCAAAGCAGTTGAGTACCAAAGTACCACTGTACTGCTATTTTCTCTACTATCATCCTATTGTGTGCCCATTGGAGTCTTCCAACTTGATTGGTGGTGTACCAAAATCATATTCATACACTCCCCCAACACACACACCCCACATGTATCCATGTGGAATCGTCATCAAATACATATTCACAACATATGTATTTGTATACGATCATCATTTTCTTTTTCACACACATAAACATATACAGACACACACATATCATACTACAATCATTTTTTTTCATTAAAAAAATTGTCCTTAGGAATGTTCAGATATCGCAGATCAAATGAGTAAGGAAGTATTTAAAAGAAAACAACAATGCATTTTAACATTTAATGTAATTTATATAATAAATTGTGTATGAAGCCTGGCCTGACTTTATCCATGAGATCTAATTTTTATTAAGACAGAAAGAGAGAGAAATCAGAAATGGTGCTTCTGAATTCAGTAGACTGTCTAGGCAATTTATCTTACTGGCTTTGCTCTTCTGCAGGTTTTACTGTGGTCAGCCAATAAAGTATTTGAGGAACTGACTGACATCGAAAGACAATTCCACAAATCTTTTTATACAGTGAGAGCGTATTTGAACTGTGATAGGTATTCAGTAGGTCTTCTGGATATGAGTAAGCAAAAGGTAAATTGTTCCTAAGTGTGGCTCAGTGTAATCTTGTCTATTTCAGTTCCACAAGTTTTCATGTCCTCTTCTATTTACGTCAAAATATTTGTGCAGCAAAATCAGAATGAAACAAACAAAATACTGCAACATTTACAGTGCTATTAGCTGCTATTCTTCAAAATATTCCCCTAACGTATTTAGTTTAGGGGAGAAGAGAATATTTGTAGCTCTGGATTGAACTGTGGGGTCCTTGATACTCTCTTAGTTTGGTGGTTTTTTTGCAAATGTTTCATTATCAAACTATGTAATATCATCAATTGCTAGATCAACGAAGCTCATAGAGTAACCAAGGATTCCATATTTAGTTTCACGAATTGGCCTTTCTGTATACAAATTATGTGCCCAGCCATTGAAATACAGCATTTGTCTGCCAGACTTTCCTACAGAATTGTGCAAGTACAACAATTTATTTGGAATGTTTTCCCAATTTTGTATTAGTTTATTGGTTAAATTGGTTAAACTTATTGTTTCCATGCCAATGTTAACAGCTCATCCTTTCCACTAGAAATGATAGGGATGAAAGTTGGGGGTTTTCGTATGCAAACTTCATGTACTTAAATTTCAGAATTTATTTGAGTTACTTGGATTTGAGCAAGGAAAAAATGATGCAAATATTCAAAACAGACTCCATTATTACCTAGATGAGTAATTGCAAAATTAATCCACTGGAATCTATCATACAATGCTAAAAAATAGTCTCACAAAGAACATCTGTTTGGAAAAGATATTTCTCCCAACTTAAAAAAAAAGGATATTAGAAATAGTTCTCCATTTTAAAATGTATTTCTCTTTTAACTTTTATTTCACTTTCTAGGAATTCTTTGACTTGTGGCCAGTACTAATGGGTGAAGTTCCACCTTATTCAGGACCTCGAACTCCAGATGGCAGAGTAAGTTACTAACCAGAAAAGATATCTTTCTCTATTGACTCTCCTATTATGAATGTCAACTCCGGTTTCTGTTTTTTGTAGGAAATTGCCTTTTATAAGGTCATTGATTATATTTTACATGGAAAGGAAGAAATTAAAGTTATCCCGTAAGTAAAGTAAAATAATTGAAGGGGGGGGGGAATTGATACAAAGTTGTATGCAGTCAATTCCTCCAATCTACTCTACAGAATGTTGTTGTTCAGTCTGACTCTTCACCGCTCCATGGACCATAGCATGACAGACCCCCTGTCCCAGTGGTGGGATTCAAATAATTTAACAACTGGTTCGGCCAGGGTCAGGCTGGCTGTTGTGGGAGTTGTGGCACATCCCAGTTCTCCAGCTCCGCTGCACATGCTGGACGAGCTCCACACAATGGCCAACCTGACCCTGAGTGAACTGGTTGTTAAATTACACACATCCCCCTGCTATCAAAGTGGATAACTGCACTGCAATGGAGAAAGGAGCAATGGAGCGGCTGACACGAACGAAGGAGGAGGAGCAGGGAGAAGAAAGAGGGAAAGTGGCTTTATCCTTCCCTCACACTGGCTGCTCCATTGCCCATTTCTCCATTGCAGTGCAGCGCCCAGGATCCACTTTAAAATTGGAGGGTGGGGGCAGTAATTTAACAACCGGTTCGTCCAAATTGGTGCAAACTGGCTGAATCCCACCACTACCCTTTCCTCCAATGTCTCTTGGGGTTTGTCCAAATTCATGTTCATTGCATCAATGATACTATCTAACCATCATTCTACAGAATACAAGATCATTTTTAATAAAGAGTTTTAAAAAACCCTCAGTGTGCTGTTGTGAGTACTGCCCTCTCCGTGGTGTCCTTCAGATGTGTTGAAATTGTATTTCCAACCAGCCTAATTAATTGGGAATTATTTGGGAATTTCTAGAATTATAGTCTTTTACCATCTGGTGAGCCTCAAGCTGAGAAGAAAGAGTTGGAGTGTTGTGACTGAGCTCAGATGTTCCCTCACTTATAAAGATAATTAACTCTCAACCTAACATATTTTACACCTTTTTATGAGAATAAGTAATACACTGCCTCTTTCATTTTGGTGGGAAATTAGGTTCTTTTTTTAAAATATAAATGTATGAATTCAAGTACAGGTCCTACAATGAACCTGTAGCTAATAACAAGTTTACCGTGTAAGTTAAGATAAATATAGATATTCTAAAAGTATGAATGAAGAAAATTAAGCTGAAAATGTATCTATTGCTGGGACACTCCAATGTAACTATAGAGCAGGGGTGTCAAACTCAAGGCCTGCGGGCCTGATACGGCCCACAGGATGCTTAGATCTGTCCCACAGGGCTGCTGTGGAAACAGCGAACGACCAGCTCGCGGTGCCCCTGCCAGAAAAAACGAGCTCTGTTTTTCTGGCAGAGAGTTGCAGGAGGTCATTGCAGCCAAAAACTGAGCTCGGGAGCTTGTTTTCACTGGCAGAGTGCTTGGACCGCCACAGGACACGAGTGACATCAAACTGGCAACGCCCATCCTGGCCATGCCCACCTCAGTTCCCTGAGGTCAAGCACAACCCTAATGCAGCCCACAATGAAGTGGAGTTTGACACCCCTGCTGTAGAGAAAAGGGAAGGGAAGAATTAATACGGTATATAGCATCTTTGCATAGAGCCCTGTCATAAAGTGTCACAAGCAGTATGCATTATATAACTGAATCATCTGAAAGTTATCTGGATAAGTAAATGTGTCAGTGACATTGAAGATACATAAATGGATTAGACAGTGCCATGTGTTCTGTGATGAACAAGATATCATATCAGAAAAATACCCTAAGAATATACTCTAAAGTGATTTAAGTAGGAAGTAATTCGTTGTCTTGTACGAACTTATGTAATTCCTTCCCAGGTTTTGTTTCTTCAGTACAAATCTATCATTCTGAGGAATTGAACGTATTCAATATCTCACATATTTAAAACTCTGAATGATCAACTTCTGTGCCACAATTTTTCATGATGTTTTCATGTTTCCAGTTGATACCTGTAAAACACGTTGGTTTATTTCTGAAAATGGTGAAAATACAGCCATATCTACATACTTCATTAGAAAGTCATTCGTTGTTGTTCCTTCCCTCAATTAATTGTTCAAATTCATAAAAATACCAGACTACTTTTAAAAGCATGTAAAGAAAGAATAGGAAGTACATTTCATGCATTCTTTTTCTATCTAAGCCTAATTTTTCATGTTTTATTCCATTTAGAAATCCCAAAGAAGATCACTGGGCACTGAGTAGTGGCCTCCCTACTTATGTAGCAGAAACTGGTTATGTAAGTATTTATATTGACCTCTTTATATAACTCAAGTGTACTTTGGCCAAGAACTAAAGATCTATCTGGGCTTATTTTCCAAAATAGGAACTATATTTGAATCAAAGAGAAGTTTCAATAGCCACTCATGGTATGAGGATGGCCTGAATTTTAAAAAATGAAATATGTATAAATACTTGGATCACAGCCATAATATGTCAATCATATGTACTTTCAGTTTTTATTTAATTTTCAAAAGAGCAACATATATATTGACATATATTTTTTTCTGCAATTTTTCAGATTTGCAATATTATGAACATAGCAGCGGATGAAATGTTTACATTTCAGGTATTATAAGCCTGTTCATAAGAGTTTTATATTTGCTCTGCTGATGCCAGGTGTGAATAATAAGCATAGTTCAAGCTAACTATTTTATTATGTTGTGCCTATAACACAGTCTGGCAACCTATCCCTGGGGACCAGATGTGGGTTTCAGCAGGTTCTGACCAGTTCTGGAGAACCGGTAGCGGAAATTTTGAGTAGATCCGAGAACCAGTAGTAAAAATTCTGACTGGCCCCGCCCCCATCTATTCTCTGCCTCCCATATCCCAGCTGATTAGGAGGAAATGGGGATTTTGCAGTATCTTTCCCCTGGATTGGGGAGGGAATGGAGATTTTACAATATCCTTCCCCTGGAGTGAGGTGGGAATGGAGATTTTAGAGTATCCTTCCCCTGCCACGCCCACCAAGCCATGCCATGCTATGCCCACCAAGCCACACCCACAGAACCGGTAGTAAAAAAATTTGAAACCCACCAGTGCTGTGGACAATTAGATAAAATTACGAAGAATTTAGGAAGGGTCAGTCCTAGCCTTTTTGAAGTTGTGCAATGACTCCAGGCTAATTTTGTGCTCGATCCCTCCTCCCTGCCAGGCTGGGTCCTTCCCAACATCTGGCAAAGGGATTGTCTATTTGAATAGACAACCAAATGTTCTTGAAATATTTTGAACTATAGGCTAATATTTTTACATATTTTGGCCAACTAACATGGTTTCCCCCCAACCCCCCAATTCACGTTGGAAGCACTCTTTAAGATGTTTTCAGGTTGAAAGGATTAACCGGTGACATCACTGTTGCATGTGGGACACCCACAGTCCCTGTCAAAGAGCTGGAGTAAATGATGGGAGTTCATCTCACCACACAACAGCACTTGAGTCTCAAGCATGGGCTTGCAAAACTCCAACTCAGCATCCTAACCATGTGACCCACTGTGCTCCTTAATGACATGGTCAAAGTCCTCAGATTAAAGGGCAAATCATCTAGAGCACATCAGTTTGTCTACTTCTATGAAAATCATATTAAAAATAAAATGTTGCACATAACGTTTGTTTTAAGTAACAGATTTGCATCATATAAATACCGGTAGTTTTATTATTACTAGATCTTCAGGTTAGCCCTAGATCTGTTTAATACTAACATGCTGGTGTTTTAAGAAAGGTCCTGTTGATGAATCAGGATGGATCATCAAAAATGTTCTCTCAATGCCAATCGTCAACAAAAAAGAAGAAATTGTAGGGGTTGCTACATTTTACAATAGAAAAGATGGGAAGCCCTTTGATGAACAGGATGAAACACTAATGGAGGTAGGCATAATTAATGGATATGAAAATATAATGTGTGTTTCCCATAAAGTAGTTGATTACATATACAATTCTGCAGTGGCTAATTTAACTTCCAGTGTGACAAACAGAATAAACGAACCCATTCAGCACAGTTCCATTTCCGTTGTTGCCTTGAGTTTTGACTTCATATAGCACATAAAGAAACATTGGGCTGAGAACATCTAGTGAATAAGATTAATAATTTTATTTATTTATTTGTTCGATTTATATGCCACCCAGGGCGGCTTACAATGCATTAAGCAGTAGCCTTCATACTTTTGTATATACCTGCTTAGTAGGGCTTTTTTGGGCCCCCCCTAAGCGGGGGGCCCAAATTCTATTTTTATACAAAGTCAGCTTATTGCTCCCACAAACCGGGTCCTCATTTTACCTACCTCGGAAGGATGGAAGGCTGAGTCAACCTTGAGCCTGGTGAGAATTGAACTCGTAGTAATTGCAGGCAGCTAAGTGCTACTTTAACAGCAGTTTAGTCTAGGGTCATTATAAATGGCGGTTTCATATTATTCCTAATATACCTTTCCTTTGTAGTTCTTTTTATGTGTAAACTGATATCTCACTTCTTTCTTTATATAAATATCGAACTGGCCATTGGCCATATTCTGAGGAAGTTTGGAAGTTGTAGTCCTCTAAATGTCCTCAAACACATTTATAAAATACCAGTTTGGGAAAAAGCTTTTCCTTTCTATTATCCTGATATATTTCACTTATCTAAACTCCCATTCTTCCTGTTCCTCTGATCTTTCACTTTCTTTGCCTCGTGTGTAATTTGTTTTTATTTTGAGCTTAAATTCTATTTGGGACTCCCTATGAAAGAAATAGTCCCATAACTTCCAGGATGAGTTATTGGGTCTGCACAGTCAACATTATTAACAGATTATGACTGAACAGAACAGTACCATCAATCCCACTATCCAAAAATCTTTTTGATATTACTGTCAGTATTTTTTAAAAAATTGCTATTCTCTGGCTTCAATCAATGAAGATAGCCACCCTGAGCACTTCCTTTTCACATAAAAAGGACGGCAGTAATATACAAATCCAGGGGGAAAAAAATAATATTCAAGAGTATTATAAGAGCCGCGGTGGCGCAGTGGTTAGAGTGCAGTACTGCAGGCTACTTCTGCTGATCACCGGCCGCCAGCAGTTTGGCAGATTGAATCTCACCAGGCTCAAGGTTGACTCAGCCTTCCATCCTTCCGAGGTGGGAAAAATGAGGACCCAAATTGTTGGGGGCAATACGCTGACTCTGTAAACCGCATAGAGAGGGCTGGAAAGCACTGTAAAGTGGTATATAAGTCTAAGTACAATTGCTATTAAAAATTGAAAGCTCAGAGAAAAAGAAATGGGCATGGCAAAAAGGAGATCAGCTCTGGTTTAGTAATAAAATATTTTTGTTTTGTTTTTCAAGTCCTTAACACAGTTTCTGGGCTGGTCTGTGCTCAATACTGATACTTATGATAAGATGAATAAACTGGAGAACAGAAAGGACATCGCACAGGATATGGTGCTTTACCATGTACGATGTGATCAGGAGGAACTTCAAGAGCTCTTGGTATGACTTTTTGTTCTGTCCCCGTCCTCCACACGCACAAACCCACACAGACAGTCGAGGGTTAAATAATTGGCACACACAAACGGTCCATTATCAGAAGCTTGACAGCTCTACGGGAACCGGCTGCCAAGTTCTTTACTATAACAAGAAGGGGGGTGTTCCTCCACCAGATAACAAATACAATACACACTGGCTGGGAAAAAACAGTCCAATTCACAATCCTTCAGCAAACTGAGGTTTTGCACCAAAGAAGCTTGCAAGAATTAACTTTGTCCATCACAGAATCTAAACGGCCACACCCCTCCTTTATATAGCCGGTGGGGTGTGGTCCAGTGACTCAGCTTAATCCCTGGCATGCCTCCTCTTCTGCTGTGATCGTTTAGCACGCTGACGCTAACGTGGGCCCAGCCACAACTTGTCTCCCTCATCACTCTCCGACCGATCAGAGACACCTGGCTCCTGGCCAATCTCCTCTCCTTCGGCCGACACCTGAGGAATTGTCAGAGAGGAGGGGCCGGGGGAGGGAAGCCTGGCCGGCTCCTCTCCTTCATGTTCGGAGCCTTCTTCCTCCGATACGATAGGCTCGGGGGTCGGAGCCACAACACTTTTACAGATTTGACTCTATTCTAATCCTCTCTATTCCTTATTTCTTGATTAATTCTGTTTCAACTGTTATGGGGTTGAGAACTCTTTGGATCCTGACCACTACAAAGTCTGCTACAAGATAAGACCAGTCATTAAACATCAGTAGATAACAAACACTGAACAAGGTTGGGGTTGTTGGTTTGTTTTTTGTTTTTTTGGAAATCATTAAATTGTCAGAAAAATATGTTAGTGATACTGAAAGGTTGCAGGTTTTATCCATCTGCTGCTTTACATTCCAAAACATACTTCTTGTATGCTCATAACTTCAACATGCCTGTGTTTCTCCACAGCCAACAAGAGAGAGGTTTGGCAAAGAGGTGAACGAATGTAAAGAGGATGAACTGATGGAACTTCTAGTGAGTGTCGATTGTTGTGAGTGCCTTATTAGGGCATCATGCCCTTCTTTTAAAGATTACAGATCTAAACTGGGAAATCTTTTATTTGGTTGCACATTACATAGGAGAATATTTTATGACCCAGGTGGTCAGAAAGGCCCAACAGAGACTCTACTTCCTCAGGGCCTTGCGAAAAAACAAAGTGGAACAACTGATGACCTCCTTTTACCGGTCTACAATTGAAAGTGCTCTCACTCATTGCATTATGGTGTGGTATGCCAGCTTGACAGCCGGAGAATGAAAGACATTACAGAGGGTGATGAGCACAGCACAAAACATCGTGGGCTGTCCCCTGATATCACTATATGACCTCACTAGGGCTCGCTGCCTTAGAAGAGTGAGGAAAATCCTCAGGGATGACTCACTTCTTGGTCAGCACTTCTTTATTCTCCTGCCGTTTTACAACATAATACGATTGATTTGCGGGGGTGCTCGATGTGCAATAAATTCACATGGTGCAGTAGGATTGTGTGCTTGTTACAGGGGTGGGTTCTACTTACTTTGACTAATGGTTTGCAACAGGGCCGCGCACGCAAGTGAGTGAAGCAAGCGTGCGAGCACGCTCTTCTGCACATGCGCAGAAGCATTCTGATGACGTCGGGGTCAGTCGGCAGAGCCTCCCTCTGGTTTTACTACTGGTTCTATAGAACTGGTGCGAACCGGGGGCAACCCACCATTGGCTCACTGGGTTAGGGATTTTTCTTTTACTGTCTTTCACTGTGAGTTGTATTGGGTTGTGGGGGTGAACGAAGGGAGACTCAGCCAATCTTATTGTACACATGTTGTACTCTGACAATAAAGGTTTGAATTTGAATTTGAATATAAGCAGATAATGATGTCCTAAGGTCATAGTTCTAAGAGCAGGGCAAGAAACAATGGGTGGAAACGAGCTGAAAGGAAATCCAACCTGAAGCTAAGGAGAAATTCCTTTAATCAGTGGAAAAGCTTGCTTCCTGGAGTTATGGGTGCTCCATCGCTGAAGTTTCCAAGAAAAGATTGGATAACCATTTATTGAGGATGAAATAAAGACTCTTGCCTTGGGCAGAGGATTGTACTAGAAGACACCAAGGTTGCTTCTAGCCCCATGTTTTTATGTCTTTCTTGATATGTCTCCTCTGATACATATAAAGTGTGCTTCAGCTAAGTATATATCAATTGTTATTATTTGATTTATAATTTATTAAGCAAAGGCCACACAAGGCAAAATAAAACATTTGATTGATTCTATTCATCACAGATGTTTTTCTAGACTTTAATAAAACTTCACCTCACTATTTTCACCCATGAGTTTTGTTGAAATAATGAAAACTGTTTGCAAAAATTATTAATTTCAGAAAAGCGTTTCCTCTAAGAGAATTTGCTAGAACTTTCCAATTTCACTTATTGACATGTTTTGCACAAACCAAGAACCTCAGCTCACCTCAGGCAATATAGATTTAGCATTAATATGGTGCAATCCTTGACAGAAAAAAAAATCCATATTTTTACAAAAACACAAACACATTACAGAGGAAAACACTGACCTCATGTGTCTGTAGTGGTCATAGAATACAAATATTGGTCATGGCTCATTGCAGGAATGCACAATATATGCTAATGTATTGACGAACTAGAGGTGGAATGGCAGGAAATCAGACACGAGGAAACAGGCAAGACAGTTATTTAAATACAACACAAATGCCAGCAAGAATCCAGACCAAAAAACTGGCTATGAGTAGTCTTCCTATCTGACCGTATCATTGTGTGGTTGTGGATGATCACAAGCTCTAATCAATTGCAATAAAAGATAACAGCAGATAATGGATCTGTAAATGGTTTGCTTAATTAACCAGAGCTTACATAAACTGTAGATTTGATTAGCAAATCAAGAACTTGGAAAAGTAAAATGAAATGCTGGCAAAGCTTTTTTACAGGACAGGAATTGAACAGAAGTCTATCTAAACTAAGTTTAGTTTGGTGCATTCCAGTTATCACAATGTTTGCTAACTCATAAAGTAGCATTAGATGCAAGCATAATCACTATTTTTATGACAGTTCAGAGAACAGAGCTTGTTGCTTCCACTCTGGAATCTAAACTAGAAGTGCTATTCTTTTTTGACCCCAGAAAGAAATGCTTCCAGATCCTGAAGAATGTGAAATTTACGCCTTTCACTTTTCTGATTTCGAATGGACTGAACTTGATCTTGTAAAATGTGGCATTCAAATGTATTATGAGCTCGGAGTGGTGAAAAAATTCCAAATTCCACAGGAGGTAAATGGTAACGTTTTTGCAGACCCTTCTTCAAATGTGGAGAATTTTTTTTAAAAGAGTAATGAGCACCCTGTGGCTTTCCGCTCATCCACTATTAAGTGGACGGTGGCATTTTGAACTTACTACAAATGAGTTGTCTTTTTAAAAGGGATTTGTCTGCTTGCATTATATCGCAGATTTTTTTCAGTAGTTCAAAGCAGAATTCATAGCCTTTCTCCTCCAAATTTTCCTACAACTCTAGGGGATAGATTGGGCTGAGAGGTAGTTACTTTTTCCAATGTCATCTTGTGGGCTTCCCTGTCTGAGAGTAGAATTAAACCTGAGTCTCTCAAGTTGTGAGCCAATAATGTAGCCATTTCACCAAGGTGGTACAAAATAAAGCAAAAGCAAAAATCTGTATAGAGAGGGAACAGGAAATCAGATATACCAGAGGTGCTATTCAGCAGGTTCTGACAGGTTCTGGAGAACCGGTAGCGGAAATATTGAGTAGTTCGCAGAACTGACAAATACCACCTCTGGCTGGCCCCAGAATGGGGTGGGAATGGAGATTTTGCAATATCCTTCCCCCAGGAGTGGGGAGGGAATGGGGATTTTGCAGTATCCTTCCCCTGGAGTGGGGTGGGAATGGAGATTTTGCAGTATCCTTCCCGTGCTATGCCCACCAAGCCACGCCCACCAAGCCACATCACGTCCACCGAGCCACGACCACAGAACCGGTAGTAAAAAAAATTGAATTCCACCACTGAGATATACATATTGAATGTAAATTATCTGAGGGATAGTAGGAGCACCTTAGAATTGCACATAGATTTGAAATATCCTGCTCCTTGCATAATGATTGTACTTCTCTGTTGAACCAGAACCCACGGGAGATTCTAGCTGGCCAGACTTTCTGTACACAAAATCTCTAACTGCAATTTATAGGTTCTTCAGTAACGCTTCAGGTAGTTCTCCTCCTTCCATTTTTGAAAGCCAAGATGAGCACAGCATGTTTACATGCAAAGAATCCATCAGCCAATCAGTATTGGCTAGCACTTTTTGACCAACTGTGGAGGACAGGGAACTGCCAATCAATCAGTACTTGGAAGTTAGCCAATAGTAAACTCAGTGGTGAAATCTAAAATTTGTTACTACTGGTTCTGTGGGCGTGGCTTGGTGGGGGTGGTAATGTGACTGGGTGGGCGTGGCCATTTTTTTTTAACTTTTAAAACCATTTTTTCTACAACCTCTTCCGCAAAGAGGTTGTAAAAAATGCTTTCAAAAGGCTCTGACGATGCCAGCTGAGTTGCCTGATTGGCAGAGGCTTTTTAAAAAACTCAGCTGGGATCGTCAGAGGCATTTAAAGGAAAAAAATGTTTTTTTTCTTTTAAAAGCCTTTGACGATCCCAGCTGAGCCGTGCAATCATCAGAGGCTTTTTTTTAACTTTTAAAAGCATTTTTTCCGCCGAAGAGGTTGTAGAAAAAATGCTTTTAAAAGTAAAAAAAAAAGCCTCTGATGATTGTGCGGCTCAGCTGGGCATGAGGGGTGGGCAGGGATTTTTGCTACCGGTTCTCCGAACCACCCACCTCCATCACTACCGGATTGGGCGATCCAGTCCAAACCGGGAGCATTTCACCTCTGAGTAAACTGCATATTTGTTTTTGTAAGACTCCAGCCATGGCATCTAAGCTACAGGATTACAGCAATCCTTTTTGGATATTCATCAAACTGGAAATTACCTGTGAGAGTCATTAATAACTACTAAGTCTAAGCTGGGGTTTCCCTGGTAGCCATTTCAGGCTAACATCTTCTAAAACTTCTATAGTTTTGAAACTTACTGGATTCCTAAGATTTAGAAACCAACTGGCCATTGAAGGTGAGGGCCTAGGAGAAAACAGGTGTATGCTTTTAGCCTTCCTTAGTAACTTGCATATACGAATGCATTTTATTTAGATTATAAACTGCTTCAAAATTTTAAGTTAACACTTTAGGTGTCGGTGATCCAAATTAATGAATAAAATAAATTATGGGCTCACTAAGGAAAAAGGAAATACAGGTAGCCCTTGATTTACCACCACAATTGAGCCCAAAATTGATGTTGCTAAGTAAAAATTTGTTAAGTGAGTTTTGCCCCATTTCTTGCCACATTTGTTAAGTGAATCACTGCAGTTGTTAAATTAGTAACAGGGCTGTTAAGTGAATCTCGCTTCTCCATTGACTTTGCTTATCAGAAAGTAGGTCGCAAAAAATGATCACATGGTTCCAGGAGACTGCAACCGTCATAAATATGAACCAGTTGTCAAGCATCTGAAGGTAACTCACATGACCATGGGGATACTGAAATGGTCATAAGTGTGAAAAATGGTCATAAATCACTTTTTTCAGTGCTTTTGTAACTTCGAACTGTTGTAAAATGAGAACTCCCTGTAATATATTTCACCTGAACATCTGAATACCAAGAATCTTTTTTGGGGGGAAGGGGGTGGAATTTCTTACCTCCTTTAGAGAAAATTGTGGCACATAAAACTTGGTTTGCACTGATTAACTCTTTTTATTTTCACAGGTCTTGGTGAGGTTTGTTTTTTCAGTCAGTAAAGGTTACCGAAAGATTACCTATCACAACTGGCGCCATGGCTTCAATGTTGCGCAGACTATGTTCACCCTCCTTATGGTATGTCTTTAGTAGGCTTTCTGTAGAAACGGTTTCAGTTTAGAGTAGGGGTGTCAAACTCAATTTCATTGAGGGCTGGGGTTGTGTTTGATCTCGGAGGGCTGGGGTGTGTGGCTGGGAGTTGGCATGGCCAGCTCAACGTCACTTGTATTGTGGGGGGGGGGGGGGGCACCTGTGGTAGCCAAGTGCTAAGGCAAGACTTCCCTGAGATCCTCCCTCACTCTCATTATAATCTCCTTCCTTCCTTCTTTCCTCCCTCCCTCCCTCCTTCCTTCCTTCCTTTTCTTTTTCCTTCCCTCTTCATTCTCCTTTCTTCTTCCTTCCCCTCTTTCCTTATGTTTCCTTCCTTGCTCTCTTCCCATCTTCCCTTCTTTTTCTTTCTTTTTCCTCTTTCCCTTTCTCCTTTCCTGTCCCTTCTTGGATGCTCAAATGCAAAAGGGGAAACATTTCTCATTTTGTTTTGTTTTTAGTTTGTTTTGATAGCCCCCTGCCAGTGAAAATGTAGTGTGCCCCATTTTTGGCCGCAACAGCCTCCTGCAGCCCTCTGCCAGTGAAAATGGAGCTCAGGGGGGCACATGTGGCCTTCCCGAGCTCCATTTTCACTGGCAGAGGGCTGCAGGAGGCCATTGCAGCCAAAAATGGGGTACGGGGGTGCACGCCCCCCAAGCTCCATTTTCGCTGGCAGAGGTGCCGCAAGCTGGTCCTTTGCTGTTTCCAGGCTGGCCCAGCAGGCCAGATCTAAGCACCCCACTGGCGGGATCCGGCCTGGATCCAGCCGAGTTTGACACCCCTGGTATAGAGCCACTGTCATTTCCAGATATAACTCTTACTTGCCCTTAAAACAATGAAATTCATAACTCTCACCCTACCCCGAAATTCTTAGTTTGTCTAAGTATCTACAACAATTTTTAGCTCAGATTTTCCAACTCATTCTGGCTTAAGAGCCGAGACTCAACTATTCCATTGTTTATCAAGAAATTAGGCAATAAGGTGCTTTATACAAAAATCACAGTCCATAATATTTAAAGCACTTTGGTAGAAATCATTTTTATTTGGATGCAGATTTAGGAATGTCGAGATGAGTTACTTAAGCATCCTCAAGGCTTCTGATTCTTAAAATATGCTCAATTTTTTTAAAAAAAATCTTAAATTCCACTGATTCTGGAAAGGGATTTGTGAGTTACAAATGGATGGCTGCAAATATGCAAGCTCTTTTGAGTTTTTTGAATGCAAGTTCTACTTTCATTTAATTTTAATGCAAAAAACTAAGATAGCTTGCGATATGAATAGCAATGGAAATTCAGCCTGTATGGATTTTTTTAAAAAAAATCTCTAACAAAATAAAAGCTAAATCTGATGAATATATATATATATATATGTTTTTTTAAAAACTTGCTTTGTACAGACAGGTAAATTGAAGCAGTACTACACAGATCTTGAAGCCTTTGCCATGGTCACTGCAGCTTTGTGTCATGATATTGACCACCGAGGAACCAACAATCTTTATCAAATGAAGTAGGTGCTCTTCTTTTATTATCAACACAATTTACATTCTGAATATAGATTTCATATTAAATTCTACAGGCTGCTCCCCCAGAAGTCAAATGATTCTTTGGGCACATAGGAAAACCCGCCTGTGTCCACTTACACATTGATGGAGAATCATGTGCTGCTTCTCAGTGACAGTTCAAGGATTTCCATCAGTTGGTTTTAACTGACCCCAACAAACAGAACATAAGAAACTGCAGTCCGAAACAAACAATAGATTCCTACCTTCTTTTGTCCAAACTACTTAACTATCTCAGAAACGTTTGATTTTCCTCTTGCATACCCACAAGATTTTCAATTGTGCAGAAATAGCGCTCAGTTCTTCAGGAAGTATTTTAGCTCTTCACCTTCTCCAAAAGCATCTCCAACCATTACAAATTTTCAAAGAGCAAAAACTCTTTTTGTGATGGCAGAAGCATCCATTCACAGTGCTCCTCCCTGCCCCCATACCAGTGAAAGCAAGCACAATGATAAAGCCACAGTCCCGTCTCTTCCCTAGTGGACTCAGTTTTGTAATAAAGGGATATTTGAAACTATTCTCATTCACTTTTTTCTTGAGATCATCAGACAACTTACAACACTGGGTTGCACTTCACCGAATATTTTTATTTTCTGAGAGGCATTCTGGGAAACAAAGATGGTACTGGGGCAGTGGTGGAATTCAATTTTTTTTACTAGCGGTTCTGTTGGGGTGGCTTGGTGGGCATGGTGTGGTTTGGTGGGCGTGGCAGGGGAAGGATACTGCAAAATCCCCATTCCGTCCCCACTCCTGGGGGAAGGATATTGCAAAATCTCCATTCTCACCCCACTCTAGGGCCAGCCAGAGGTGATATTTGCCAGTTCTCCGAACTACTCAAAATTTCCGCTACCAGTTCTCCAGAACCTGTCAAAACCTGCTGAATAGCACCCCTGTACTGGGGGAAGAAGGGGTGAATGGTGTTTGTTTAACAACATGATGGCTTTCAACTTAAAAGAAAAGTGAAAAGAGGCAGAAAAATTCTGATGCAGGTGTTCCAGACACACTAAACCCCGTGGGCACACCTTATCAACACCTACCAGATATGGGATGCAAAAATCCAGAGGATCACTAGATGGCATCAAAGGGCTTCTAAATCTTTTTGTGGTCTTCTGATTTTGCAGCCCAGATCTGATAGCTGTAGCATTGCTTTTTCTGATGGCTTATATAGCCTCCATAAATATATTTAAAAACTTCAAAAACTAACGTTTTAACGGTTGAGGCCTTCCTCATATGAATGTATCACTCCCTGCATAAAAATTATGCAGAAAAAGAATGATACACAGTAGATGTTCAGAATATGCTTCTAAAGTATATTCATATTTAAATATCTGTCTGCTGTTTTTCCGGCTTAGAAATATTACAGCTGATATTCTTATTGTTTCTGTTCTGTATTCAGTGGTGGGTTCC
Organism: Ptyas mucosa; assembly: GCA_012654045.1. Taxonomy (NCBI): domain Eukaryota; kingdom Metazoa; phylum Chordata; class Lepidosauria; order Squamata; family Colubridae; genus Ptyas; species Ptyas mucosa. The sequence goes on along the minus strand of WNWU01000056.1, from coordinate 2,331,871 downwards.
TCCCGGTTCCGCCGAGCCGGTAGTGGTGACGATATGATGTCACCGATCCGGTTCTGGGCCTCCCCTGGCCCCCCGCCCCCTCCACCCCCTGCATTATTCTTACTTTTTATTTGGTCCCACTCCCAATCTATTGCTGCCTCCTGAGTCCCAGCTGATGGCTAGAGGGAAAAAAACAGTTTAAACTCTTGCCACAGGGCTTCAAAGGGCCACCCTACAGCTGATCAGTGTTAAAAGAAAACAAATGAGTAGACCGATGCCTGCAAAAATAAATAGGTAGACCAGTGCCTGCAAAAATACATGAGTAGATCAGTGCCTGCAAAAATAAATGGGTAGATCGGTACAGCTCTGCAAGCAGTTAAACGTCTGGTAGACCAGTACCTCTGCTAAATCCTAAAGAATTGTCACATGACCATCAAGCCACGCCCACAAAATAAGCCACGCCCACAGAACCGGTAGTAAAAATTTTAGAACTCACCCCTGTCTGTATTGTTTGCATGTTATCAATAGCTTTGGAAAACTGCCTTGGAAGCAGTGAAGCATAACAAAATGTATCATAAAATAGTTATAATGATATAGCACAACTCAACGAAATCATCATTTTAATAAAAGTTTTCATCGTCAAAGATTAAAGCAATGTCTGGTTGCTGTTCTTGTACTTCAAATCCCCAAAGCAATCATTTACAAGCTTGAGGATAGAAATAAAGAAGTATTTGGCATTCTTATAATGATTCCATTCTTTAATCTTCCCTGGTGTTTGCTAACAGATCTCAAAATCCCTTGGCAAAACTTCATGGCTCATCCATTTTAGAGAGACACCACTTGGAATTTGGCAAATTTCTGCTCTCAGAAGAGGTGAGTGACCAATATTTTAAATGGCAGAAGTAATTGGATGGATCCATGTTTTGTTTTTATGAAACTGTGATTGGTAATAAACACAACTCAAATTTTGATTGGAATTAATAATTGGTTTAAAACTTTGCACCAATTACAAAGCATCCATCAACCTGCTTTTCCTTTCTCAGAAACAGGATTTAAAGAAGTCAATTCTTTCAGCTCCCAAGTACCATAGCCTGCCTTGAGACTGCATGTAACTCCCATGTTAAATAAAATAGAAAATAAAATTGGCTTGTTAACAATTCAACAACTAACAGGTTCAATTAATCATTTTATCAGACGGTTCAAGGCACACACATGCTTACTATTAATTAATTGTTTAAGCCAGTTAATTGGGAATTTATGCTAGAGCACTCTATTTCAAAGTTTAGATTGTCAGTACTGAAATTAAAAATGAGGGCATTTTTATACAATGACCACTTGGAAAGCAGCATTTCAAGCTGAGAAAAGTGAAGAAAATTACCTTCAGTTAGGTGATGGGAGTGAAACAGATGGCAAACTGGTAGAAGTGTCCTGAGGAATAACAGGCATCAGCACACTTCAAAATCGAGTCTGCCAAATATTTGGAGAACAACCAAAAACGTACCTACCCATTTAAGAAAGAATTCATCTGAATAAAACATCAGTAGAAACTCCTGCTCAATAGTTATAGAATGATGGAGCAATTGGTGAAAAAATAGAAATTGGAAAAGTTGGGTGGGGAAAGTTGAATATCATAACATGATCCAGTTTGATGATGATGATGATGATGATGATGATGATGATGATGATGATAATAATAATAATAATAATAATAATAATAATAATAACTTTATTGTCATTGTACGTGTATACACAGTATACCCATACAACGAAATTCACTTAATACCCAAAGACCAGGTCCACCACACATAACAATCCCCAAATACACTCCCACCCACCACAATTCCCCACCCCTAAACCACCCAAACATTCACACAACAGATCAAGTAATGCTGTCCAACAGCTCACTGATCATGACCCTTTAGTTCATTGTTGAGTGCAATTATAGCTCTGGGATAAAAACTATTCAGAAAACGTGTGGTCCGAGTTTTAATTGTTCTGTATCTTTTGTCAGAAGGCAACAGTCCAAAAAGATTGTAAGCAAGATGGGAAGAGTCTCTGAGAATGTTATGCAACTTTCTCAAACAACGAGATTCAAAGTTGTCGTCCAGGGCTGGTAGCTGGAGTCCTATGATATTCTGGGCAGTTTTAATGATCCTCTGTAGAGCTTTTTTGTCTGCTACAGAGCTGCTCCCATACCATGCAAGAATGCCGTATGTCAGGACACTCTCAATGGTGCTGCGATAGTAGGACAGAAGTAGATGCTGAGATAGCATCTTCTTGAGCTTTCTCAGGAAGTACAGCCTCTTCTGTGCCTTCTTCACAAGCATGTTAACGTTCATAGTCCATGAGAGGTCCTTCAAGATATAAATCTTTATGTTATTCTTTCCAAATGATGAAGGTGTTCAGTTACAATTTTCTATATTCTAAGCGTACAGCAGAGAAGAAGTCATTGAACAGAAGACTGGTAAAATCAGTTCAGCACTAATCTGATTACTTTCCATTGGCTTCTGGAAAACCATCAGCAAAAGCCCATGATGAAGTATGAGATATAATATGTTTATATATTTCCCGTGTGTGTGTGTGTGTGTGTGTGTGTGTGTGTGTGTGTGTTTAGGTCTTGAACATACAAAAAAGAATTAGTACATCTTCTCAGTATCTATTTGATATATAGATATGGGCTGGTGGTTCAGCAGACTAAAAGCATTGTGATTATTTATTTATTATTTATTTATTTATTAAATTTATATATCGCCCTACTCCCGAAGGACTCAGGGCGGTGTACAGTTGAACGAAATATACATGTAATAAAGGAATTGAAAAAACCGATTTAAAATATAATTAAATAGTTAGGTTCGGATATAGTATTGAATTAGATCATTTCAAGTTTCTGGGGCAGATTCAGAATATAAAATGTAAAGTAGCTTTTAGATGAGGTTAGGTCAGGCCGGCCTGCTTGAAAAGAAATGTTTTGAGGGCACGGCGGAATGTACGAAGATCCGAGATTATCCGAATCTCTGAGGGCAGCTCATTCCAGATGGTAGGTGCTCCCACAGAGAAGGCTCTCCCCCTGGGGGCCGCTAGCCGACACTGCTTGACCGACGGTACCCTGAGAAGTCCCTCTCTATGGGAGCGTACTGGTCTGTGGGAGGTTATTGGTGACAGAAGGCGGTCTCATAGGTATCCCGGTCCTAAGCCATGGAGTGCTTTAAAGATGGTAACTGAAACCTTGAGGCGCACCCGGAAGACCACAGGGAGCCAGTGCAACTCGCGTAGCAGGGGAGCCACATGGGAATGCCATGTCGCTCCCATAACAACCCGCGTGGCTGCATTCTGGACCAACTGAAGCCTCCGGGTGCTCCTCAGGGGGAGCCCCATGTAGAGAGCATTGCAGTAGTCCATGCGGGAAGAGACGAGGGCATGAGTAACTGTCATTAACGAATCCCGATCCAGAAAGAGACACAACTGGCGTATCAGGCGAACCTGATAAAAAGCTCTCCTGGCCACAACTGTCAGATGTTCTTCTAAGGACAGCTGTGAGTCCAGGAGGACACCTAAGTTGCGAGCCCTCTCTGTGGGGGCCAATGACTCGCCCCCAATAGTCAGTGATGGTGCCAACTGACTATATCGGGATGACGGAAACCACAACCACTCGGTCTTGGATAGGTCCCTGAGAGTGCCAGATTTTACCCATAATCTGGCGCTCGAAGATGAGAGCTCCCCGCTAAGCCTGTCAGTACTCCAGACCCTGGATGTCTCTGCTTTGCAGAGCTAGATGTTGTGACCATCCCAGCAACCAACTTTAAATAAATACTTTTTGAATCGAGCTGGCGGAGCATAAGCAGCAAGAATAAAACAGCAAGTATTTTCTTTTTTTTTAACTCCAAAGATTTACTTTCTTTAAAATATTTTTTCTAAGCAGAGAAAGTGAAAGCAAGATAGCGTTTGAGTTTCAACGGGGCGTGAAGAAGTGAAAGTTAAAAGTAATTATTGACAAGCCCCTGTTTGAAACGTAAAACTCTTTTTTGAAAAGTGGATGAACCAAGAAAGGAAGTAATTATAATAATTGAAGCAGTAATATAAATTACAAATTGCAAAGGATCTTTTTTTTCTTTTGATACTTCTTTTTTTTTTTTTCCTGTCCTTTTGGAAGGGAAGGAAGAAGGGGGGGCAAGATGGCTGGTCTTTTTGAAAGTAAAGAAAGCAAAGAAGGTTTAATTAACCCTCAGATATGGTCTGATTTTGAGGAAGCTTGGAGCTCAATTACCTCTGCTTTATTGGAAAAAATTGATACTATATTTCAAGCTTCTCAAGCTGGAAACAATGAAATACATGGAAATACTGAGTTGCAATCTAGCAGTGGGGGATTGATTGAAGAGCTGGGAGAAGGAAAAGAACAACAACAACAGCCTATAGTAGTCTTTTTGGAGAGAAAGATGGATCTTTTGCAGAATAAGGAGCAAGAAATTTTGGGAGCTGATGAGACTTTGGCTACATGAATTTTTTGTTACAAAGTCCAACCTGCACTTAAAGAGCTGTTTTCAGAAGAAGTTATACTTCTGCAAAAATTTTATAATATGCAATCCCAAAAAATGCAAGTTTATATTGGAGTTAAAGGCAGAGGAATCAAAGTTAAGAAAAGAGTTCATAAAAAGGAGAAGAAGAAAGACTGGAGACAAGGAAAATAACCCTGCTTGATGAGATGATGGTCCTTAAAAAGTATTGTTTAAGAGTTTAAAGATTTTGAACTTTTGGAAGAAAACATCCAACAGCTTAATGCCAGTTAACTAAGCGATGAGCGACGATGAGGAGGTAACCTACAGCTGTATTGGAATATTTTGAGAAGAATAAACAGATCACTGCAATGCTGGTGTGTTGGGTTGTGAAATAAGCCTTGACCTGAATGATTTGGAATATTTTATTAAGGACTGTAATAAATTTGGACTTAATTGCAGTTGCAGAAGTTTTATTGAATATAGTAAATTGGAGTTTTCTGTTTGAAGGTAATAAATATAAGGCAAAAGGACTAAGGGTTTAGGGCAATTGCAGTTGATCTGGTGGTTTCCCTAATACGTCTGATGAATTTATTAATCTAATTTTTGGCTGGATTTGATGGATATTATTTGAAATACAATTACAAAGTCACTCGGGGGGTTTTTTATATATAAAGAAGCAATTTTTATTTAGGTGGGTAGATGCAAATGAAGATATTCTACATGCTGTTGGAAGATGTGAAGATAAGAAGATTAACAACTGGTTTAATCTAGTATGAAGAATTTAAATGTTTGATACAGCTATTAAATGATGTTTTTAGTTGATTTGTTAATATGTACTGATAAATTAATAAGAGGTTTGATTATTATTTTTTAGTTTGAAAATGTTTTTTTTTAAGTGTTTTAACTATAATTGGACCTTGATGGTTTAAAAGTGGAGGACGGAAGAGTTTATATAGTATTTTATTTTAAATTTGGGGTTTTTGAATGAGGTTTTTTTTTTGTTTTCAATGAAAGAAGTTATAAAATATCTTGTTAAAATGGAAAGATCTATTAATCTGTTAAGTGTGTATTAGTTAAATTGAGTAATGATAGGTTTTATTAGGTAATATTTAACTGTTTTATTATCTGCTGTAATTATAAATGGATACTAATTTTGTTAAATTAGATGGAATAAGAAGAAGACTTGCTTTCCTTTTATTTATCTATTTGTTTAATGATCATGATAAGTGAGAGATGGAGTTGAATTTAGGGGATTTAAGCTGTATTTTATATTTTGTATTTGCTCTGGGAAGTCAGGGGGGTGGTCGGGGAGGGGGGAGAAAATGTATGTAAAACCTTTAAAACTTTTTCAATTAAAAAAAAAGAGCATCATTGGGGTGGTTTGGGGTGGAGATGTACAGCTGGGTGTCATCAGCATACTGGTGGTACTTCACCCCGAAGCCACTGATGATCTCACCCCGTGGCTTCACATAAATGTTGAACAGGAGGGGTGAAAGAACCGACCCTTGTGGCACCCCGCAAACAAGAGGCCTTGGGGTCGACCTCTGCTCTCCCGTCAATACAGTCTGTGATCGGTTAGAGAGAAAGGAGGAGAACCATCGTAGTACGGTGCCCCCCACTCCCAGCCCCTCCAACCAATGCAGCATGATACCATGGTCGATGGTATCAAAAGCCGCTGAGAGGTCTAATAGGACCAGGATAGAGGAGCAGCCTCTGTCCCGAGCTCTCCAGAGATCATCTACCAATGCGACCAATGCCGTTTCTGTGCTGTATCCAGGCCTGAAGCCAGACTGGAATGGATCCAGATAAGCCGATTCATCCAAGTACTGAGGGAGCTGTCGTGCCACCACACTCTCAACAATCTTCGCAACAAAGTGAAGGTTGGAGACTGGACGGTAATTAGCCAATACTGCCGGGTCCAGGGAAGGCTTCTTGAGAAGAGGTCTCACCACTGCCTCTTTCAAGGCAGTAGGAAAAACACCTTCACTCAGAGAAGCATTTATTATTCCCTGGAGCCAGCCTCGTGTGAACTCCCGGGCAGCCAGTACCAACCAGGAGGGACACGGATCCAATAAACATGTGGTAGCATTCAGTCTCCCTAGTATCCTGTCCACGTTTTCAAGAGTCACAGAGTCAAACTCTTCCCAGATAATATTCTCAAGACCTGCCTCCATCCCTTCCCCTGAATCTACTATGTCAGAGTCCAGATGTTCTCGAATCTGAGTGATTTTATCATACAGATATTGTACAAAGTCCTCGGCTCTACCTGCCAAGGGGTCATCCCACGCTTCCTGAAGTAACAGGGAGCGTGTCACCCTAAACAGTGTAGCTGGGCGGTTATCTGATGATGCAATAAGAGCGGAAAAATAGTTATACTTTGCCGCTTTTATCGCCACTAGATAAGTCTTAATGTGAGATCTTATCAGTGTTCGGTCAGATTCAGTTTGGCTGGTCCTCCAATCACTCTCCAGGCATCTTTTCCGACGTTTCATCTCCCTCAGCTCCTCAGTGAGCCAAGGAGCTAAGCGAGATCGGCGTCGGGTCAGAGGCCGCAAAGGCACGACTCGATTCAAGGCTCTGGCAGCCGCCCTGTCCCAAGCGGCCACCAGGTCCTCGGTCGAGCCGTGAGTCAGAGATTCAGGAAATGGCCCAAGCTCCATCTGGAACCGCTCCGGGTCCATCAGGCGCCTGGGGCAGAACCATTTCATCGGTTCCGCCTCCCTGCAACAAGGTGTAGCGGTTCGATTAACACCAGCTGTCTGCAATTACTGTAAGTTTGAATCTCACCAGGCTCAAGGTTAACTCAGCCGTCCATCCTTTCTAAGGTAGGTAAAATGAGGACCCAGTTTGTGGGGGCAATAAGCTAACTTTGTATAAATATACAAAAGTATGAAGGCTATTGCTTAACGCATTCTAAGCCTCCCTGAGTCTCCGGAGAAGGGCGGCATATAAATCAAATTAATAAAAATAAATAAATATAAATTGTATAATTGTAGTGGAAGGAGTGGAAGAGCCTGGGGATGAAATCAAATAAGGAATCAGCCTAGCATCGCTAGTAGCCACAAATGATTTAAGTCCAATGCCCTTTGAAGTCTGTCAACTCTTATTTAGTGCCAAAACAGTGCTATTAGTTTACTAGATTCCTGTTGCATAGGCATGAGCAATAAATCATTTACTCGGAACTTAACATGGGGGTCTTTTGCACTTGACAACTAGGCTTTAAAGAAAGATACCATTAGGAAAAGTTAGAGGTACCCAACATGATGCTTAATTGGAAGGACCAATCTTCCACTCTGATTTATGTATTTCTCCCTTTTAGTCCCTGAACATCTACCAGAATCTCAACAGGAGGCAGTATGAACATGTAAATCACTTAATGGATATTGCCATTATAGCCACCGATTTAGCACTGTATTTCAAGTAAGTGAATCATGTTAATTACTAAAGGGAATCCACATGTTTGACACAGTTCTTCAGAATATTGCTACATTTTGAGTGAAACAACCCAAATAGGAAAGAAATAGGAAAGTAGTTTCAGTGCAGGTAGTCCTCAATGTACGACCACAACTGAGCACAACATTTCTGCTGTTAAACGAGACAGCTGTTAAGTGAATTTTGCCCCATTTTACGACTTTTCTTACCACATTTAAGTGAATCACTGCAGTTGTTAAGTTAGCCCCAAAGGTTGTTAAGTGAATCTGGCTTCCCCATTGACTTTGCTTGTCAGAAGGTCTCAAAAGGGGAATCACATGACTCTGGGACACAGCAAAGGTCATCAATATGAGCCAGTTGTCAAACATCTGAATTTCATCACATAACCACGGGGATGCTGCAATGGTCGTAAGTGTGAAATATGGTCATAACTCCCTTTTTTTCAGTGCCGTTGTAACTTTGAACAGTCGAGGACTGCCTGTATTCTAAAAAAAAATTGGTCTGCTCTAATTAGGTTCTGCTCAATCAAACACAGGTGGGAGGATCTGAAGTATAATTTAGAGAAGAATATAAGCCCTAAAGTGTTAGATGGTGTTGAATTTACTCATTGCTATCTTTCTTTCCACTAGACCAGGGGTGTCAAACTCAAGGCCCAGCCCACATGGCCGGCCTGGAAATAGCAAAGGACAGGCCTGCGGTGCTTCTGGCAGCCAAAATAGGGCCTGGAGGGGAGGCCCACATGCAGCTCCCCCATGCCCCGTTTTGGCTGGCAAGATGCTGCAGGAGGCATCTCTCCTGTCTCCCCCATCCCTGGGTTGGCCCCTGGAGGAGAACTACAATGCTGAACCGGCCAGGGGTGGGTTTCAAAAATTGTTGCCACCGGTTGACCCGTGCACACCTTCTGCGCATGCGCCCATCCTCAAAAACGTGGCTAAATAGGATGACTAGTTCACCTGAACTGGTCGGAACGAGTTGAATACCACCTCTGGAACCAGGCCTCAAAGAAATTCAGTTTGACACCCCTGCACTAGACACTCAAATGTGCAAGTTTCATGTCAATTGTCCTTTATTTTATCCTCTCAGTATCCTCTGCTTGGATAAGACTGAGAAAGTGACTGGCTGAAAGTTAGATTTCATGGCCAAGGATGCTTCTCTGATCTTAATCCAACACCTTAATCAGTACATCACATTGTGGTGTTTTCTACATGCAGTACAGACTATATATAGCTTCAATATGCTGGGGAAAGTCAAGCTACGGATTGAATGGGTTTATTCTTCCAGAATAGCATTAACTTGTAAATATTAAAGAAGACCCTGATGTTGTGACATGAAGGCAATATTTTGTTGTCTTTGGGTCTGTAAAATATTCAAGGGTGTATCAAGACACGTATGCAGCTTAAGCATTAAAGCACAGAAAATTGCTTATATTTCACCGATAGCAAATTCTGCTCCACACTTTCAGTATTACGGCTAATCCAATGGACAATCTATATATAATAGAGAGATTTTCATTCAGTTTTTAATAAGTAGGGCAGGGGGTAATGGTGTCTATATCAGAATGAAGTGAGCTCTTTCTAGGACTTTCTAGGTCTAGGACTTGTTGTGTTTCTAGGACTTGTGCTTATACTGTTCAGTTACTAAGAAATTACTGTGAATTTTGATGGTGCTCAAGCTACAAAAGGGATTGATTTTTCTTATTTGTTTGCCGTCTGCAATCTTTTTTTTTCTTTTAAGAAAGAGAACAATGTTTCAGAAAATTGTTGAAGAGTCAAAGACCTACAACGATCAGAAAAAGTGGGTTGAATATTTGTCTCTGGAAACCACAAAGAAAGAGATTATTATGTAAGTGATCCCTTTTTAAAAAGCTAAACATATAAATGACAACAATGGAAAAACACCAAATGGCCCATTATCTCAGGTTAAATATTTGTACTAACCTAGGTCTACCTGTATGCAGGTATGTATATATAGGCATATATACACGTATGTATGTATGTATGTACGTACATGTTGGGGCTTTTTGTAAAAATTGGCTGTCTGGTTAAGATGTAGGTTCTTTGAGAGAGTTGTGGGTGAGGCTTAAGGTATAGAAAGTTGAGAATTCTTGATGTTAAATTTTTGGTGTTCTCCCTAGGAGGAATTACTCTGAGTGCAGAGCATACACTACAGGTAGTCCTCAACTTACAGCAGTTCATTCAGTGACAGTTCGAAGTTTTACAACGGCACTGAAAAAAGTGACTTATAACCATTTTTCACACTTATGACCATTGCAGCATCCCCATGGTCACATGATTTACATTCATATGCTTGACAACTGGTTCATATTTATGACGGTTGCAGTGTCCCGGAGACCATATGGTCACTTTTTCCAATCTTCTGACAAGCCAAGTCAATGGGGAAGCCTGATTCACTTAACAACCATGTTATTAATTTAACAACTTGAGTGATTCACTTAGCAAGTGTGGCAGGAAAGATCGTACAATGGGGCAAAGTTCACTCACAAATGTCTCACTTAGCAACATCAATTTTGGCCTCAATTCTGGTCGTAAGTTGAGGACTACCTGTATGGTCATTTACCTCTATTCTCATCCATTGGATTGGATGAGAAAATTCTAACAGCTGCCTTTTGGAACTAACTCTCCTAGTACTGCTGTAAATTAAAATATAATAGTCATAAAACCTTAAAGAACTTGGACAATCTGGCCAAAAGCTATCCGGAGGCTACACACACACGCATGCATACTCACCATCAGCAATACATGGGAAGATGAGGCTTTCCCCAGTCCTTTCTAAAACTTATACATCAGAGGTGGTATTTAGCAGGTTCTGACCAGTTCTGGAGAACCAGTAGCGGAAATTTTGAGTAGTTCGCAGAACTGGTAAATACCACCTCTGACTGGCTCCGCCCCCACCTATTCTCTGCCTCCCTAGTCCCAGCTGATTGGGAGGAAATGGGAATTTTGCAGTAACCATCCCCTGGAGTGGGAATGGGGATTTTACACTATCCTTCCCCTGCCACTGCCCACCCAGCCACGCCCACCAAGTCATGCCATGCCCACCAAGCCCCACCCACAGAATCGGTAGTAAAATATTTTGAATCCCACCACTGTTATACACCAGGGGTGGGTTCTACTTACCTTTACTACCGGTTCGCAATGGGGCCATGCGCGCGTGCTCACTTCACTTGTGCAGAAGCTTCTGCGCACACGCAGAAGCATTCTGATGATGTTGGAGTCAGTGGGCGGAGCCTCCCGATGGTTTTTATTACCAGTTCTATAGAATTGGTGCGAATCGGGGGCAACCCACCACTGTTATACATGTGTAGGAATATGTTATTTTGACATACCAAGGTTCCATTTCTAATTCCAACTCATTTCAAAAATTTAATTCCAATAAAACAATGTGAACACTTTGCTACAGAACCGTAAGACTCACCTGATGGAGGTATCTAAGTCTTCTAGAGCTATTTTTCTTTCCTACTTTTTTCTACTAGATGGATTTCTTCCAAAGCACAATTCCCTGTTTCTCAATGGGTTTCTTTTGGGTCAGTTCTTCCTGGTACCTTCATAAGTATACGTGCATGTATCTGCCTTGGAGAGCTGCTTGGAAATTTGCTTTGGTGCAGTGGTTTTGCTGCTTGGGAGAATGTGAATGGACAGAAAAACACAGATTCCTTCATTGTGTTTTTCCTTCTGGCTTCTCATCTACAGGGCTATGATGATGACCGCCTGTGATTTATCCGCTATTGCAAAACCCTGGGAAATCCAGAGTAAGGTCAGGTGCCTTTCACACAGTGTCTTTTCTTCAAATGTTAAGAGCAATCTGCAGATTGTGCATTTTCCCTATCATAGAGTTGAATTATTTTATCCTTGTAGTGTCTATCAAAGCGTTAGGGGTTGACCCTACAGCATATATAAAAGACTGGAATGTAGTCTTTCAGTGATGGAGCTCAGATACATTAGAAATTCCATCAAGACAATTTACAGCAAGTCTAACACATCTATTTAACAAGTGAGATGTGAAAAAGTATTGTATTCCAGAAATGATGGGCCAAGAAAAAGGCATGATTTCGAAAACTTATAAATTGCTGATGAGATTAGAAATAGGTGACAAGATAATTAAAGATTCAATGATTGCCTGGGGGAAAAATTTTGGTTATTCAATCCGTCTAGAAAAATGGCAAGAGATATGGTGGGGGAACATGAGATTAGTAGTTTCTACGGCGTACAAAGAAAACATCTATAAGATGATATGTAGGTGGCATCTCCCCCCCCCCCCCGATAGATTAGCCAAAATGTTTACTGGACAGTCTGCTGAATGCTGGAAGTGTGGCTTTGAGCGTGGCACCTACTACCATCAGTGGTGGACGTGCCCGGAAGTAGTAAAATTCTGGGGAAAAATTTAAAAAATGGCTTAACGAGATCTTAAACCAAAAGACTGAATGGCGACCAGAGACATGCTTGCTCGGCTCCAAACCAGAAAATATTTAAAAAGATTCATGGTACCTTGCTCTGTACATTATCACAGTGGCAAGAATGACATATGCGCAATTTTGGAAGAACAAAAATACCCCATCAGAGGAAGCAATTATAAAGAAGATCTTAGAATGTGCAGAAGCAGATAAATTGACAAAAAAACTAAAAGATAGAGACCAAACGCAAACATGTTTATCCTGGGAAAAAGTATATATTTGACTAGAAAAAAGAAAATCATAACCCAAACTAGAGGAGGAATTGTATTTATTGAGAAGCTTATATGATACAAATATAGTGAGGTCGGATAGACCTAACTGATGTATAAAGGTAGATAAGTTGTTCTGTCTCCCCTGGAATATAATATAGATATACTGTACTGAATATAAAGGTACTACTTATAGGTATGTTTGTTACTTGCTGTGCTGTTTTGTATGTTTTTTATATGGTGTGTTGTTTCCCTTTTTAATGAAAAATGTAAATAAAGACTATTAAAAAAAAAAATTCCATCAAGACAATTTACAGCCAGTCTAACACATCTATTTAACAAGTGAGATGTGAAAAAGTATTGTATTCCAGAAATCTATGGTGTGTTTTTTTTCCACAGGTTGTGTATAAGATGATTAAGTAATGCCGTACAAATTTTAGAGGTTTAAAATCTCATTGACATCAATGACCTTATGTAAGCATAAACCTCGGAAAGAAAAAGGGGAAGAGAAGCACTCAAACACATAGAATGCTTCCAAATGTTAGAATTGATAGTGATGATTTTCTAGCCACTACAAGGACAAAACAACAAGAGTTGTGAAATGTGAATGCCAGCATCATAAAAGTTTTTCCCCCTATGTACAGGTGGCATTACTTGTAGCAGCTGAATTCTGGGAACAGGGAGATCTGGAAATTTCTGTACTTCAACAACAGCCTATTGTAAGTTCATTTTTTAAAAAAAGTAATTGATTTGCTTCCAGTCTTCTTCTGTTTTTTCCCCCCTAGTAATGTTTCTACTCCTGGAAGGTGAAATCTTATGCTATGGGCAGCCCTCTTTTCCAAATGTCCTTCCAGCAAGAGGAAGAGCCAGAGTTAGCTCAATTCTGATTCAGTGGGCAACAGTACTGCAGGACATGTGAAATAAAAGCCTTGCTAGAACATATAGTGTTAGGGACATGGTGGCTCAGTGGCTAATATGCTGAGGTTGTCGATCGAAAGGTTGGCAGTTTCGAATCCTTAGTGCCACGTGAGCCCCTGTTACTTGTCCCAGCTTTTGCCAACCTAGCAGTTCGAAAGCACATAAAAAATGCAAGTAGAAAAATAGGGACCACCTTTGGTGGGAAGGTAACAGCGTTCCGTGCACCTTTGGCGTTTAGTCATGCTGGCCATATGACCACGGCAGAGGTGGGTTTCAGCAGGTTCTGACCAGTTCTGGAGAACCGATAGCGTAAATTTTGAGTAGTTCAGAGAACCGGTAGTAAAAATCCTGACTGCCTCACCCCCATCTATTCTCTGCCTCCCAAGTCCCAGCTGATCGGGAGGAAATGGGGATTTTGCAGTAATCTTCCCCTGGATTGGGGAGGGAATGGAGATTTTACAGTATCCTTCTCCTGCCATGCCCACCAAGCCACACCCACCAAGCCATGCCATGCCATGCCACGCCCACTATGCCACGCCCACAGAATCAGTAGTAAAATAGTTTGAATCCCACCACTTATACACCAGGGTTCTACTTAACTTTACTACCGGTTTGCAATGGGGCTGCGTGCACGCGCTCGCTTCACTCACACAGAAGCTTCTGCTCATGCCACGCCCACCAAGCCATGCCACACCCACCAAACCACACCCACAGAACCGGTAGTAAAAAAATTTGAAACTTACCACTAGACCACAGAGACATCTTCGGACAGCGCTGGCTCTTCGGCTTTGAAATGGAGATGAGCACCGCCCCATAGAGTCGGGAAAAACTAGCACAGATGTGCGAGGGGAACCTTTACCTTTACCTTTAGACCCTATAGTAGAAGCTATTTTGGGACCTTTTCACCCCATTTTGTAGTCAAAGAGAGATGAAGACGAAAAAAGGGCTTATCTTTCTCACTGTAAAATGTCCTCATTAAAATGGGCAAAGGGGCTGAGAAGGAATAGTTCAAGGACAGTTAGTCTCTCCTCTGTACATCATTTCATCTTGAAATTCACCCAATTTCCAAAGCTAATGTGGTGGGCATTGAACGGAAGTCACCCAAATTTATATACGGAGAGAAATGTTTTTCCTCCTTTTCCATGGGAGTAAATAACAGCCATTCATGTGAGAACAAATTAAACTTGATTGAGATCATTTTTGCCCAAGACTGATTATTTTCCTCTTCCATTTGCCTGATTTATAATCATTCTCTTTATCCCACTGAAGATATGAGGCTCACTGCAGGTAGTTCTTGACTTACAACAGTTTGTTTAGTGACCCGTTCAAAGTTACAACGGCACTGATAAAAGGTGACTTATGACCGTTTTTCACATTTATGACTTTAGCAGCATCCCCATGGTCATGCGATCAAAATTCAGGTGCTTGCCAACTGATTCGTAGTTATGATGGTTGCGGTATCCTTGGATCATGTGATCATCTTTTGCAAGCTTCTGACAAGCAAAGTCAACGGGGAAACCAGATTTGCTTAACAACCGTGTTACTAACTTAACAGCTGCAATGATTCACTTAATAATTGTGGCAAGAAAGGTCGTAAAATGGGGCAAAACTCACTTGACAAATGTCTCTCACATACCAACAGAAATTTTGGGCTGGTTATAAGTCGAGGACTACCTCTGCTATTACAGTGCTTTAAACCCTAAGGTTTCTTGGCAACACTAGAGTTCAGGCTTCAAAACTCAGTTTCTTAAGAGGATTTAATAACTGTGCCCATTCAAAAACAACCGTTGCTATTTTTTCCTAGCCTATGATGGACAGAAGGAAAGCTGCTGAGCTCCCCAAACTTCAAGTTGGTTTCATTGACTTTGTGTGCACATTTGTATACAAGGTAAGCGGATTAATGATCTGATCTATTAGGTCCAGGAACTTTTACTAAGTTTAAGTCACTGTACGAAACCTCTTGCCCTCTAGCTGATTTGGATTTCATCTCCCATCACTTTTAGAAAACACGAGCCAATAGCAAGGGATTATAAGAATTGTAATCCAAACCATCTGGATGGCTTTAAGTTGCTTATACTTGGTTGAGATATTTTTATCACCAATAATATCTCTGCTTATGGCACCTTAGTACAAATCCTTTGGGAGTTAGAAGGCAGTTTTCCATTTCTTTTATTTATAATTAATCTTTTTTTTTGTTCACTATTTTTAAAAATGAGAATCTAGAGTTGCACTCTAGCATTTTCTGAGCTTTCTATCCCCTCCAGTGGGATGTTGGAAAGAAGTTCTATAAATGGGTTGGACTTTCTCAGTCAACAAGACAGGTCTCCAAAACCAAACAGAATCTGATGGAAATTTGAGCGATGAGGAGAAAGGATCAAGTTTGAAAATAAGCAACCTCAGAGTAGGGACCAGAAAAACTCCCCCAAAACTATACTCCCATGAAAAGTGGAAGCTATTATGTGTAAACAGGAAACAAACCCACACTCTCTCATACTGATGATGTTCCCTAGATGGGTGATGAACTGTCTGCAATCAAGCAGAGAACTTCAGAGAACACCAAGAATTCCACCCCATGCGTCTTTATTTTATATTGTTTGATATTACATAATTGAATTTGTGAATGATTTGCATTGCTAGGTGAGGAAGGCAACTGATCTAGCTTATTGTTTTGAGACACTTGAGAAAAATGCTTTTACAATTACATTATGTGAGATTTTAAATTTAAGGGGTTTAATATAGAGATGAAGGGAAAAATTGAATTTGGTTCAATTTTTGGGGTTAGGTTCAATTAGAGGTTAGGATGAAGGGTAATATTGGTCTATAAAAAAAACAGAGAGAATAAATACTATGGCAAAAAGGGAATATATAAATTGTGTTGAAATGACTAAAAATTGTCTAAATTTGTGAACCAGCCAATACTCTGTTCAGAAAAAATACATTGTATGTTTGTTTGTTTGTTTGTTTGTATAAAAAAAATTTTAAAACTTTTTTTAAAAAAAAGAAAAAAGCTTTTACAATCTCGAAAATGTCTATTGGCAAGAGAGCTTCACTGCTTCCATTCTAAAATATCTTGTCTTCTAGAGACCTGTTCTTCAAGTTCTGATATTATTCTTCATGGAAAGCATTCTTTTTTTTTTATTGAAAAAGTTTTAAAAGTTTTACATACATTTTCTCCCCCCTCCCCAACCACCCCCCCAACTTCCCAGAGCAAATACAAGATAAAATACAGCTCAAATTCTCTAAATTAAACTCCATTTCACACTTATCATAATCATAATCATTAAACAAGTAGATAAAAGAAAAGCAAGTCTTCTTTCTTCTTATTCCTTCTAATTCAACAGAATTAATCTCCATTTATAATTACAGCAGTTAATAAAACAATTAAGTATTACCTAATCAAACCTATCATTACTCAATATAGCTAATTAATACTTAACAAATTATTAAGTCTATACAATTTAACAAGATATTTTATAACTTCTTTCATTTAAAACAAAGAAAAAAAAGCCCAACAACAACAAAAAAAAAAAGAAAGAAACTCTCTTTCAAAAAAACCCAAATTTAAAATAAAATACTATATAAAGTCTTCCGTCCTCCAGTTTTAAACCATCAAGGTCCAATTATAGTTAAAACACTTAATAAAAAATAATAATAAATTTTTAATTAAAAAATAACAATCAAACCTCTTATTAATTTATCAATACAGATAAAACGTCATTTAATAACTATATCAAACATTTAAATTCTTCATACTAGATTGAACCAGTTGCTAATCTTTTTGTCTTCACATCTTCCAACAGCATATAGAATATCTTCATTTGCGTCTACCCACCTAAATAAAAAATTGCTTCTTTATAAAAAAAAAAAAACCCGAGTGACTTTATAATTATATTTGAAATTGTATCCATCAAATCCAGTCAAAAATTAGATTACTAAATTCATCAGACGTATTAGGAAAACCACCAGATCACCTGCAATTGCTCTAGGTCCATAGTCCTTTTGCCTTATATTTATTACCATCAAACAGGAAACTCCAATTTACTATATTCAATAAAACTTCTGTGATTACAGTTAGATCCAGATTTATTACAGTCCTTAATAAAATATTCCAAATCATTCAAGTCAGGGCATATTTCACAGCCCAACACACCAGCATTACTGTGATCTGTTTATTCTTCTCAAAATATTCCAATACAGCTGTAGATTGCCTCCTCATCGTCGGTCATCACTTAGTTAACTGGCATTAAACTGCTGTCTGCTTTTTTTTCTTCCCAAAAATTCAAAATCTTTAAACAGTTAAACAATACTTTTTAAGGACCATCATCTCATCAAGCAGGGTTATTTTCCATTTCTCCAGTCTTTCTTCTTTTCCTTTTTACGAACTTTCTTCTTAACTTTGATCCCTCTGCCTTTTTTAACTCCAGTAAAATTTTGCGGTTTTTGGGATTGCATATTATAAAATTTTTGCAGAAATGTAGCTTCTTCTGGAAACAGCTCTTTAAATGCAGATTGAGTTTTATAAAAAAAAATTCATGTAACCAAAATTTCATCAGCTTCCAAAGTTTCTTGCTCCTTATTCTGCTCAGCATTCATCTTTCTCTCCTCAGTAAAAACTGCTATAATCCGTTGTTGTTTTTTTACATCTCCCAACTCTTCATTCAATCCCCCACTGCTAGATTGCAACTCAGTATTTCCATGTATTTCATTGTTTCCAGCTTGAGAAGCTTGAAATATAGTATCAATTCTTTTCAATAAAGCAGAGGTAATTGAACTCAAAGCTTCCTCAAAATCAGACCATTGAGGGTTAATTAACCCTCCTTTGCTTTCTTTGCTTTCAAAAAGACCAGCCATCTTGCCCCCCTTCTTCCTTCCCTTCCAGAAGGACAGAAAAAAAAGGGAAAAAAAGAGTTTCAAGAAGAAAGAAAAAGAGAAAAAAAAAAGACCCTTTACAATTTGTAATTTGTATTGCTGCTTCAATTATTATTATTACATCCTTTCTTATTTCATCCACTTTTCAAAAAGGAGTTTTACGTTTCAAACAGGGGCTTGTCAATAATTATTTTAACTTTCACTTCTTCACATCCCGTTAAAACTCAAACGCCATTTTGCTTTCACTTTCCACTTAGGGAAAATCTTTTAAAGAAAGTAAATCCCTGGAGTTAAAAAAAAAGGAAAAAAAATGCTTGCTGTTTCATTTGTGCAACTTGTGCTCCGCCAGCTTGATTCAAGAAGTATTTGTTTAAAATTGGTTGCTGGGATGGTAACGACATCTAGCTCTGCAAAGCAGAGACATCCAGGGTCCGGAGTACTGACAGGCTTAACGGGGAGCTCTCATCTTCGAGCGCCAGATTATGGGTAAAATCTGGCACTCTCAGGGAGCTCTACCCCACCCATCTACTCACTTTCCCCCCTCATACCAGGGGGAAAGTTTTCAAACCACAAGACAGCCGATAGTCGCTGTTCTTGCGGTTCTACGAAGCCCTGGGCTGGCGCTTCAAAAAGAAGCGTCCGGCGATGTCGCAGTCCCACCGGAAGTCCCATGGAAAGCATTCTTAATGAATGGATGATAGGATTAGGTTAGGTTAGGTTTCAGTGACTACAATAAATAAGCAAATCATCAAGCAAAACAGAAAAAAAATGTCTGTTTTATTTCCAATTAAGGTTTTACTTCTTAAAGATAGCCTTTTCTTTTCTTGAAGCAAATTATGCTTTTGACCTTGGATAGATATCTGCTGTGTAACTGATGCTTAATGCAGCTTATAAGAAAAAGGTTGTTTAAATGACCATGAAATGGAATTAGCTTTCCTGAGGAATTTCTCAAGATGAATAAAGGAAATTATATCCTAAATCATAATGCTTAAGCTGATCCTTGTTCCACAAATCAAAATCATACAGGTAAACGACCCACCTTTATCCCCCAAATGCTTGGCTGAAGATGATCATACAGTTCAGATTTTATAGGAAGACAACAGCTTCAGCAACTGAATTCAAAATAGTTATACGGGTAGTCTTCAACTTAAAAACATTTATTTAGTGACCGTTTGAAGTTAAAACAGGACTGAAAAAAAGAGACTTATAATCGTTTTTCACACTTAAAATTGTTGCAGCATTCCCACAGCCATGCGATCAAAATTCGGACGCTTGTCAACTGGCATGTGTTTATGATGGTTGCAGTGTCACTGGGTCATGTGATCCTCTTTTGTGACTTTCTGGCCAGCAAACACAATGTAGAAACCAGATTCACTTAACAACCGTGTTACTCAGGGTTGGGTTCTACTTACCTTTACTACTGGTTCGCAACAGGAACTCGTTTTGCTTGTGCGCGCATGAGTGCTTCTGCGCATGCACAGATCATCCATTCTGACATCTGGGCAGGTGGGCAGGTGGGCAGAGCCTCCCACAGCTTTTACTACCGGTTCGCAAGAACCAGACAGAACCGGGAGCAACCCACCACTGGTGTTACTAACTTAATAACCACAGTGTTTCATTTAGCAACTTTGGCAAGAAAAGTCATAAAACCAAAAGCTCACTCAGCCAAAAACTCACTCAACCCAAACTCAAAACTCACTCAACAACAGCTTAGCAGCCGAAATTTTGGGCTCACTTGTGGTTGTAAGTCGAGGACTACCTGTAACAAGGAGATATTAGAGTGACTGGTAAAGGCTACAAACACTGCAGGAGGCTCACGTCTTTGCCAAAGGACTTGGAGACCATTCATTTGGGTTCTTTCTTCCTATTGTTTGCTCCTGTAGGAATTTTCACAGTTCCACCCTGAAATTCTGCCAATGTATGAAAGACTGCTCAACAACCGCAAAGAGTGGAAAGCTCTGGCTGACGTGTCTGAAGCAAAGACGGCAGCTTTGCAGGAGGAACAGAAGAAGGACCAAAAAACAGATGCTCCTGAAGGTTAGAAAAAAACACCCGAAACTCAGGATCTCTAATATTCTTTCTCCTTCCAGCTACTGGCTTTATATAATATGACCTGAATAGTGTGAAAGAAAGCTGATTCTGATAAAACATATTAAAATATCCAAGCATCCTATGTACAGGAGGAGGGTTAGTTTATTTTGCTATGGTTAAGCCAAGAGGAGAGGTTCTCTATTGGAAAGAATATTAAGGTTGAATAGCTTCAACCTTAAACTGTCTACCGTGGACCTCACACCATTCCTAAGAGGTCTGTAAAGGGGGCGTGCATAAGCACAGCAACGTGCTTACCGTCCTTGTCCTTCTCTCCATTCATTTGTACTCATTTCATGTGCTCATGTCCATGTTTATACTTACACCTGTTATCTTGTACATGTTTGACAAACTAAATAAAATAAATAAATAAATAAATTTATGGCCCCAATTATGGCTCAGTGGATTGAAGACATGATATGACTTACGATTTATAAACAAGTTGCTTATATACGTAGATTGAGCATGGATAAATTTCAATGAAACATGGTCGTCCTTTACTGGATATCCTTTATCCTTTATTGAAATTGTTACATATAAAACTTAATTGTGTATTACTTCTGGCATTTCCTTTTTTTAACTCGTATTTTTTTTCTTTGTTTAAAGAATAAAGCAATAAGAACAAAACCAATAGCAGAAATTAGGTTTAAAGCACAGCTAGCAATTTCTCTAAATGAAGTACAAGTTTAGCCATGCCATTTCATTCATCCTCATCGATACCGATTTTATAAACTTACCTCTTTTCTGTCAACAAAATTCTTCCTTTGTAGCAATTCCAAAATCCAACCAATTTTGACTTTCCCCACTCAGTTCAGGTAACTTCTTTTTCACCTGATTGCAATCCTGCAATTAAAACAGTGCCTGGCATGCAAACATTAAGTAGATGGTTCTTCATAGCCAATTCTTAAATGGACACCCATTGAAAACCTCAGATAACCATTGCTTTTTTTTCTTTTTGCAGTACCAATGGCCAATGGAGGACCTGTTACCTCGTCTTCAACTTGTTGCATTATTTAGGTCAACACTTAACATTGTAAGATTACAATAGGTCAACAGTACCTAAGGGCTGTTTCACATATACAGCATCAGAACTAGATTTGCCAGGTGTACAGATGAACAAGAGCCATAGCAATGTGGATCTAGAGAAGGGCATACTTTATGTATTTTCAGATGTGCTTCATGCAAACTCTGCATTTATACGTCTCCTTAAAAAACTTAGATATATAGCTAAATAGCTGAAGATGCTGCCATATGTTCTAAAGTTGTCCTGGAACATGACATGTATATATGTTTGAGCTACATGAACATTCTGCGTCACTGAACTAACTCTCTGCCTCCTGTGGTATTTTGTGGCTATATTATTAGAAATCTAGAATTATCTGCTTCTCAAGACTGTGTTATAAAATCAAGGGCCAATCATGGCTGAAGTAGTTTGAAATTAAGCAGACTCATAACAAAGCTTTGGGGGACCTAAGGTGTTCTCATCAATAACCTCTACAATGAATAATTTCAGAGCAGCATATACGAAGGAGAGACTAATCTGTAGATAGGATGCAATCAGCCATCAAAGGGAGAAAAATGAAGTCTATTCCCATACAAATCACTGGGGAACAGACCCACCACCACCACAAATCCTGCTTCTGCAAGACATTAAGTTGCAGTCCTTGTTTCAAATGTACAGTAGAGGTCTAAAGCAGGGGTGTCAAACTCAAGGCGTCATGGCAACATCACGTGATGTATCAGGGTTTTTTCCCCTTCACTAAACTGGGTGGCCACCACATGACAGATCTGGCCCCGGGCCAGGACTTTGACAGCCCTGGTATAAAGCTTCAAATTTGGCCTTGGACATTAGTTTTTACTCAGGGGTGGGAGCCTACTGGTTAATCAACCGGTTCGCTGAGCGCGCGCTTTGCCAAACCGGTCCGAACCGGTAGAATCCCACCACTGCTTTTATTTGTTCTTACAGAATATTTCCTTCTTGTATTGATAGAAATAAATCCCAAGTTTAAAAACACACACACATACAAACGTGAGGCTTTCTTTCAGATGCAAAGCAATTACAGTTGTGCTCATATGTTTACATACCCTGGCAGAATTTATGATTTCCTGGCCATTTTTCAGAGAATATGAATGATAACACGAAAACCTTTCTTTCACCCATGGTTAGTGTTTGGCTGAAGCCATTTATTATCAATCAACTGTGTTTACTCTTTTTCAATCATAATGACAACAGAAACTACCCAAATGACCCTGATCAAAAGTTTACATACCCTGGTGATTGTGGCCTGATAACATGCACACAGGTTGACACAAAGGGGTGTGAATGGCTATTAAAGGTAACCATCCTCACCTGTGATCTGTTTGCATGTAACTAGTGTGTGTGTGTGTGTAAAAGGTCAATGAGTTTCTGGCCGCCTGACAGACTTTTGCATCCTTCATCCAGTGCTGCACTGACATTTCTGGATTCTGAGTCATGCAGAAAGCAAAAGAATTGTCAAAGGATCTGCGGGAAAAGGTAGTTGAACTGTATAAAACAGGAAAGGGATATAAAAAGATATCCAAGGAATTGAGAATGCCAATCAGCAGTGTTCAAACTCTAATCAAGAAGTGGAAAATGAGGGGTTCTGTTGAAACCAAATCATGGTCAGGTAGACCAACTAAACTTTTAGCCACAACTGCCAGGAAAATTGTTCGGGATGCAAAGAAAAACCCACAAATAACTTCAGGTGAAATACAGGACTCTCTGAAAACATGAGGTGTGGCTGTTACAAGATGCACAATAAGGAGGCACCGGAAGAAAGACAGGCTGCATGGTTGAGTTGCCAGAAGAAAGCCATTACTACGCAAATGCCACAAAGTATCCTGCTTACAATACGCCAAACAGCACAGAGACAAGCCTCAAACCTTCTGGCACAAAGTCATTTGGAGTGATGAGACCAAAATTGAGCTTTTCGGTCACAACCATAAACGCTACATATGGAGAGGAGTCAACAAGGCCTATGATGAAAAGTACGCCATTCCTACTGTGAAACATGGAGGTGGATCAGGGATGTTTTGGGGATGGGTGAGCTACAAAGGCACAGGAAATTTGGTCAGAATTGATGGCATGATGAATGCAGTATGTTATCAAAAGATACTGGAGGACAATTTACATTCATCAGCCCAGAAGCTGCGCATGGGGTGTACTTGGACATTCCAACATGACAATGATTCTAAACACAAGGCCAAGTCAACCTGTCACTGGCTACAGCAGAATAAAGTGAAGGTTCTGGAGTGGCCATCTCAGTCTCCTGACCTCGATATCATTGAGCCACTCTGGGGAGATCTCAAACGTGCAGTTCATGCAAGACAGCCCAAGAATTTACAGGACCTGGAGGCTTTTTGCCAGGAAGAATGGGCAGCTTTACCATCTGAGAAGATAAAGAGCCTCATTCACACATACCACAAAAGACTTCAAGCTGTCATTGATGTTAAAGGGGGCAATACACCGTATTAAGAACTGGGGTATGTAAACTTGTGATCAGGGTCATTTGGGTAGTTTCTGTTGTCATTATGATTGAAAAAGAGTAAACACAGTTGATTGATAATAAATGGCTTCAGCAAACACTAACCATGAGTGAAAGAAAAGTTTTCGTGTTATCATTCATATTCTCTGAAAAATGGCCAAGAAATCATAAATTCTGCCAAGGTATGTAAACTTATGAGCACAACTGTATTTGTTGTAAGCAGTTTTTGCTTATAGACCAAATAAATACTAGAACTGTCCACAAGAGCTGGTGATTATTGGCAAAGGCAGTTTATTTTAATGTCAGGGATATAATGGGGAAGCAGAGCATATAAGCATTTGTGATTTGAAAAAAAATATATTTTTATTTATTGGCTGCCCAACTCGTGAAATAAAATGAAATAAATTCTGTCAAAACGTTTGAGTTAGGGACTGAGCCATCCAGAATTATAATTTAGTACTATTGAATGAAATAGAACTTAAATTGTATATAAGCAATTTGCTTTTTCATCACAAAGGAGTATGGAAATGGATATGGGAAAGCAAGGACATCAGCCTGGTAGCAAAATGCAAATTATTCCGTATTATCATGTTTCCAAAGCTACCTATGGCTGGACCATGAAAAAATTAGACAGGAAGAAAATTGATTTGCTCAAACTGTGGGCTTGAAGAAGGTTCCTGAACATTTCTCAGTCAGCAAAGGTGACAACCAAGTACTGGAGCATACAACACCAGACATATCGCTACAGTGCAAAATCACAAAATTCTATCTTACAGTACTTATTTCAGTCATGTCATCCGGTCAAAGTCACTGGAAAAGGAAGTTATCCTTGGAACAGTCATAGGTAAGAGAAAATGATGCTGCCAAAAAACAGGGTGAGTACCCTGTTTCCCCGAAAATAAGACTCTGTATTTTTTTGAACCCTGAAATAAGTGCTTGGCCTTATTGCCATGCGCTCAAAAGCCTGATTGGGCTTATTATCAGGGGATGTTTTATTTTGGGGGAAACAGAGCAGATATTATCAGTCACCTCCAGCCAGAGCATAAAGCAAATGAAAAAGGCCATACAAGATCAGAAAATGTATAGAGGGCTGGTCCATAGAATCACAAAGAATCAGACATGATTGGACAGCATCATCCTACCAAAATATAAGACAGTCTTATATTTTTTTGAACCCTGAAATAAGCACTTGGCCTTATTTTCAATGTCTTATTATTTTGGGGCATGTAGAGCAAGATGGGGCTTCTCTTGCCATCTTACCTGATTAACCCTAACCAGAGGAAATGGCGGGGACTGGCTGCGCATGAGGTTAAATATTTTCGGGGAGAGCTTATTTTCAGGGGGGCTTAGTTTTGATGATTTCCCTTTGTTTTCCCAGGTGGCTTATCACCTCATTTCTGATTTTGTCAACCCAGCTTAAACATAACAGCCATCTGTAAATCCACATTTCAAATGCTTCTAGTCTCTTGAAGAGGCTTTCTATCAGAGACCAAGGAGTGCATATTGTAAATAATCTAACATATGTACATTTATAAAAAATGTTATCAGTGGAAGTGAATTACCCCTTTCTAAACCTTTTAAGAAATGAGCACTTCTTCCCTCACCTAAGATCTGAGCTGCTGCACTTCATTTCTAATGGAATACATTGATTTCAGTAGGCTTCATTTGATTTTTCCAAACCTTTCTTAAGTATGCAAATATGAAGAACATTACTTATTCTGACATAATGTCTTTACAATCCATGTCTGATAAAAACTAAAATGTAAAGAAAATCAAGAGAACCTCACTATATAAATCCAGAGAGCCAGTGACATAACCTGCCACACCATCATAAAATCAAGGCAAAAACACTTGATTTCTCAGTCAACAGCTCAAAGGTTTTTCCAACAATACATCTATTTTTATTATATAATCTTGCTCCTCCTTCTTGCACATTGTGCTATTGGTTTTTTAGAAGTTCTCTAGTGTCTAATAAATTTTAAATCAAATAAGTCATAGAAGAACCTCTCTCTCTCTCTAAATATATGATACCAATAAAGATTAATATTTATAGCTCCGGGTTGAAACGAGAGGTCTTTGGTACTCAGGTTGGTTGTTTTCTTACAGACATTTCGTTACCTAAACTAAGTAACATCATCAGTAGTGTGTGTGTGTGTTCCAGTCAATACACAAACAGCATCAACACAAAGACTTCAAGAATAAACTCAAATCAGCACACTGTATTTCATTTTGTCATTTCTTTTTTAATTAGCGCTATGCACATTAAGAAAGTCAACATTGTTGTGAATGTCTGTTTATTGATGTAAATAAATGTATTTTAGACATCTAGAATTATTTACTTCAACATTTCAAAGATTGGATATAAAGATGTGGACCAAGGAGTTTTATTTCAGTATTGATTCTTGAGCTGAAAAAGAAAAAAAAGGCAATTAGCAAAAACAGCAGCAAGCTACATCCTAAATGCACACAGAATTTAAACAGATTTTTGAAGAAAGCTTTATGAAATATATTCTTGTCAGATGCTTTGGCAATTCTGCAATTCTCCTTAACTGATAATACTTTAGCTGCCAGATGATCAAAGACAATAATATTCTCTTGCAAATATGGAAGAATTATGAGATATTAGCTTTATACTATAATTTTTCCCTGCTGGAGAAGACTCCTGTGAGTCCCTTGAACTGCAAGGTGAACAAACCGGTCAGTCCTAGAGGAGATCAACCCTGACTGCTCTTTAGAAGGTCAGATCCTGAAGATGAAACTCACATACTTTGGTCACCTAATGAGAAGGAAGGACTCACTGGAGAAGAGCCTAATGCTGGGAAAGATTGAGGGCAAAAGAAGAATGGGATGGCAGAGAATGAGGTGGCTGGATGGAGTCACTGAAGCAGTAGGCGTGAACTTAAATGGACTCCAGAGGGTGGTAGAGGACAGGAAGGTCGTGATAAATTGGACACGATTTCGCAACTAACAATAATAATTTTCCCCAAATTAAAATAAATATTTAGAATAATCTACAATCAGATGTAGCCATCCTTGAAGCACATTCACTGAAATCAACAACTGTCCTGGAGAAACCTCTGATGCTGTAGGACTGGTTCTTTCCACTGATACCTGAGATGACAGGCCTCCACAGCCAACCACAATAAAAGAAAAATTACATACATAGAAACATTTGATGCAAGTATATAATCTATGATATTTGCATCATGATGTATGTTTTATCACTTCCCCCAGCTCCCCAGGAGGATATGCCTGAAGTACTGTTTTCATGTGCAGCAAGAGTATTGTATGTACAAACTTGGAAAAGCAATGAAACATTTCCAGTGGAAGATTGGATTAGAAAGTTAATTGGATTTGCAGAAATTTTAAAGTTGGCTAGTTTAGTCAGAAAAAAATAGGCGAAATATGTTTTTGAAAGACCAGAAACTTTAAGATTAAAAAGAGACAAAGAAGATGGATAAAAGATTATAAACATTACTCAATAGAAAGAAAGGCAGAAGGCAGAATTGTATCTTTATTCCCTTCCTTCCTTTTTTCACTTTCTATCTTACCATATTAAAAATGCATATAATTTATTTATATCCTGCCTTTACAAACAACAATAACAAATTTACGAATAGCTCAAGGTGGTGAAGATATCCAATATACTTTCCTCCTCCAATTTTCCTCACAACTACTCCTCTGTAAGGTGGGTTGAGCTGATTTTCATGGCTAAGGCAGAATTAGAATTCAGTCTCCAACTCTCTAGCCTGGTACCTTAACAATTAGACCAAACTGGATCTCTCTCTCTCTGTTTGGATGGATGGATGTATCTATGTATGTTATGTGGGAGAGAGGAGATTTCACTGAAATCCAAAACATCAATCTCCTGTTGACATAGAGGTAGTCCACTTACAATCATTCATTTGGCGACTATTGTCAAAATGAAACAAATGTACAGAAAATACCTTCTTCCAGTGCTTTTGCAATTCTTTTCAATTCCTCCCGTTTTGCTTTTTCCTCTGCTTCTATTATCCTATCCTGTACAGCAATAGGCTTTAAATAGGCTATTGTAAAGTAAAACAATATGTATTCAGAGGAAACATGAATGCATTATAATTTATTTCTTCACAGTACTTTGCTTTCGATTCATTAAAAGCATGTGGAATTTCAAGATACAAAATATTTAACATAGGCCTCTGGAATAAATTTTAGCTTCACAGTGGATCAGATTTGTACTCCACTTTTAGCATTGCTAACATTTAACTAAATTATTAAGATGCAATTTCACAAAATATAGAAAAAAGGTAAGTATAGAGGGTACACTATTTTTTAACTTATTAATAAGCCCTGAATTCAGAATGGATTTTTAACAAGATTTAAAAAAATGTTTTAAATTGATTTATTAAATTTATATGCTGTCCGATAGTGATTTTTATAAAATGCTTTATCAAATTGAATATGCTCATAATGTTCATGCACCAATAAATATATGCATCAAATCTTAATCATAATCTAAGACTTCTTAGAACATGGGTGTCAAACTCACGGCCTGCAGGCCGGATGTGTCATGCATAGGCCACGCCAATGCCCGATTTAGCAAAGGAGAAAAAAGTTACAATACATCACATGAAGATGCTTGTGAATAACTGTTAAGCCAGATGGAACAGCTGGATGTAAATGCATCTACTACAAAAATATTACAGTGTTGTTTAATTGATGTATTTTTCTAAACTAAATGTCAGCTATTCACAATCCAAACATAACCCAAAAGTTTATTTTTATTAACCACTTACTGTATCTTCTTGCTCCATAAATGATTCCCAACAGCAGTGCTGAGTATCTGCATAACTTTAAAATTACAGAAATGTAAACCATAAAGAATATTATGCTTAATTCATAAAAAGACTGAATTCAGATGTTCCAATGTGTTATATATATTCCACAGTTGTACCATTCTGTATACCCACTATTATTATGAAGTGGTGTACACATTATACCATTTGTTTAGCGATCATTCAAAGTTACAACAGCACTAGGAAAAATGTATTCCCCATGGTTACATGATTAAAATTCAGATACTTCGCAACCAGCATGTATTTATCACGGCTACGGAGTCCTGGAGTCAGTTACATGATTGCCATTTGCTGGCTGGATCACAGCTGGCTTCCGACAACCAAAGACAATGGAGGAAGCAAAGATTTGTTTAACAATGGCAGTGATTCACTTAAATCAGGGGTGGGCAATTAATTTTCCCAAGTACCCACACAAGGAACTGGGACTGTTATGGAAGGCCAAACCAATTGGGCTGCAAACGAGCATAGGCATGCATGCATGCCATGCGTAAATAGGGAAAAAAAGCAGTCACCTTCAAGATAAAAGTAATACAGTTGTATTGAATGCATAGTGTACACTTATTTACATTTGAATTCTAACTTCTGATTGACCTCACGGGGTTGTATAGGGACAACCAAACAGCCGGATGTGGGCTGGGGGCTGTAAAATGTTCAGGTCTGATTTAACTTGTGACAATGCCTTGCTTAGCAACTGAAATTCTGATCCCAACTGTGATCTTAAGTCAAGGACTATCTATACAGTTTTGTATATTATACTTGCTTTTAGCAGCATAAAAGCAGTAACCAGAATGAGAATACAAAAATGATGACTTGTTTGAACATTTTGATCATGTTTTCAAAAGGTTTCCCAGATATTTTTATTTTGTAATGGTATGTTGGAATGTCCTTGGGAGACAAAAGGAAGTTGCAGATTACACAACCATCACGTAAACCTGGGGTGTCAAACTTGTGTCATCACGGTGTCACATGACGTATCAGGACTTTTTCCCCCTTCCCTAAACCGGGCGGGGGTGGAGCCAGCACGTGACACATCTGGTCCATGGGCCAAGAGTTTGACACCCCTGATGTAAACAATATCTCAGCCCACAGAAGCAGAAGGGACCAGGAAAGCATTGTGGAAAGCACCTCCTTAGTTTTCTGGAGTGTAAAAATAAAGCAGGACAGAAATACTTCCAGACTTGCAAGATTCTGTCTATGTAATCTTACAAAAGACATAGCTAGTACTGGTAGTTCTTTTTGTCTAGATTACCTCACAGGACTAACAGATATATCCTTTGGCAAAGGCAAAATGGCTTTTAAACAGCATTCAAGACAGACTCTCCCTGATGGGTGTATTTAGCTGTCATGATTACATTTCATCAGAACCTTTCTGATACAGCTAGCTTGTAGGTGAAAATCTTTTTAATTTTTTGGGCATGTCTAGATCTTGTTAAGAATTTCCTGTTAAGCGCTCTGAAGAGTCTGAGTAAGACACCAGTTATAAATGCTTTATGTATGCTAAATGGTCTGTGATTTATATATATATATATATATATATATATATATATATATATATATGTAGGCTATAATGCACTGTAGTATGAGTGCTATTGCTATATGTATGTGTGTGTGTATATGCACATATACATACACATACATATATGTATAAATATGTGCGTATGTACGTGTATGTGTATACACACATGTAATGTGTGTGCATATACATAAACACATATATGCATGCATATACATACACACATGTACATATACATATGCAATATACACATACATGCATATATATATGTGCATATCTATACATACAGATGCATACCCAGATATACTTGATAAAATAGATCTGTATGCATGTGTATGTATAGATATGCACATATATGTGTATATTGCATATGTATATGTACAGGCGTATATGTATACGTATGTGTGCATATATACATATATACACATACACATATGTGTATGTGCATATATATACATGCATGCACATACATATACATATACATACATACATATAAATAGCAATAGCATTTAAGATTACAGTGCTTTAAATAAAAAAGAACAAGACGCCATTTGAGCGAGGGCGAGAGGGAAATTCACACGAAAACCTGGGAAAGACGAGCTACGTGGAAGACTCCGGATTTGCAGGGCCGAAAGGGCAGGAGATGGGTCCACCGTTCCCCAGCCAGCCCTTCTCCGTGACCTCCACGGTCACCTTCCGACTAAAAGGGGCCGCCGGCTGCCCTCCCTCTTTTGCAGGCCTCGCCCACTACGAGACGGAGCGCGTGCATGCTGGCGCCCCAACGGAAACCCGAAGCGGCACGCGCGGCGCCTCAGCTCACCTTGATGAGCGGAGAAACCTCCACTGGGGCAATCATCTTCTCCTGCCGGCCGAAGGAAAACGGATGTGACGCACGAAGCCGTTGAGAACGCAGGCGCGCCGTGACGCACGGACGTTCGACGTTAGAAAACGAGATAGACAGAGAGAGTAGAGATAGAAAATGGAAGATCACGCGTGAATGCAATTTTTTTTATAGAGCTACGACCTCAAGAATATACCTCCAAGAAATCCCATGGAAAGTCTGTGGTTATTTTTATTTTTAACATTTCATATTTAACATATTTAAAATCAAATAAAAGGAAACTTTTACCTTTATAAATAACAAAAACATTTTTATATGGTGATATTTTGTACAAGTCTTAGAATCTAAGGATTATTGTGCCAATGCCTTTCCAATACCAAATGCTTTCCCCCCTGTGTGCAGACCAATTACACAGTAGTCTAGTGTAAGCCAATAAGAATAACTTTTACTGACTGGCTCGGGAATTCTACAGTATTCATGAATTTAATCATTTTTATATCAAAATAAATGGGCTTTTACATTATATATTGTTTCATGAAACAGAAATTATATGCCATGATTAATTCACCAAACAGTTTTAAAAGCTTGTTATTATTGATTTACTTAAAAAGAACAATATATGTTTTGAAAGTTACACGTTGAAAATGTTTTCAACTACTGTTAAGACACAGCATCTTTAAAAGTTCCTTAAATTGGATCCCAAAGAAGAGAGCAACAGCGGAGAGTAAAGATACACACAGAGCCTGCCAAAGTCCCAGGGAGACTATCACAATACAATATAATCAGTGAATATTATTAGCACGAGCAGCTGTGGGCACATTATCTGAACTGCAAAAAAAACCATTCCACAAGAATATTTTGAGCCCATAAATATTTCTAACAAGGCCCGTCATTTTAAATATTTGATTTAATGAAGTCATATTTCATTTTGCAATAAATCATAAAGTGGTTCATTAACTGCATAAATAAATGAAGTGGATTGCGCATCTTCCTGCTGTTGGAAATGCGGTTACAGTAATGGAACTTATTTTCATCAATGGTGGACCTGCCCGCAGACGGTTAAATATTGGACAAAAAATACGGCAATGGATCTTGGAAATTACACAGATCAATTTGGAATTTAGAACCGAGATTTTCCTGTTGGGGGCAAAACCTTTGAATGTTAAATCAGGTATATGGTTCTTGTTGATTCACATTATTACTACAGCAAGATTAGCATTTGCGCAGGAATGGAAAAATCAATATTTACCAATGGATTTGAAAATAATATATAAAATTAATGAATGTGCAGAATCAGATAAATTAACTAGATTGATCAATGGTAAAAAAGATTCAGAATTTTATAACAGTTGGAAATTATGGTACGATTGGGTCCAGAAAAGGTGGGATAGAACAAATATATGATGTATATATATGATGGCAAGTATATATGTATAAAGGAATGACTTTATATTTATGGACAATGTACTCACATTACACCATGGTGGCAGGATTGTATATTTCATTTGTGTATTGATGCATAGAATATATTAATAAAAATGAATAAATGAAGTGGATTGTTTAAATTTAAAAATGTAAATTTGGTATCCAAAGCATGCTAAACTCAAATGCAGTTTGTTTCTGTATGCTGCCAACTGTGATTGTATAATTATGATTTATGATTTACCATGTTGTGTGAACCCAGATACTCAAAGGGATATCTAGCTTTCTATAAATAGAAACGACTGGGATTGAATATGTTAACCTGTTTAACTAAGTCAAAACCACCCAAGTCAAGATCTACTCTTCCCCATTCACAGTCATGATGAATTCTCCAGAATTCTTTGTATTTCTGGTTTAGTATAATAATGATGATAAAAGGTATGGAGGAAACTACAAAATCAAATCTTGTTTAATTTTAAGAAAACATGACCAATTATATCAAGAAATTGCTCCTTCCCAATCTAGCATCTTTCAAATGTATTTCCCAGAATATACAGGGGTGGAATTCAGAAGTCTTCCTTAAAAAGTTAATTCTTGTTTAATCCCTGCTCAGTGAGAAACTGTTCTTACTATGTTATAATATATGAGTTCAAAAGGTACACAAAAATAGCTTGAGTGACAGTTGAATCCACCACCATGGATATTGCAGCTCATAGCAATTGAAGGAATGTCTTACTGGACAACTTCAACTAACTGTTGTTTGTTCACCAGGGAATAGAAGTTATCTTGCAGTTCTGACCAAGTATGGAATCATCTTGTGAGCTGAAGGTTTTTACAGTGTTGAGATCTTCTTTGGGAATGCCATCTGGAAAGACAAGATCCTCCTCTACATATAAGAAGTGTTTGATACAGACACTTCCGAGAGAAACAGAGGATCGCTCCAGGAAAGATGGTGAGTTTAACCTGTATTTTAAAAAATGATGTCTCTATGGTTTTCATAACACAAACTTGATTGAGTAACATCTTAAAGGGTAAATATTTAGAGGATATATATATATATATATATATATATATATATATATATATATATATATATATCTCTCTCTCTCTCTCTCTCTCTCTCTCTCTCTCTCTCTCTCTCTCTTTATATATATATATATATATATATATATATAAACCGGCTTTTTTCAAGTATAACTCCGATCTGTATATCCTGTTGCCAGGGCTGTCTTAACACATGAAAGGCATTTGCCCGTGGACCCCACAAGCATAGGGGCACCATACTAATCTGTGTATGTTAACCCTTCAGTGCACTTTGTATCATATAAAAACAGCAACTGTATGGCACTCTGAGTATTATTGTGTTTTTCAAGCCTCATGTATTGTTCAAATGCTTATCATGTTGATTAGTTGTTGCTACACAGCATGTTTCTAATGTTTCAACACCAATTTTGTTGGAAGTGCCAATAAAATAAATATATGTTTAATTTGATCGACCATTTACATTTTTATTCCTGTGAGTAGTTGTCGTAGGGGCCCCAGGACACTACTTTGCCCAGGGCCCATAATGCTGTTAAGACAGCCCTGCTGATTGCTTTTGTACAGGACAGTATGTATAAAACTTTATAGCATCAAGGCTGCATTTTGATATTTGGGAAAATAACTTGAGAATGATTATAAGCTGCCCTATCTTCTTCTAACTGTGCGATCAGAACAAAGCATTATCTGACTGAATTCATAATTCTCTTCATTTCAGGCCAGCCGAAAAACCAAAAAGAAGGAAGGTGGTGCCAAACGTGCCCAAAGAGCTTCCTCTAATGTCTTCTCCAACTTTGAACAGACACAGATCCAAGAGTTTAAGGAAGTAAGAACATTTCTCTTTAGGATGTCTTAAACTGCACATGAGGGGTATTTCATTATAAAAACTGGACAAGCTTTAACCTACTGTCATCCCACACAACTGGCTTGTTACCGCGCATTAAAAATAGGAAATCTTCACTGAGAATATTTATCTGCATACAGCTTTCTTTAAGTCAGAGGGCTTCTCTCTCTCCCTCTTGCGCTCTCTTGCTCTCCCTCTCTCCCATTTTCTATCCGTTAGTAACCTACAGATGTCAGGCAGTGTGGGGCTTTGAAGTACATCTTAGAAATGAATCAAACTAAACTTTGAAGAGTAGGATGTGGTAATATGTTGCATTTATGTTGTATTTACCCATTAACTTGCTTTTTAAATAGTAAAATCCTTTGCATAGATGTGTCCTACTTTGTTCAGTAGGATTTGAGCTGTGGTGGCACAGTGGTTAGAGTGCAGTACTGCAGGCTACTTCTACCTGCAATTTGGCAGTTCAAATCTCACCAGGCTCAAGGGTTGACTCAGCCTTCCATCCTTCCGAGGTGGGTAAAATGAGGACCCAAATTGTTGGGGGCAATGTGCTGACTCTGTAAACTGTTTAGAGGGGACTGTAGAGCACCATAAAGTGGTATATAAGTCTAAGTGCTATTTACTACTAGAAAGCAGTGGTGAAATCCAAATTATTTTTACTAACAGTTCTGTGGGCATGGCTTGGTGGGCATGGTGTGGCTTGGTGGGTGTGGCTTGGTGGGCATGGCAGGGGAAGGATACTGCAAAATCTCCATTCCCTCCCCACTCCTGGGGGAAGGACATTGCAAAATCTCCATTCCCACCCCACTCTGGTGTTATGGAATGAAGAGATTGAGAAACATCCCATAGGGCAAACAGAATCAGATTTATTGCAATAGGTTCAGAGTCCGATTCGTACCTGGAAGTCTGAACAACCTATGATCCTTAGGCCACAATCTTTATACAATTTCAAACAAAGGATTCTGTGAACTCAGTGATTTTCATTTAGAAACATTTGTTACATCAGTTGGCATATTCTAAGTTTGTTACTTTATTCTTGGTAAACAATCATAAGCTTTCTGTATTCACTGGACGATGTATTCTACTTATCACTTGTTGATAGAGACCTCTAGTCTGTGTAGACATCCTAACCTTCAAATTGTATGTTACCAAAATGTTTCTTCTTCTGATAGCTTCAAAGGAATGTGGCTGGCTGTTTTACTTATCCACTGGATACATTTGGAAATGAATACTAGAAAGATGTCCAGTGGTCATTTAGTAGGTCCCGCATTCATCATCATCATTATTATTAGAGAGGGTCCTTCAGTGATCATCTAGCTGGACCTGCATTTCCTACTTTACAAATTCTCCAAACTATTCAAAATTTCTTCTACCGGTTCTCCAAACTGCTCAAAATTTCCAATACTGGTTCTCCAGAACTTGTCAGAACCTGCTGGATTACACCCCTGCTAGAAAGCCTACAGTATATTAGATTGCAGCCTAAATCATACCAACAGAAAACAGTTAACAGAAACAAGAAAGATAGAAAAATATGATATAAAAGTGAGACTCATTTGCAGACTGACTCTGCCTACCATGTAAGGGAACTCCCCCCCCCCCAATTCAGGAATTTTGTATTTTATTTAAGAACATCATTCTTGTTAGTATATCACATGCCATCAATCTATAGGCTGTTGGGATTTTACGAGGAAGTCTTTTAATCATAAGTAAGGTCTGACACTACTGGACTGGGGAAACCTTTACCTAACACCTTGCAGACCCTGCTCCCTCCTACATTGGATATGAAGCCCTCAACCTGCCAAGTCCAGCCCAATGTGGCCCTTAAATCCATAAAAGCTGATTCTTCTAAGCCTCATTTTCTCAGACTTGGCAACTTTAAGATATATGAGTTTTACCTCACAGCTTGCTGACTAGGGAATTCTGGGAGTTGAAATCCACGCATCTTAAAGTTGCTAAGATTGAGAAACCTTACTCTATATTATTGAAGCAGTCATTAGTCTCCCCCAAATTTGTCCTGTGAATGGCTATTAATTAATATTAATTTATTAATATTAATATTAATTAATATTAATACCTGGAATGTACTACCTGACTCTGTTGTTGCATCCCCAAACCCCCATAACTTTAACCTTAGACTGTCTGCTGTTGACCTCCCTCCATTCCTAAGAGGTCTGTAAGGGGCATGCATAAGCACACCAACGTGCCTACCATCCCTGTCTTACTGTCTCCATTTATTCGTATCCATTTCCTGTGTTCATATTCATGTTTATACTTATACCTGTTATCTCGTACATGTTTGACAAACTAAATAAACAAATAAAAGAAAGAAAGAAAAATAAATTGTGATGTTCTTCAATGTTTTTTCCATAGCTACCATACAATATGTCCTATAACCGGGGTGAAATGCTACTGGTTCGCTCCAGTTCGGGAACTGATAATAATAAAATCTACCGATTTGGGCAAACAGGTAGTAAAAAAAAAAGCTACTGGTTCGGTCGAACTAGTAGTTAAAAAAGCTACCGATTCAGGCGAACCGGTGGTTTAAAAAAGGTAATCTTGCTTTCTAGCAAAGCTAAATTGCGCGCCATAGCTGATCCCCACCTTGCTGTTCTACTTACCTTCACAAGCCTCCTTTTGACGCGTACTGCACATGCACGCTCAGCACGCGTTTGGAGCGCAGCGTCCATGCGCGGCCAGCGAACCAGTAGCAAACTGCATATAACTGCATATAACTACAATATCTGTGGTGCTTGGAACTACTGTTAACTCAATTTAAGCTGATTATTTAGAAATGCATATGTTCCATTTCTGTTTGTTCAAATAGCTAAATTTAAGAGCATAGCTAAGAAATGGAGGAGTCAATTCAATAACAATTCCATCTTCCTGTAGAATAATTTGTAACTCTAATTCTGGAAGTATGTTTGCATGCTTTTGATAAGAAAAAAAAATTGAAGTCTACAGCTCTAATTTTAAGCTTAACTATCACATTCTTGCTTTTCCAAATGTTGGAATATAGAAAAAACTCTCATGCCAATATTCTATCTACTGAAATACATCAGACCTAGACTGAAGTAAGTATGATTAGGATTGAGATTATATTGGTAACTAATAGATACATAATAAAAATGTTTTTTTTAAAAAAATAGGCTTTCACCCTAATTGATCAGAACAGAGATGGCTTCATAGATAAAGAAGACCTAAAAGATACCTATGCATCATTGGGCAAGTGTTATGAAATTATTTCCTCTCAATTTAAAATCAGTTTTTTTCCCTTTGTTTTGTAATCTGATAACAGTAATAATTACACTTTACAATTTACATTGCAATAAATTAGAGTAACCTTAAAATCAGACTCTGTAGAGTAGGGGTATCAAACTCGATTTCATTGAGGGCCGCATCAGGGTTGTGTTTGACCTCTGTGGGGGGAAAGGGACGTGGCCAGCATGGACATGACTCTATTTTTGCCTGTGACGAAATGCTCTGCCAGTGAAAATGGAGCTCGGGAGGGTCACCCACGGCCCTCCTGAGCTTTGTTTTCGCTGGCAGAGACACTGTGGGCCAATCCTTTGCTATTTCCAGGGTGGCCCCATGAGCCAGATCTAAGCACCTCATGGATTGGATCCGGCCCCCAAGATTTGAGTTTGACACCCCTGCTGTAGAGCAACAGATGGTAAATATATTTTCTGCTCTTAATATAATTTAAATGTAAATTACAATAATTTCTCAATCTAATTCAAAGTATATTATTCTATTGATTCAAGGAGATTGCAGATAAGTTCAGTTTAAAATCTATTTTTGTTATTAATTGCTTGAGCTCTTTATGTTCTTTTAAAATGATTACAAGTTGAAGGGGAATGGGTAATTGGAAATTGGAATTTTTTGAAACTGGTAAAATTACTTTTTGCTAGCATTTATAAAAATTGGTAGAATTTACCATCAACAAGATTCATGTAAATCTGATATAGCTAAAGACAGATGCAATTAATGTCTTTGTTTGATTTTAGGTAAAACAAATGTCAAAGATGATGAATTAGAATCTATGCTTAAAGAAGCTACAGGACCTATTAATTTCACCATGTTTTTGAACTTATTTGGGGAAAAGTTAAGTGGTAAGTTTAGCACTAACTTATAAAGCCATTTCCACCCCAAAAAACGTAGGCTGAATTTTTCTGTTTGTTGTGAATTAGGACAATGAGAGCTTAATAGTAACCCTACAAATGTCCTTATTTGGCGAGATTGTCCTTTAATAATAGTGGCTAAAAAATTAAAATAAAAACAAGTAGGAAATGTTGAAAACGTTGGGGATTTCCAAATTCAATCTTCACCACTTTTGATGTGAGCTGATCCACATAGATCCATATACTTTTGAATTTTGTAGTGGTATTTTCACTCAAAATGTGTTCAAAATTATATTTAGAACCAAATTTGATTTGGAAAATGAGTATCACACTGGAAAACTAAGAGAGGCATGAACTGATTTATTTGGAAATGGACTTTACTTGGAGCTCCTAATTCCCGATGTCCTAATTTTAGTTTTCCAAACCAAAGCAATTGTTTTCCCTTTAAACAATCCTTTTTTATAGATTAACGACTTGTCAACCCATCAAGGGAGTATAGACAATGTTGAGCTTTTTTCCCTAGTCTTATGAGGCATTTCAGCATTAGAACTGCAACAAATTATTGGAAACCATTAAAGCTGATGCTAAATCCTCTAATCCAGCATTTTAAGGCTCAGAAGGAACAAGAGTTCCAACAAATTCAACTGTATCTCATTATTTTCTGCAGGTATAGATACTGAAGAAACTATACTGAATGCATTTAAAATGTTTGACCCAGACACTAAAGGCAACATTAACAAAGATTAGTAAGTATTAGATGGCAAAAAGGTCATTGGGAGTCAGGTGGCATAAATTTAAATAAACAGCTTTTATTGTGAAGCAATCCATACTGTCAGTTTGGTTTGAACATAACCTGGATGATACATCAACAAGTTTCTGCCTGATTGCATCTAAGCTACAATCTAATATCATTTAAAGTGCAAAAAGTTACGCCAAAGTAATGAAAATCGCTTGCAACTTCTTTCTCAGTTCAAAGCTTTGGTATAAATTTTTGAAAGTCTTAAAAGAACCTGAAGAAGCACCTGTCCCTTTAAAACATCTGCTCAGATTGTTGCTTCTGAATTGAGCGCTTTCTGCAAAGGTTTCCTACCAGAAAGGAGCTAAATGAGAAAATCAAATCAAGCCACTTTATAACAGCCGATAGATAGATAGATAAGATAGATAGATAAGATAGATAGATGGATGGATGGATGGATGGATGGATGACAAGTATATATATCTTAAAGATAAGATATATAACAAGGAATATGAATGAAGTAAAGGATGTACAGCAATAAAAGTATAATAATAGAGTAGGAAAAAATAACATATACACATAAGTAGTTGATCGTTGATTGATTAGTCTAATGGCCATGTCAAATAAAACAAGGTAATACAGCATACTGAAATGTAAACTATTGAATGAAATAATCAGGTAAGATGATTGCCAATTGGCCTCAATCTGATCTAGATAGGTTCTTAGTTGAATGGCTACAGCTGTCAACTTGGAAGTCTTTCATATGGTCCACGTGTTTGTACCGTGGAAGAAGTAAGACAGTTTTTTTACAAGTAAAACCAGAATCTTCAATTAAAAGACAAATAGTGCACAAAGAGGCCCAAACTGGGCAACCTAGGAAGAAATTCTTTGGTTCTTATCAGATAAGAGGAGTGACAATTGTACTCTGTGCCTGGAAATGTCTTCAGAATGGGGAAGAGGGTGAGACACATCCTAGAGTCCCTGTTTATAACTATGTTCAACTGAGGCAAAAACATGGCAAACCTGAATGCATATTCTGATAGAAAGTAAAAATTGTGTCATGTAATGTTTCTAGATCTCTAATCTAGAAAGATGACATCTTCCATGCTGCCATTCAATTGTCAAGTAAATTAAGACACCCACACACACACACATAAAACATATGTTGCAAGTAATGTACAAGACTTCAGTGGCACTTAGCTCATTGATAGAAAGGTACACCTGGGCTTTTGTAATACAGAAAACATTCTCCCACGTAGGAATGGACAAATATGTATTTTTTTTTCATGCAACCCTTTATAACATTTTAAAACAAATCTCTTCTTTGTTTCTTCAACAGTATAAAACGCTTAATGATGTCCCAAGGCGATAAGTTTACAACAGAAGAGGTCTGTATTTTTAAGAACGCTGTTTTTTAAAGTGGAGAGGAACTTTTAAAAATGCAGCCAGGATCATCCCAATTAAAAATCAAATTCTTTAACTGGGATATTTATTATGGGGTTATGCCAAACAATTGCCATCTTATACCAAAAAGTTCAGAACAAATTTCTTGAAACAAATAGCTATTGTTCCAAACTCATTTAAACTGGAATTTCACAATTATAACACACTTGAATAAATAAATCATTGAAGTTAATGTAAGGATCCATGAAGCTGCCTTACATAATCCAGATCACTGAAGCATCTGTCACCCTGCTGAAATCGAATGGCAACAGCTGTTCAACTGAAGGGTGCTAAACTGGATGCCACAGATTAAAATTCATTTGCTTCTGTCTGCAACACGCAAATGTGGTTACTGAACTATGAATTCTTTGATAAAGGGTTGGCTCTAACTGAAAATAAAAAGGTTACCAAGTTTAATCTAAAGAAAGTGCAGATAACTTCTAAACTCTTTTGTACTTCTAATCGGTAGCTAATGTAATATGTACTTAGTGGCCACACAAAATTATTATTCTTTAGAAAAATTAGTTAATTGTTACTGTTATTTTCAGGC
Source organism: Ptyas mucosa (assembly GCA_012654045.1). Taxonomy (NCBI): domain Eukaryota; kingdom Metazoa; phylum Chordata; class Lepidosauria; order Squamata; family Colubridae; genus Ptyas; species Ptyas mucosa. The sequence goes on along the minus strand of WNWU01000056.1, from coordinate 2,290,566 downwards.
GAAAGGTAGCTAATGGAGTAAGTTCCTTTTGTTGAAGTTATTTTTTGTCCTAATAAATGGCAATTCAGTTGTGTGAAAACTTTTATGGAGAACCTTGAGATAACTTCTAATTTTGTTACTTCTGTAAACAAAATGTATGCTTTTTTGAGTCTAGCAGGAATTTTTAGTAGACATGCTTCTACAGTTTTTAACTTTAAAGGCTGAAGAATTACTTGGCAGTGGTCTTTGGCCTTGTCCTGCTCAAATTCCTTGGCTAAATTCTTCCTTGTTCTATTGTTGTACAGATAGATCAGATGTTTCAATGCTCCCCTATTGACTCGGCAGGAAATCTGGATTACAAAGCTCTCTGCTACACCATCACACACGGGGATGAAAAAGAATGAAATTCATAAGCTTTAGGAAGTTGTGTTAACATCTGTCGTATTAATTAAACAAAATGACAAAACATTTCTTGCTTTCTCTGTGATTTGAAACACTTATTTAAACAGCCATCTTTCCTGATATTGAATTGATGTTATTAACAAGGTCATTTGAAACACACAAATCCATTATTTCAGTTGCATTTTTGTGTCACTAAACAGTTAAAAAAGAGAACAGTTATAATATGCACCTTCACATTGCATTTTAAATATACTTTTAAATTACGGTAGCATTTATTGCAGGGATACTTTTATGCAGATGAAATATACAATTGGTGCATCTTTGTATATTCCAGATGGACATTCACTCTTCCTTCATGGTGAATATTTGAAACAGTGGAACAGTAGCAGTAGCATAAACTACTGTAGCAGAATACTTTTATACACAGCATTTGACATAGCAGCCACTTGGAAATATCCCATCTGCATCACTTGACTATCTGCCAGTTAATATAATTGAGATTTAAAATTCACCTGGAAATAGATTAGGTTTATGGTTCTTTTAAAAAAAATTGCCCTTGAATATTCCAAGCAATCTATTACACAGCTACTTGTGTGTATTGAACAGAGATCAGAACGAGAGACATTGTTCTGTTGTGATTAAAAGACCTACCTTTTAGTCTGAGGGCTAAAGTCTGAGTTTGGTGCAGTGGTTAAGAAATCAGGCTAGAAATCACGAGATTGTGAATTCTAGTCCCACTGTAGGCATAAAACCACCTGGGTGACCTTGGGCTAGTCACTTTCTCTCAGCCCCTGCAAAGAGGCAATGGCCAAAGCACTTCTGAAGAACCTTCCCAAGAAAATTGCAGAGACTTGTCCAAACAGTCTCCAAGAACTGGACGTGACTGAGCCAAAAGGGGGCAGAAGTCTATTCTACCCTCAGGGATGGAAGTTCTCTGAGTGATTTGGCCCAATCAATGTCAGCCTTTCAAGATTGATCAGACTAAGAATCCAATATCATGTAGGTCAGCTTTGCTTTCATTGTAAAGCTAAAGTAACATAATCTTGTAAGCCTGAATACACACACACAAACACACACACTTTATCCCTGTGAGAACTAGGGTCTTGTCTGAGATGTTTACTAGAGTTATCTTCCTGCTCCGGACTCAATCCTCGTTTATCTGATCATTGTTATTCATCTCTTCGCTGTCCTTCAAGGGCGTTCCTCTCTGCTTTTTGCATATACTCACCTTAGCCCACCCTACTTTACAGGGTTATTATTGTGAGGAAAAGCAGATAATGTATTATGCTTAGATAGAAGTGCATATAAAAACAAAAAACAAAACCTGAGATACTGTTTCTTAGTCAATTAGAATCTCCCATTGTGTTTGGTGACTTTTGCTCACGGTTTTCATGAAGGGAACAAAGGAAAACTCTAGTCATGTTTTTACAAAACTTATAGTAGATCGAGAATAGCTGATTTAAGTTCATTAAGCATGAACTTAAAAATCTAAGTTCCAAAGCCATGTAAGTAGTATGAATTCCATATCATAGATTTAGGTCTTCACTTAACTCTGCATCTCCATTCATGGAAAGGACTCTATACTCACACTATTTCCACAAGTGCACTTTTTGGCCAAAATACAGTAAATTTTACTGATTAGTTGTCTGATCATCTCAAAAAGCTATAACAGCAATTCAAACAAAAGCAGGATATATTCATAATAAATTGTTACCCCTATAGTCACCCCTAATGTGTACCGTTTCCCCCAAAATAAGACCTCCCCGGATAATCCCAACTGGGCTTTCGAACGCATGTGCTAAAATAAGTCCTCCCTGAAAATAAGCCGTTCCCAAAAATATTTAAGTGCATGCGCAGCTGGTCCCCGCCATTTCCTCAGGTTAGGGTTAGGGAGACAGAGGTAGAAATCAGGTAAGAGAGCAAGAGGAGCCCCGTCTTGCTCCACGTGCCCCAAAATAATAAGACCTCCCCCGAAAATAAGGCCAAGCACTTATTTCAGGGTTCAAAAAAATATAAGACAGGGTCTTATTTTTGGGAAAACACGGTAGTCCATTCTCTAATGTGTGGTCTTTGATATTAAAATTATAGTCTTTCTAGCATTATGCTTTCTTTCTAAACAAGAAGACAGATTAGCCCGAGTGTCCCAATATTTCTTAGCTTTTAATTAAGGATTTAAGTACCAGTGTGTGTGTGTGTAGATAAATATATATATATATATATGTCTTTGGTTATTCCGGATTTCTCTCGCGTAAAATTGGAAGTGTCTTGGCGACATTTCGACAAAGTGTCATTCGTCATCTTCAGGCTGGTGTTCTCAGCTTCGGAAGCACGAAGCTGAGAACACCAGCCTGAAGATGACGAATGAGACTTGACACTTCCAAGACACTTCCAATTTTACGCGGGAGAAAACCCGAATAACCAAAGACCTACATACAAACACCTGCGAAAACCTCAGAATATATATATACACACACACACACACACACACACACACACACACACACATATATATATATATATATATATATATATATATATATATATAATATATATATAATTTTATTAAAAGATTTTTTAAAAGATAAAACCAATTTAGACTAAAATAGAGTAAGGGATAAAAAATGAAAAAGAAAGATAAAAAAGAGCTAATAGTGGAAGAAAGAAAAAAGTTAAAGTTAAAAATAAAAAAGATACAAAGAAGTAATTTCTGAACTTCTTTACACAAGTTTTAGATAAAATTACAAATTTACCTGTTTCTCTAAAGTTATGTTGTGACTCTTATTTCTATAAGCTGTCCTATGAAATCATTAAAACTACAAATCATAAATTCATTTTTTTCAGTTTTATACAAAAAGTCCATCAGGGGTTTTCCACTCAGCAATAAACATATTGCCTTTTTTCTGATCAAACAAGGCAATTTGGTCAATGGTCAAAGTCAAATGTTGACAAATATCTTAACTATTTCCTAGTTTAGGAAACTGCAGATGGTTTCTTCCTCTACGGAATTAAAAGAAAAGATACCTGGAAGTTTCCACCATTATATTAGTGATGGACTTCATGACCATCCAGAAGTTCTTGAAACTTCTGGTGGCGCAGAAGCAGGAGTCCTGGTGGCGCAGTGGACTAATTCACTGTTATTAAGATCAGCTGCTTGCAATTACTCCAAGTTCAAATCCCACCAGGCTCAAGGTTGACTCAGCCTTCCATCCTTTCTAAGGTAGATGAAATGAGGACCCAGATTGTGGGGGCAATAAGCTGACTTTGTATAAATATACAAAAGTATGAAGGCTATTGCTTAATGCACTGTAAGCCGCCCTGAGTCTCCGGAGAAGGGCGGCATATAAATCAAATTTTAAAAAAAATACTTTTCAAGCTTACTCTAGATCATGGGCGTCAAACTCGCCATGTCACATTGCTATCACATGATGTTTTGTGATGTTTCTCCCATTTGCAGAGCTGGGGTGGCCGCAGCCTGCGCATAATTCATCCGGCTCGCAGTTTGACACCCCTACGTCTAGATAATGGTGAAGAAAAGTCTAAATCACATTCTCTTTCTCCATGCTATGGGCAATAGGTTTTATTTGAAATAATTATAAAAACTTTTTGAGAAGGAACACTAAAATGATATGAGATACCAACTCTTAATAAATGTAACATTTAATAAAAAAAATAAAAGATTCCATTAAATGAACACAGAGGTCGAATAATAAAGGACCAAAGAGCTTTCAGGAACTATAGTTGGATCTTAGTATTTTATGTTGCTATTCAATATCAAATCTCAGATATATCATATCTCATAAATACAGTTTAGTGCAGTACCATAAATTCATTTTTCATCTATATAGTGTAGTGCAATGAAAAAAGAAAACAAGATACGTTACAGCTTGCCTCTGTAATGCTTTTGAAGTCCTACTATTCTTTTTTTTTTTTAGTGAATGACGAGTTTCTATTGAGAAATACTTAGTGCTAAAATTCTCACATTAAATGCCAATATCAAAGACTTATCATCAAACTTTTAGACATGTCAATAGCTTGACAGTGAAAGCAACGTTGTTAAGTGTAGCAGAGAATAATACTGAAGAAAAAAACTCAAAACAGAGCTAGGAAAATATTTCACATTTATGATATAAGCCAATTATCCTCAAAAACCAACATAAGCCTTCCAAAGGATTATATATTTCAAGGCTCTAGCATCAAATAGTTATATTTTTAAAAACACATTCATTCATTCATTCATTCATTCATTCATTCATTCATTGATTGTTAAATTTATTTTGCTGTGAGGCTACTCTGGGTTGCTTATAACAACAAAACAAAAAAATGATAAAATTGTAATCATAACAATAGCAAAAGAATAAAATAATACAAATAAATTATGAAAGTACAATTAATATGATAAAGCATTAAGGAAAAATAACTGGAAATGAACATAAACCAAAAAAGGATAAGGAACAAACACATGATTGCACGTATAGAAAAGAAGTCAGTTTGTAAACACATCATTTAACGTTGAGGACGTGGAGTAACATGAAGTCTTTCATTACATCCACAGTGAATCAATTCATAAGCAGAGAACAAACACATACCATTAAGCATTGTACAATTTCTCGGGTCACGACCATTCATTCAGCAACCATTCACAGTTATAATGGTACTAAACAAGTAAAACTTACAACGGGTCCTTGGAGTTCCAATCTTTCCAGCATCCCTGTGTTCACATAGCAATAGCAATAGCAATAGCAATAACACTTAGACTTATATACCGCTTCATCGTGCTTTACAGCTCTCTCTAAGGCTAAGCAGTTTACAGAGTCAGCATATTGCTCCCAACAATCTGGATCCTTATTTTACCGACCTCGGAAGGATGGAACGCTGAGTCAATTGTGAGCCTGTAAGAATCGAATTGCTGGCAGTGGGAGAAATAGCCTACAATACTGCATATTAACCACTGCGCCACCACGGCTCTATGATTACATGATTACAAACTTGGCATTTTTGCAATTTCTGATGTCCCATGTCAGCTTCCCACAAATATCGGTAAATGTTTTACTTGGATAAATTTCCATTTGCTGATTCTACTGTATACTGCTAGATCTGCTGGCAGCAAATTTGTTTTGTCTCATGATCAGTTGAGGAAGCTGGCAGGAAGTTAGAAGCCAAAGTCATGCAAAGTTCTCACTTAATGACCCACAAGGTCCCCATTTAACAACAGTAACTGGGGCTGCCAGAATTGCCGTTGCTAAGTGACATAGTCATGTGATGTCACACTTTATAACTGCACTGTTTAGCAAAAGAGTTCCCGGTCCTAATTGTCATCATATTCCAAGGACCATTTTAAGTTCTATCTTCCCGTCATAACAGAATGATCTTCCTTGCTTCATTAATTGCTCTTCATCTACTGATAAATGACTGGGATATAATACAGCATCACAATAATATTAATTTATTTTCTGAAAGTTACATTAATAAAGTTATGGCTATTAAACCCAAATACTTATGGGATACTAAGGGATACTTATGATGTAGGCTTGTCACATTATTGAGGCAATAATGGGACAAGCCTATACCGTAAGTATCCCCTCATCAAAGTGATAGTTCCAGCAAACTTTGGTTATACTGACAGCCAACTTTTTCTAAATATTCTCTGAACATTTAGCATGCTGAACATACAGGTTTCTTTAAGAAGTTGCCAGTGCTGAATGAATTACTTCTTTACATAACTGTTGATAGTAATTTGTTGACTCACAATTCGTTTGTTCAGCTAATCATGTTACTTTGCACTGATTTGCTAGGTTATACACATTAGACAGCAGCTGTTAGGGTTACAACTCAAGACACACATGGAATTATTTAGCAGGTTAATAAATCCTCCAGGTCACTTAATGGCCACAGAATGGATAAGGACATTCATATTATCACCTTTACTGGCTATGGCAAATGGCACTTCCCAAGAAACTGCTAATGCCATTATTTTCTCCCAAATCATCTTATGATTCCTCACTAATCATCTATGATCAATGAGGATATTGAGGTGATGTGCATCCTAGCCACACTCACTGCTCCAGATGCCAATCCATGAATAAAAGGAAAAGCTGAACATCCCTAAAGAAAAGAACAATTCAGTTTTAGCTGAGTCCCGAATTCTCCAATTCGCAGAAGTATCTTGATTTTCCATGTAAAGTGCAGGGAAAACTATGAGATCGTATCAGCTGGGGATAAACAGGCTTCTTCTTCTTCTTCTAAAACGTTGTTCTTTGACCTGGCTAGTGACATTATATACTTTAGTATCATCAAGCCAATTCTGACGAAGATGCGTAATACCAGAAAAGCAAACGGGACAATTATTTGTGTGAGATGAAAAATAGTCGTACTTAACTCGCTCACCACACAGGTCAGGCAGAAGACTGCAAGGCTCACGCAGGGGTAGAGAGAAAGCTTTGCAAACATGAAGGCGTGCTCTTTACCACCGTACCGAGCAAAAGGATGCAATGTCTCGACTTCGTGGAAGAGTGCAGCAATCCATATGCTGAACTGGAAGATGCTCGCAAAAAAAATGGTAACGCAGCTAATCTGAATGGCTTCTATTTCGTTGTAAGACTTCTCGGCAAACTCACTGGTCAGCTGGTAAGCGAGAGGCAGTCCGCCAATAAAAGCCAAAGAAAGGGTATTAAGGAGGGTCATCAGTCGCGTGGCTTTTGTCACATGGAGGAAGAGCGAATGATGGACAAACCAGAGAAGACCAATGGTTACAAACGATCCGAAGTAGGCAAGGAAACTTGGACCAAATTCTCTCAGTGCTTCAGCAAGATGACCATTGTATTTCTCTTTAACCATGTTATCATCAGGAACGTTATCTTCGCTGTTGAGTAAAGAAAACTATGTATTTAGAATAGACTCACAAGAAATATTTTAAAATTCATGAATTTCACTTCGGTTTACTGAATTTGTTTATAACCTCACTAGCTTCTTGAATACATTTCATTCCATGCCTAACCAAGAAGAAAATGTAAATGCATCAAGCTAGCTCCTTAAGTTCAGACTCCTTTTTTATGGTAATTGTAATGGAGTTCTACTTTAGGAATAGTCATATCTGATTACCATGGAAACCATCAGCCAATCTGGGTATGTAATATAGACTTATGCACACTCACCCATTCCTTTAGGAGAGTATATGTTTGCTATGGGAGTATTGCTTGGAACCCTGACAGTAAATACAGATAGTCCTCGGTTTACCATAGTTCACAGCATTCAAAGTCACAACAGCACTGGAAAAAGTGACTTATGACCGTTTTTCATACGTACGGCTATTGCTGCACACACACACACACACACACACACACACAGTCACACGATCAAAATTCAGACGCTTGGCAACTGACTCATATTTATAACAGTTGCAGTGTCCTGGGGTCATGTGATCCCCTTTTTTTGACCCTCTGACAAGCAATGGGGAAGCCAGTTAACAATCGTGTTACTAACTTAACATCTGCAGTGATTCACTTAATAACCATGGCAAGTCGTAAAATGGGACAAAACTCAATTAACAAATGTTTCACTTAGCAACATAAATTGTGGACTCAATTGTGGTTGCAACTCGAGGACTACCTGCATAATCCACATTCTGTTGCATTTCTAGCAAAGTAATATTTTGAAGATTATATTTAAGTGAGGAAGAACCAAAGTAAACTGTCCATTATCCTATTACATAATAGGCACTTTCCCCCTATCAAGAACAAAAAAGCATTATAAATCTGGGAAGCTTTTATCATGAATATAGTAACCCTAAGCAATGATCTTATGTCTTTTACAATTCTCAAGGAATTCAGAATTCAGTTTGTTAAGAAGGTCCACTTTAAAACCCCCCAAAAACAAGGAGTGACTTGCCATAGCATGGTAACCCAAAACCAAACCATGTTAGTGTGATGTATAAATGTTATCACAGTGCTTGTATTCAGATAACCACTGCAAATCCTGTACAATGAAGGAAACAAAGCAAGAAGTGGGGAAAATTGTCCCACAAGTGTTTCTGTTGTTGACACAGCATGGATTGCTTGGCATAGAATGTTAAGTTAATTGGGATAATCAGCACATATATTTTCCATAGGACTGAACAAATTCCACCCTTTTGGCCTTTCGGAAAGGTAATTAAAACTTGGTTTTGCCGGTTGGCTTGACTCCCTGAAGGGAAGCGCTCACCATTGGGTGTAGTTGACGGGTAATAAGACCTTATCCCTATACTGTCCGTCTCTTGGTTCCTGTTTTCTTGCATAGTTTTAAAACATTTTAATTGGCATAGTTTTACAATTTTAACTCTAAGCCTGCTAGAGTCGACTTATCAAAGAGATAGGTGGCATACAAATTTAACAAATAAAATAAATAAAATTCTGGTTGAAGATGGCACTCTGGAGATAACAAAGTTCAGGCATGTTTATGAGAGGTCTATCCATGATACTGTGTTTCCCCAAAAATAAGAACCTGTCTTATATTTTTTTGAACCCTGAAATAAGCGCTTGGCCTTATTGCCATGTGCTCAAAAGCCCGATCGGGCTTATTATCAGGAGATGTCTTATTTGGGGGGAAACAGGGTAATAAAAATAAAGGTAAAGGTTTCACCTGTCCAGTCATGTCCAACTCTAGGGGCTGGTGCTCATCTCCATTTCTTAGCCGAGGGAGCCAGCACTGTCCAAAGACATTTTCGTGGTCATGTGACCAGCATGACTATAAACCAAGGTGCACAGAACGCTGTTTACCTTCCTAGATAAGTGGTACCTATTTATCTACTCCCATTGGCATGCTTTCAAACTGCTAGGTGGGCAGGATCATGTTAATCTTGATGATCATGGATCATCATGTCAACCATGACAATAAATATACTCAATTATAAATACTATTTCCCCCCTTAGCATTGCATCACACTTGAAAATACTGGGTGCAGTTTTATTCTATTGCTGAAGACTTACCATATGTCCAGAATTAACAGAGTTGCAACAATTGCATAAACTCCATCACTGAAGGTTTCCACTCGTTCCTTACTCAGGGGTTCTTTAAGATAAGAAGTAAAATACTCTACAGGGAGTTCCTCCTCTTGACCTGCCAACAAAAATTAGCACACTTAATAAAATTGGTTTCTATGTTAAGGTAACCATTTGTTTGCTTCTTCGTAAAGCCCTCAACCCCTTCCCCCCAAAGCAGCATCAATTTGGATTATCACCATTCTTATTTTATAGCTGCCTTGCTTATCCAAGCTTGTTGGGAGTATTGTGTCTACATTATTTTTATTGAATTGAATTGAACTGAATTTATTAAATTTTTATACCGCCCTTCTCCCAAAGGGACTCGGGGCGGTGAACAGCCAGAATCAAAATACATACAATATGAAAATTAAAATAATTTAAAACAGAATTAATTAAAACAGAATTAACATAAAACAGAATTAAATTCCCCAATTTAAAACCCCTTACCCATAAAAATTTTTAAAAAATTTAAGTCAGCCCGGCTTGTTGAAAGAAGAAAGTTTTCAGGGCCCGGAGGAAAGTACGGAGGTCCGGGATCAATCATATCCCTGGGGGTAGCTCGTTCCAGAGGGCAGGTGCCCCCACAGAGAAGGCTCTCCCCCTGGGGGTCGCCAGTCGACATTGCCTGACAGACGGCACCCTGAGGAGACCCTCTCTGTGGGAGCGTATTGGTTGGTGGGAGGTTATGGGTGGCAGAAGGTGGTCTCATAAGTACCCGGGCCCTAAGCCATGGAGCGTTTAAAGATGAGAACCAATACCTTGAAGCGCACCCGGAAGACCACCGGGAGCCAGTGCTGATTATACAGGTAATCCTCGTTTAATGACTATTCATTCAGCAATGGTTTGAAGTTACAGCTGTTTCAAACCCCTTTTGGTCATGTGATCAAAGTTTGGGCACTTGGCAGTCTGTCTGCATTTACAATCACAATGTGTGCTTCAATTCCTCCCAACTGTCTGTCTCATGCCATCTTTGCCCTTTTGGCTGTCCTGCACTCTTCTGCTGCCACCTAGTCTACTGCCCCCAGCTGACCTTCGCCATTGTCTTCCTCCCACTGCTGAGGCTTCAGGGAAGACACACAAGAGCCTTGCAAAGAACTACTTTGGTCTAGTGGCTAAGGCACCATGCTAGAAGGCGGGAGTTTGCGAGTTCTAGTCCCGTCTTAGCCATGAAAATCAGCTGTGTGACTTTGGGCCAGTCATTCTCTCTCAGCCCAGCCCCCCTCACAGGGTTGTTGTTGAGGGGGAAAATAGGAGGTGGGAGGAGTATTGGTATGTTTGCCACCTTAAGTTATTTATAAAAACAATAAAGGTGGAATAAACAAAAAAAGGCAATAGGTGCCTCAGCTGTGAATGCTTCGTCAGCAGAGGGAAGAAAATCAGCCATCAATAGATATATAGAAATAGACACCATTCAAAAGAGTCAACAAAAAGCTAAGAAGGAAACAAAAAGAACAGCATGCATTCTTTTCCAATAGCCAACACCCAGATAAGCGGGAAGTAACATCAGGTGAACAATCAAGCAGAAACTATATCCTAATCATGGAACCACCAAGGAGAAAAAAACATCCCCTACAAAACAGGCAGGGCAAGTTACAGGGAGCAAACCCATTCTCAGTAGCACTGATGATGTTACCTAGTTGGGTAATGAAATGTCTGCAAACAACTAAGCTCAGAAAGCATCAAGGACTCCACCAACATTTCACTTCAAAGTTGATGAGGTTGTGAAAAGGATCGTATTGAGAGGAACAGGAAACTATCCAGGGAAGTGACTGAACCAAAACATTAATGCTTAAAGTAATGTTCTCCTTTTCTGTTCTTTTTTTCTGTTTGAGTCAGGGGTGCTATTCAGCAGGTTCTGACGGGTTCTGGAGAACAGGTAGTGGAAATTTTGAGTAGTTCGGAGAACTGGCAAATATGTCCTCTGGCTGGCCCAGAGTGGGGTGGGAATGGAGATTTTGCAGTATCCTTCTCCTGCCACGTCCACAGAACCAGTAGTAAAAAAAATTGAATTCCACCACTGGTTTGTGTTATTATTTAATTATTTACTGCTTTTTATTGTGAGTCTTTACTCATTTTGCATGATGATGATATTCTTGGTATACATCATCTAGGTCTTAAATTTCCCCGGGGGATATAAAAAGCTTTATAAAAAAACACTCACCAAGAATTCTGCTTCTAAACCATTTGGTTAGATGACTGAGAAGTGGGAAAAAAACAATGAGCCCAAGAAACATGTACGACTGCAAAGAAACAAAGACACATTTACTGAACATTTTTGCATTGATACAATGGTAATAAATAAAAAAGGATGCATTTCCATTAGTCTACTTATCATGTACATAATTAAAATAAAAGACTCTGAATGATTTCTGGAATCATTTAGCAAGAATGGGTTTTGGAGGAAAAACAGCACTAAGTCCAAATTCACACTTGTCAGTTAACAGTTTATCACCATGAAGAAGAATGGCAATTCAGAGTCATGTATCTCCACAATTCCTTGTACAGGACTCGGAACAGAGCATTCCAGTGCTTATGGACCTCTTAAGCATATATGTCCTGGAGAAAGATATCTTTTAGGCAGTCTGTATAAAGCAAAAATTATTTCCAATAAAATAATAAGGTGCTTTTTTTCTTGTAATTAATTCATTAAGAATACTGTGTACTACCATGTTTTCCCGAAAATAAGACCCAATCTTATATTTTTTTAACCCCGAAATAAGCGCTTGGCCTTATTTTCAGGGAAGTCTTACTATTTTGGGGCATGTGGAGCAAGATGGGGCTCTTCTTGCCGTCTTACCTGATTTCCAGCTCTGCATTTAAATATTTTCAGGGAGAGGCTTATTTTAGCGCATGTGCTCAAAAGCCCGATTGGGGCTTATTATCAGGGGATGTCTTATTTTCGGGGAAACAGGGTAATAGCAAGGATGATCTTCAAAAGCTTTATAGAGTCAGAACAGAATTACTCTCTCATGAAAAAAAAGCATCAACAAGTTTGGAATAACTCCAAGTCTGAAACAGTAGAAAAATCCTAATGTGTAGATCAGGGGTGGGGAACGATGGTCCTTTCATGACTTGTGGACTTTAACTCCCAGAATTCCTGAGTCAAGTTAGGAATTCTGGGAGTTGAAGTCCACAACTCATAAAGGGGCCATGGTTCCCCACCTCTGGTATAGACCCTCAACACAAAACAAAAGCATCTTACATACATAATCACTAAATTTAAGGCCTACCACAACATAATGGTACAACACTTGGAAAACACTGTCCTAATTCAATGAACCTACCAATGGAAAGAAGAAAAATGAGAAAATGGCAGCCAAAAAGCTCAGTGTTGGTCCTCTCAGGATAATCTTTAAGATATGGTATTTATAAAATGCCTTATTTTCAGATTCCTGTATTTGATGATTCAGTAGATATGAATGCCTGAAGCCATATAATACAATCATCGCCTGCAAAACAAGAAAAGATTACTGCACCATCAGAGGGCAAATAATTGTTTAGATGTAAATTCAAATAATCACAGTTTGGGCACTCGGAAGATTTGCCTTGAGTTTTAATAGGGGTATGTTGCACCTGGGATCCAAAGATGAAAAGGTGTTTCAGAGCAGGTATAGACATATATACCATACTTTTTCGGGCCTCCTTAAAGAAGCCATATACTTTTCTGGGCTTACAGAGCAGCTGTGTCCCCACCCATGTCAAAACACCTTATTGTACATCCTTAAGTTAACCTTAGGGAGCGTGATGGCTCAGAGGTTAAAGATGCTGAGGTTGTTAGCTGACAAACTGACAGCCAGGGTTCGAGACTCAAGCGCTACAGAAAGGGTGAGCTCCTTTCAGTTGCTCCAGCTCCTTCCCACCTAGCATGCAAATCCAAGTAGATAAATAGGTACAACTTCAGTGGGAAGGTAACAGCATTCCATGCTCGGCATATACCATATTTTTCCATGTATAGGACGCTACTTTCTTTAAAATATTTACTTGAAAATTGAGGTGCATCTTATACACAGGAGACCGAGGAGGAGGCCATCTTACTTGCAGCTTTATCATTCCACTCTATTGTAGTTATTTTCTGTATCACATTGCCACTCTAGGTTTCATCTCTACTGTTCCTGTGATGGATTTCCTGTTCTTGTTGTATTACTCACTCTTAACAAAATGGCTTTTGAACAATGATGGCTTATAGCCGTGATGGTGAACCTATGGCACACGTGCCACAGATAACACACAGTACCCTCTCTCATGTGAGCCGTTGCCCCAGTTCAGCTGTGCCGCGCATGCCTCCCGCTGTCCAGCTGGTGGTCAGGTCTCTGCTGCGCATACGCGGGGCGCATATGGGGGGATCATGCATACATGCGTGGGGGCGGGGCATGTGCATGGGGTCACGCACATATGTGCGGGGGAAGGAGTGCATCCAGGGGGTCATGCATGAACAGGGGAGAGGGGCATGTATAGGGGGTCACAAGCACATGCGTGGGGGGAGCGTGCATTGCATTTTGGGTTTGGCCGCACATGCTTTGGGCACTCTGTTCAGAAAGATTAGCCATCACTGGCTTATAGTGTGCTTACTACAAGAAACTACATGAAACATGGGGGCGTCTTATACATGGAAAAATATGGTAGTCATAAAACCAGCATACATTTGCAATTGTTGTTGTGTCTCAGGGTTCAGGGTCACGTGATCACCATTTGCAACCTTCCCAGCTGGCTTCCAACAAACAAAGTCAATGGAGAAAGCTGGATTCTTAATATTTTAACGACTGCAGTGATTCGCTTAACAGCCATGCAAAAAAGTTGTAAAACTGGCTGCGACTCACTTAACTGCCTAGTTTAGCAATGGAAATTAGACTACCTGTATATTCTCTCACAAAGGAAAATTGTGTTGATCTTGTAATTACTACCCATCTCATTTTTTAAACTATACAGTACAGGTAGTCCTCAATTTACGACCACAACTGAGCCCAAAATGTATGTCACTGAGAAATTAAGTGAGTTTTGCTGCATTTTAAATGACTTTTCTCACCACGTTTGTTAAGCAAATCACTGCAGTTCTTAAATTACTAACATGATTGTTAAGTGAATCTGGCTCCCCCATTGACTTTGCTAGTCAGAAGGTCGCAAAAGGTGATCAGGTGACCCTGGGACACTGCAACCATCATAAATATGAGTCAGTTGTCAAGGAACCCAATGTAAATCACATGACCATGGGGATGCTGCAACGGTCGTAAGTGTGAAAAATAGTCATAAGTCACTTTTTTCAGTGCCGCCGTAACTTTGTCATTTAATAGCAATAGCATTTAGAATTATATACCACTTCAAGTGCTTTATAGCCCTCTGTTGCAAATCAAGGACTATCTATAGTGAAATATAAAACAACTATACCTGGATGACACCAATTATAATAGCACAGCTACTAAACATAAAAAGTCCAAATGGTTCTTCAGGAAAAGACGCCATTAAGGAGAACTGCAAAATAAGAAATTAGATTCTTTCTGTATTTCAGAACAGATTAAAGCAAATGGTTAATCTGAGGTCCTGGGACCAAATTTATCTCCCTGGATCCCTTCTGTGACTCTCCATGCCTTGCCTGTTGCAAATTAATTGCAGAAAAATGGTGGCAGGAGTTGCTGTTGTTACATACTGTATACTCCATGTTTGATTTACGGTCACTCACACAGTTGGCTGGAATACACTGAGACCTGGTCAATTTCAAGAAACAACAACACTTTTGCTAGTAATAATGTATATTTGCTCTTTCTCACACTCACACTTATCCAGGTCCTTCACAACTACCAGTAGCAATAGCACTTAGACTTATATACCGCTTCACAGTGCTTTACAGCCCTGTTGTAAGTGGTTTACAGAGTCAACATATTGCGCCCCCCTCCCCAATCTGGGGCCTCTTTTTATCGACCTTGGAAGGCTGGAAGGCTGGAAGGCTGAGACAACCTTGAGCCAATCAGGATCGAACTCCTGGCAGAGAACAGAGTTATCCTCCAATTCTGCATCCTAACCCACTGTGCCACCATGTCTCTTATAACTAGGCTCTTACAACTAAAATAACTAGGCTGTTAGGCACTAGCCAGAGGGATAGAAACTGCCAAATCTGGATCCAAGGATGACTCTAAGAGCAGGCTTCAGGATCACTTTGATCCCCAAAGTCTTTGCTTCGTTGATTCACAATACTGGCAGCTAGTCTTGCCTTGTTGATTTTCAAGTTTGGTAGCTGTTGATGGGACTTGGGTTTCCCATTGTCTGTTTTGACCCAACTTCCTTTATCCAGTTCAGGTTACATTTTTTCCCCTTTGTTTTCTTAGCAATTTGGTTGGTTTTTTCCCTTAATTACCTCCCCTAAGGGATCTTTTAGATACGATTCCTGGCTGTTTTAGGTGCTTACTTTATCTTTAGGGCTGGCAGCTTCGGCCTAATCTCACACTGCCATTTTGAGACAGGAAATATGTACAAATTGTAGTGTGAGCTCTATAACTCTTAAACATCAAAGAAAAAAATATATCCAAATGCCATCCCAAACATAGGAAGTACAAAAAAATAATAATAATAACATTATCCATGCTTCAGATCCACCCATTTTACTTCACCTGTACTAGCTTCCACCTTATGTGGAAGAAATATGTGAATTCCCCACCTTGTTGCAATTCTGGAAACAGTTTAAAAAGCTCTTCTGTTGCAATTTGCTTCTGATTTTAAATAATTGACTAGGGGTGCCTCATTCTGATTTTAATTTGGGTTTTATCTTTGCTTTTAGACCAGGGCTGTCAAACTCAAGGCCCGTGGGCCACATTCGGCCCACAGGGAGCTTAGATCTGCCCCTTGGGGAAACCCTGGAAACAGCGAAGGACTGGCTCGCGGTGCCTCTGCCAATGAAAACAGAGCTTGGGAGGGCTGTGAGTGGCCCTCCCAAGCTCTGTTTTCAGTGGCAGTGGGTTGCAGGAAGCCGTCGCAGCTGAAAACAGAGCTTGGGAGCCCATTTTTGCTGGCAGAGCACTTGGGCCACCACAGGTGCTCCCAACACGAGTGATTTCAAGCTGGCCATGCCCACCCTGGCCATACCCCCCCCCCCGAGGTCAAATGCAATCCTGATGAATTTGAGTTTGACACCCCTGTTTTAGACCGTACTCTGAGTTTAATTATATATTACTCTGCTTCTATGTTTTCTTTTGTTCGATGTTGGTAACATGTATAGTGAAGTACATACATACTCTTATCCACTGTGGCTTCTGAATCTCCAAAATGCATCCTACATTGGTTCTGAAGGTTTAATGCAATACATCTCTTTAGCTGATCTCAGATGTATCAAATAATGGCACAAGATTCCAGCATGCTCCTAATCTCTATTAAATGGATCATATTTGCACAATGTATTGAACTACAAATCAGCACCTGCACAGATGAAACATAAAGCTTGTGTGGTCAATTTGTGGTCCAATGCAATGTACACATCTGGAAATTTGGATTATAAGGTAACCAAATCAGGATGTGTCATAATGTAAAGATGTGACATAATGCATTAAAGAAATAGAGTGCTTACTTACTGTATATGGCAAAAAAGTAATGCTCATCATGCATGCCTAGGAAAAGGAAGAAGTGATATAGCAGATGAAAAGAAACCGTCTCCTGTACATTAGATACAGTAATTCAATTCTCAGCATTCTGGAGAGGCAGTCAGTCAATCAATCAGAATAGAGCTGGATGGAACCTTGAGGGTCTTTTAGTTCAGCCCACTTTCTGACAAGTGGCTGTCCCACTCTCTTCTTAAAAATCTCCATTAATGAAGCACCTACAACTTCTGAAGGCAAGCTGGGTAATTGTTCTCACTGTTAGAAAGTTTCTCCTTAATTCCAGGTTGCTTCTCTCCTTGATTAGTTTCCATTCATTGTTTCTTGTCATGCCTTCTGGTGCTTTGAAAAATAAGTTGACGCCCTTTTCTTTGTGGCAGCCCCTCAAATACTGGAATACTGTTATCATGTCATCCCTAGCCCTTCTTTTCTCTAGACTGGCCATATCCAATTTCTGCAACCGTTCTTCATGTTTTTGTCTCTGGGCCCTTAATCATCTTTGTTGCTCTTCTCTGGACTTTTCCCAAAATCTCAACATCTTTTTTGTAATGTGGTGACCAAAACTGGATGCAGTATTCCAGGTGTTGCCTTACTAAGAATTTATAAAGCGGTACTAATACATGGTTTTTCAATCATGGTTCAAGTGCAGCTCAATTCTTTTCTGAATGGCAAAAATAACATCAGACACTCCATATCAGAGAGTATGACTTTACTCACCCCTCCATCTTCGGGAAAAATCATACAGGTCTGGAAACTAACATACTTTTACATGTAGTTCCATTCCACTGTTACTTTTAAAAACCAGCCCAAATCAATGGCTCCAGTTAAACCTCAGAAGGGGAATGAAGGCCTGCATTTTTAAGAGCTCTGAATGAAAGGTTTCAACATTTCTGGCTGAGCCTATTGTCTACCTCCCTGCATAATCTTTTGGGTTTTTTTATTTCCTTTTTCTTATTTTCTCTTTTAATAATCTATATCATTGATGCCATAGACATCAAATTGCTCTGGTGTTGTCTTTCAAAGGAAAACATATCATAACAATCAGTGGTAGGATTCAGATTTTTTTACTACCGGTTCTGTGGGCGTGGCTTGGTGGGCATGGCATGGTGAATGTGGCAGGGGAAGGATACTGTAAAATCTCCATTCCCTCTCCACTCCATAGGAAGGTTAGATTTCCTCCCGATTAGCTGGGACTCGGGAGGCAGAGAATAGATGGGGGTGGGGCCAGTCAGAGGTAGTATTTACCGATTCTTCAAACTACTCAAAATTTCTGCTACCGGTTTTCTAGAACTGGTCAGAATCTGCTGAATACCACCTCTGATAAGAATACTTTTGTGAAGTTGCCAGTTGAAATGTACCTTTCCTTTTTGAAATGCGAAACTTTCTAAGTCAAGAATCCTGATGATCACTCTTCATTCTTTTAACATTCTAACTGCAAGATTCAGGAATCATCAAAGTATAGTAAATTTTAAAAAATGACTTCTATAATTTATTTAGGTTACTAACGGTATAAAAACCACTAGTCCTTAGATGTCTTGGCTCCCAAGAAATCTGAGAAGTTTGAAAACTTTAGAGATATATGTGAATGAGACCAAGGCACGTTATTTGGTTTATCTCTAAATGTGAGCAGCTTAGCATCCTATATTAGACCTTTGATCTACTGCAAAATCCTCATTCTGAAATTACCTCACTTTTGTTTTCTATACTAAGAGAAGGATTGAGATGGAGGAGCAAGTCTTTTTAATTCAGAATTGCTAGAATTAGTGTCCACAGTATGTTTTTATTATAATAAAATCCTACCAATGCCATTTTCACTTAAACTATTAATTACAAATTAAGATACAATGACACAAGAAACAGCATATTTTCCTTTCCGAATCTTAATTCCCTTCATACCCAAATGGCCAATTTGAAGTGATATGACTTGAATTAAAAGCTCTCCTGGTATATCAGCACATTTCCTAAAAAACATTTGAAAACTCAAAACCACAAATACCAACACTGTGATTCATCAGTACAATGATTTAAAGATATCAAGTTCCATTTCATATCTTACTAAGAGCTGGAAACATCTATTATTTCAAAAAATAGATTTAGGATTTTTTCAAAAAAAACATTCACTCACCAAATTTGCAAGGGCAAGTACATCATCAATGAGTTCAACCACCTGAAAAAGTCTAGAGGGAAAAAACAAACTGTTATAAAACAGACCTACAAAGTTTTGATTAATAACTAAATTCAAACGGGCAAGTGTTAAATTTGGTGATAATTATCAAATATTCTCTATATGTAGCAAAAATGGAAACAAGAACAAGATGCCAAGGAAACTGCCAGTTAAAATTCAGGAACTACCCTTCCTAAAATGCCTTTTAAATCAGCAGATTAGACATCCTCAATTCCAATCATCAGGAGCATCGAGACTTTCTGGTGAAGCCATCCAACACTTTGCTCCTATTCTTGCTTGTTCTATGATTCAGAGAAAGGAAAACACTGAATTTTTTTCTGGTATGATTTATCTTAAAGGAATTACTATCTCCTTCCTGTGTTGAGTTTGCTGCAAAACACAAGGGTAATTCTCTGGAATCTTGCTTGCTCTCTCCCTCTGGCACATGCAAAGGACTCAGCTCATTATCTTACTTAGGTTTACCATATTTCACCTATAATGAGTTTCAGATAAGGTAGCAGAACCTTTCCTCTACTTGTCATTTATTTATTCATCTACTTCGAGTAGATAAAGCTTTCTAGTCAATCTTGAGTCCTGGAGTTTGCCTGGAAAAGATATTTTCTTGCCAACATTTTTGGAAGTAATAATGTCCAAGGCTATTACCTCCTTCCTAAGGCTGAGAGAGCCCAAGGCATGGCTCCTGACCTCGAGCCTGCTGCCCTAACCACTACATCAAATTGCTTTCTTCACTTAATTAATACAATAAAATAAATTAAAGAATTCTGTCTTTTCTAAAGAAGGAAAAGGAATCAAGTGCAGAAGTTGGCAGTAAATCAAGCAAATACCAGTGCAACTGTCATTGTTATCATTTGAAAAGTTCTTATTCTTCTTTGATTTTTTTTTTTATTTTGGGTCTGGCTGATCTTGATTGATTTTCATGTATGAACTTCTTCAATCATCAATGCCATTTGCCCAAAATATGAATGAATGGCTGCATCTGCATATTAAGGTACATCATCATATCTCTGATTCTGGCTACACAAGACCCACAAATTTACTTGTTATGGTCTGAAAATCATGGTTAATGATTTATCATTACAGTTCAAGAGGGCCAATATAGCAGGATCAACAAACCAGAGTTTAATGCAATATGTGTGCAAGCTGTGACAACTTGAAGGGTGACAACTCTTATATCCTAATGAAGGATTTGAAGAAGGACTTTGTGATTGCTTCCTTGAGAACTGGGTTGTTGATGGAATTTGTCTGGGTTCTTAAGTGGCCTTATTTTGAAGACAAGTCTAACTGGTTGGGAGCGGCAAGTAATCTAATTCGTAAGGCTGAGTTTAGCAAATTTTGCAAACGAGTCTGTAAAATTCTGTGGATAAAGTTTGTTTATAAGCTGAGCAGTAACTTCAGCACGGAGCAGAATTGTGTAGAAAGAATAAAGTTGATCATAATGAAAGGAGTTCGAAGGAATAATAAATTATGACAAGCGAGATACCCATCATCATAGCTGCTTTCTTTGGCCACACAGACTAGCTCCGTGATGGCGAACCTATGGCACGCGTGCCACAGGTGGCACATGGAGCCATTTCTGTGGGCACGCGAGCCGTTGCCCTAGGTCAGCTCCACTGCGCAAACGCCAGCCAGCTGATTTTTGGGTCTCTGCCACGCATGCGGGAGACATGCATGCTTGCCCATGCCGCCCTGCCCATCCCAGGAGTCTCCATGCGGCCCATTTTGAATGCCAGGGAATTACAGGGCTCGCGTGGAGGTTCTTGGAGGGCGAAAAACAGGCCTCCCGAAAGTACCGGGAATCCAGAAACGGGCCACTCCCAGCCTCCGGAGGGTCTCCGGAGGACCAAGGGAGGCTGTTTTTGCCCTCCTGGAGGCTCAAGAAAAGCCTCTGGAGCCTGGGGAGGGCAAAAAAACCCCCAGGCCTACGGGCTGTTTCCGGCCTCCGGAGGCTTCAGGGAGGTCTACTAGGCCCAAAACAGGGAGCAGGGGGGTCGTGCATGCCCATGCACGGGGGGGCAGTAATCCATGGGGGGCACTGCATTATGGGTATGGGCACGCACGCACGTGCTATTGTGCGCGCACATGCGTTTTTGGCACCTGAGGAAAAAAAGGTTAGCCATCACTGGACTAGCTATTGATATATTGCTGTTGCGTTTCTAATACCGTCCGACTGGTTAAGTTACAGTTTTCAAGTGCTTGATACGTGTACAGTTTCTAAAACACTCCAAATTTCATACCTCACATGAGCTGCCCAAGCAACTGTTACTATTAAAAAGGTCATCAGATAAACAGCAATTTTGGTGGCTAGCAGCTGCTGGACACTTTCTCCAAGTTTCTGGAAAAAAAGCACAACATTCATCAAAAAGCCAACAAACTCTTCTTCCATATAACACTACATAATTCCTTTTCAACTAAACAAATTCATGAAAAGGTGTTTTATATAATACATACCGTATTTTTCGGAGTATAAGACGCACCGGACTATAAGATGCACCTATCTTTTTTGGTGAGGAAAAAAAGAAAAAGAAATCTCCCTCTGCCTCTGCCTCTGCCTCTGCCTCTGCCTCTGCCTCTGCCTCTGC